>CM040443.1:6115402-6543643 GCA_022749755.1 Azadirachta indica | reverse complement strand
TTCCCTTTTACTTTCCCTCTATTTGAAACCCAATTTCTTGTAAACTTTCGGGTCACTATTCCCCAAAAGATATAGTCCAATTTTATGCCTATTTCCATGGTTCATGTTGGCTAATATTGAGGTTGTGATGTTGCTCAAACACTTGGAGTGATTGATTTTAATTTTTGGTGGTTTTTTTGGCCTAGATTTCAATTTTTCGATTTTGCTACAGTACCTGTTCTTCAAGCTACAGTGTCGTGTTCTTCAGACTACAGTAACTTTGATCGCTACAGTGGTTGTTTGCACAGTATTGCTACAGTGACATTGGATACTATTTAAACAGTTACCGAAATACAATAAAACGGTTTTGAGAGTTACCAACGAATTCATGCCCGCTCCGGGCGATGATGGCGATCAACCGCCAACCCTATCAGACTCCATTGTGGACTTTCCACCTCTTCCATCACAGCAACAAAAGTTCAACACTCAAGTTCGGTCATGCAAATCATTTTTGGATGTAGCATCGGGTACCCAAGATGCTAAATCCGCTATTTCCACGAGATCTGCAACTTTGTACAGGGGTGAACCGGCCGTTTGTTTCACAACAGAGGAGGTTCAACTCATGGCCAATCCTTTCAAGCTTTCCTTGGTAGGAAAATTTTCATTTGGCCGTCCCGATATGTCCATTATCCGCCAATTCTTCACCAAGCTCGAACTGAAGGGTAATTTTCAAGTATCTCTTCTGGATCAACGACATATACTTATTATGTTACAATTAGAAGAGGATTATTCTCGACTGTGGAGCAGACATGTATGGTATATCAGCGGAAAGTGCATGCGCGTGTTCAAATGGACAACCGATTTTCGCTGTTCTGAAGAATCTCCTATAGTCCCAATATGGATCTCACTACCATACCTTCCAGTTCACTTTATGCATTGTAGACAGGCTCTCCTCTCCATCGCTTCAGCCATCGGCAAACCCCTACGAATTGATCAAGCAACAGCCTCTCTCAGCAGGCCTTCAATTGCCAGAGTACTCATAGAATTCGATATTTCACAGCCATTGCCCAAAAGACTTTGGATCGGTGAGGGTGAGACAGGCTTCTGGCAGGATATTATCTTCGAGAAAATTCCCCAATATTGTGGAGATTGTAGACATTTGGGGCACTCTTCCGATGCATGTTTCATCACAAAGCCAGAATTGAGAGCTCCCTCTAAATTGATTCAAAGAAAGGAAAAAGCCAAAGAACAACTTAAAGAGAAAGAGAAGGAATTCGCGAACAAAAATGGAGTTCAACTGAAGGAGTCTACTGGAACTAAGTATGTTATCAAGGCTGATAATAGAGAAACTAATACAGGGGAAGAGACAGTAGTGGAAAATTGCAAAGAACCGCAAGAACAAGCATATGCCCCAGAGAGATGTGCAAACACCACACAAGAGACCAATATCACCGTACAAGATCAACATACTGTCTCTAACACGGATAGTCAAGCACCTACCGTTACTAAAGAAGCCACAGAAGAATTTAAAGAGGACAACATCCAGAATGCCTTGACTGTAATTCCCCCAGAGACCTTGAAAGTAAGTTTTAATACAGAATCTTCAGACATACCTGAGTTGGAACCCCCTCCTAAGTTAGTGGGCACTAGTTACACAACAGAAGACATAGACCTCAGGGATGATTTTGGAGATGAAGAGAGATTGCCATCAGATTCAGAAATTCCGAGTGCCAGAGCCGCAGTGGTTTCTCCTCGCAAGACTCGAAAATCTTCCCGGAAGCTTCGTGCCTCCACATCATCATCATTATGATTAATTTTCTTATTTGGAACATTAGGGGGATCATAAAACCTCCTGCAATGCGAAGATTGAGGAAACTAACTCAGATGCATAAATTATCTCTTATTTGCATATTGGAGCCTTTTGTTGATTCAGCCAGATTAGATCACATGAGACTTCGACACTTGGGATGGACTATGCAGTTTCTTCCAGTTCTGGGAAGATTTGGGTCTTTTGGTCTACCCCTTTCTCGATTCAGGTCTTGCAAGATGCAGGGCAGGTGCTTCATTGTAGGGTTTGCCATTCTTTCTTCCCTGACCCTGTTTATATTTCTTTTGTTTATGCTAACTGCTCTGCTTCTTTGAGGGTTGGTTTATGGGATGCTCTTTCATCTTTCGCCCGAGATAGAGATATAGATGACCCTTGGATGGTTGGGGGAGACTTCAATGTTGTACAGGCTCAATCCGAGATTCTTGGGGGAAATTCACAGCCTCAGACAGCCATCGATGCTTTCAATCAAGTGCTTATGGAGTGTGGGTTAGAGGATGCAGGTTTTACTGGGAACCCTTTTACTTGGACTAATGGCAGGACAAAGCGGCGTCTTGACAGGGTGGTGGCGAATCCCCAGTGGGCTGATTATTTTCCTGTTGTCAAAATTTCTCACCTGAACCGCACAGCTTCAGATCACTCTCCCCTTTTGATCTCGCTTGAAAGAAGCACGACCAAAGGACCTTCCAGGTTTAGGTTTTTACATACTTGGCTACGACACCCAGGTTTTCTTGATGTTATCAGACAGAGTTGGTTGGATCCAGTGTCGGGCAGAGGAATGGTTGGCTTTCAGCAAAAACTTACTCGTCTGAAGCTTTGTTTGAAGGCTTGGAACAAAGAAGTTTTTGGAAACGTCTTTCAGAAGGTTCGAGAGACAGAGGAGGAGGTTGCAGAGAAGGAGCGCATCTATGACCTGTCGGGCTCGACTCAGGATAGAGTTTCCTTTTCTGAGGCCAGGGCTCGATTACAGCATGCTTTGATTTGCGAGGAGACCTTTTTGAGACAGATGTCTAGTGTTAGGTGGGTCCGTGAAGGGGATTCCAATACACGGTTCTTTCACGCCATGATTCGTAAAAAGCGACAGTATTCCTATATTCATAGGATTCAGGGAGCTGACTCAGCTTGGATTTTGATCCTTCTGCTATTGCCGCCTCAGCAGTTGATTACTATCAGGACCTTTTATCCGTGGGCGTCAGTCACTTTCAACAGAGAGATTTCAGTTTCATTCCAACCTTGGTGACAGGGGAGGACAATGTGGACTTATGCAAGATGCCTGAGTCAGATGAAATTAGGGAGGTGGTTTTTTTCCATTGATCCAGATAGTGCCCCGGGACCAGACGGCTTCTGTGGCAAATTTTACCAGTCTTGTTGGGATATTATCAGAGATGATCTCCATGATGCTGTCATAGACTATTTCAGAGGGTCAGCTATGCCTCGGGGTTTTCAGAGCACTATTTTAGTTCTCTTGCCCAAGAAGACTTCTCCGGCTACTTGGGCAGACTTTCGTCCTATTAGTTTGTGTAATGTGAGCAATAAGATTCTGACGAAGATTCTTGTATCTCGTTTATCGTCTTTATTGCCACGCATTATCTCGCCCTCTCAGAGTGGATTTGTCCCTGGCCGAGTGATTCATGATAATATATCTTACTAGCTCAGGAGCTAATGCATGATTTGAGCCGTCGCTCACGCGGAGGTAATGTTGTGCTGAAGCTTGACATGGCTAAGGCATATGATAGAATGTCTTGGCCCTTTATCATTCAGATGCTCAGGAGTTTTGGTTTCTCAGAACGGTGGAATTCCTTGATCAGAAGAGCAATTATGGGTTCTTGGTTTTCAGTAATGGTGAACGGGACTCTCCACGGCTTCTTCCAATCACAGGGTGGTCTCAGGCAAGGCGACCCACTATCCCCTTGTTTATTCATTATTGCTGCAGAGTTCCTATCCAGAGGATTGGATGACTTATATTCTAGGTACCCATCCATGGTTTATCGTACTACTGCCCAGTTAACCATCTCGCATTTGAGTTTTGCAGATGATATCGTGATTTTTGCTAATGGAGATAGGGCCAATCTTCAGAGGGTTATGGATTTCCTTCATCATTACGAGAATGTTTCAGGTCAGATGCTCAGCCAGACTGCAGTTTCTATACATCGAGATCTTTATCGACCTCTAGACAGACCATTATCCATTCAGTCACAGGCTTCCATCAGAGGCAATTACCCATGATATACCTCGGGTGCCCTATCTATATGGGGAATCTTAAGTCTCGTTATTTTGATGATTTGATTCAGAGGATCAGAGATCGGATTTCAGGATGGGCGAATCGTTTACTTTCTTTTGGAGGTAAGTTGATTCTGATCAGACACGTGCTCTCTTCTATGCCTATGCACTTGTTCCACTTTCTTCGCCCCCCGGCAGAGATTTTCTATCAGATGGAACGACTTCTTACCCGTTTTCTTTGGGGAGACACCGCACATATAAGACGGATTCATTGGTGTAAGTGGTCCACAGTTTGCTTCCCTTTGGAGGAGGGTGGACTAGGCTTTCGCTCCTTTGATGACATGGCTGAGGCTTGTGAGTTGAAATTATGGTGGCGATTTCGTTCTCAGCAATCCTTGTGGGCTTTATTTATGAAGTCCAAATACTGTAAGTCAGACCATCCGAGTAAGGTTTTATTTCGATATCCTGCATCCCCTATTTGGAGACGTCTTTGCACTATACGGAGCACCACTGAGCCCTTAGTGAGATGGCTAATGAGATCTGGTGATTGCAGTTTCTGGTATGATTGTTGGATAGGATCTTGCCCACTTTATTTCTACAACCCAAGGGTAGCTACTATGGCCACAGTTTCGACCTATTGGACTGGCACAGTATGGGATAGAGGGAAACTATCAGCCGTGCTACCGGGTTCTATTGTCGATCAGATTCTAACCATTCCTATCTCTATTGACGGTCCAGATGTGATTAGATGGAGCTTATCATTAGATGGGGATTTCTCTCTGCGCTCTGCATGGGAGCTCATTCGTTGCTCTATGCCTACAGACGAGGTTTACACTTGTATTTGGCAGCGACACATCCCATCTCGGATATCCTTTTTCTTATGGAGACTTATCAGAGGCTATTTGGCCACAGATGATGCCTTATGTTCGAGAGGTTTCCATATGATTTCGAGATGCATTTGTCATAGCTCAATAGAGACTGTTAAACACCTGTTTCTTGATTGTCCTCTGTCTCAACAGGTGTGGAGACACTTTAGCTCATTGATCGGACTTCGACGATCCTCCTTTTTGTCGCCTCGGGCCCTTTTAATTCACTGGACGAGATCAGCTACGTCAAAGACGCACCTCAAAGGTATTCTCGCCTGCATCATCTTTTGGCAGATTTGGAAGGCGAGGAACGCCTCACGCTTCAATTCCACTACCTTTCAACCATCTGCAATCATTCATCAGACCATTAGCGACCTTCGAACAATTGGCCTTGCATTTGGATATAGGTCATCACAGATCAGAGGCATTGGGGATATAGATTTTATCAGTGACTTGAGGATTGTTCTTCCTAGACTGAGGCCGATTAGATTGATTTCGTGGGAGCGACCGCGACAAGGAACTGTAAAGCTTAATGTGGATGGCTATTCCAAAGGTAATCCTGGCTTGGCAGCTATTGGAGGGATCTTTCGAGATAGTAGGGGTCAGGTCTTACACGCCTTTGCTCATTTCTTGGGCAATAGGGCCATCCTTCATGCAGAATTGACAGCTATTTATGAGGGGCTTGAGATGGCTGTGGAGTTGGGATTTTCACACTTAGTGGTGGAGTCAGAT
This sequence comes from Azadirachta indica, assembly GCA_022749755.1. Classification (NCBI taxonomy): domain Eukaryota; kingdom Viridiplantae; phylum Streptophyta; class Magnoliopsida; order Sapindales; family Meliaceae; genus Azadirachta; species Azadirachta indica. Next base: position 6,538,021 of record CM040443.1, on the reverse strand, counting down.
TCTGCTACAGCGATTTCTTGGATTTTGTCACGAGACATTGGACGTTGGGATTATGCATATATTCTGGCACGGATCCGCTTTCTTTGCAGGTTTTTGTCTCTTCATATCAGACACATACTTCGAGAGGCGAACCATGCAGCTGATTTCTTAGCCAATTGGGCTTGCACACACCAGCGTCAACAGCGATTCTACAGCAGACATGACCTTCCGACCGGTATTACTGGCATCATTATTCTTGACTCCCAGCAACTACCTTATATCAGGAGATGACGCATTCTTTGTTCTATCTTTCCTTTTTTTACTTCTTCTTGTATCAAAACCCTAAACCCTAAACCCTAAACCCTAAACCCTAAACCCTAAACCCTAAACCCTAAAACCCTAAAACCCTAAAACCCTAAACCCTAAACCCTAAACCCTAAACCCTAAAAAAAACCCTAAACCCTAAACCTAAAAACCCTAAACCCTAAAACCCTAAACCCTAAACCCTAAAACCCTAAAACCCTAAACCCTAAAAACCCTAAAACCCTAAAACCCTAAAAACCCTAAACCCTAAACCCTAAACCCCCTAAACCCCCTAAACCCTAAAACCCTAAAAACCCTAAACCCTAAACCCTAAACCCTAAACCCTAAACCCTAAACCCTAAACCCTAAACCCTAAAAACCCTAAACCCTAAACCCTAAACCCTAAACCCTAAACCCTAAACCCTAAAACCCTAAAACCCTAAACCCTAAACCCTAAACCCTAAACCCTAAAACCCTAAACCCTAAACCCTAAACCCTAAACCCTAAAAACCCTAAACCCTAAACCCTAAACCCAAAAACCTAAAAAAACCCTAAACCCTAAAAACCCTAAACCCTAAACCCTAAAAACCTAAAACCCTAAACCCTAAACCCTAAACCCTAAACCCTAAACCCTAAACCCTAAACCCTAAACCCTAAACCCCCTAAACCCTAAACCCTAAAACCCTAAACCCTAAACCCTAAACCCTAAAACCTAAACCCTAAACCCCCTAAACCCTAACCCCCTAAACCCTAAACCCTAAACCCTAAACCCTAAAAACCCTAAACCCTAAACCCTAAAAACCCTAAACCCTAAACCCCTAAACCTAAAAAACCCCTAAACCCTAAAACCCTAAACCCTAAACCCTAAAAACCCTAAACCCTAAACCCTAAACCCTAAACCCTAAAAAACCCTAAACCCTAAACCCTAAACCCTAAACCCTAAACCCTAAAACCCTAACCCTAAACCCTAAACCCTAAACCCTAAACCCTAAAAACCCTAAACCTAAAAACCCTAAACCCTAAACCCTAAACCCTAAACCCTAAAAACCTAAACCCTAAACCCTAAACCCTAAACCCTAAACCCTAAACCCTAAACCCTAAACCCTAAACCCTAAAAACCCTAAACCCTAAAAACCCTAAAACCCTAAACCCTAAACCCTAAAACCCTAAACCCTAAACCCTAAACCCTAAACCCTAAACCCTAAACCCTAAACCCTAAAAACCCTAAACCCTAAACCCTAAACCCTAAACCCTAAACCCTAAACCCTAAACCCTAAAACCCTAAACCCTTTCGGTTTTTTTTTCATAAAGCTACAGTAATTTCGATCTTGCTACAGTGCGTTTGATCTCTACAGTGATTGTTTGTGTACAGTATCATTGATTTCTACAGTAATTGTTTGAACTACAGTATCGGATCAACAGTATTGGGCTATTGTTAACAGTGTTGGATTAACAATTGCTACAGTTTTGGGTTAACAGTTGCTACAATGTTGGGTTAACAGTGCATAGCCGTTACTATTTCTACAGTGAAATATGCTACAGTGACCCCGCGAGTTTAGAATATGCTACATGTATGGTATATCAGCGGAAAGTGCATGCGCGTGTTCAAATGGACAACCGATTTTTGCTGTTCTGAAGAATCTCTTATAGTCCCAATATGGATCTCACTACCATACCTTCCAGTTCACTTTATGCATTGTAGACAGGCTCTCCTCTCCATCGCTTCAGCCATCGGCAAACCCCTACGAATTGATCAAGCAACAGCCTCTCTCAGCAGGCCTTCAATTGCCAGAGTACTCATAGAATTCGATATTTCACAGCCATTGCCGAAAAGACTTTGGATCGGTGAGGGTGAGACAGGCTTCTGGCAGGATATTATCTTCGAGAAAATTCCCCAATATTGTGGAGATTGTAGACATTTGGGGCACTCTTCCGATGCATGTTTCATCACAAAACCAGAATTGAGAGCTCCCTCTAAATTGATTCAAAGAAAGGAAAAAGCCAAAGAAGAACTTAAAGAGAAAGAGAAGGAATTCGCGAACAAAAATGGAGTTCAACTGAAGGAGTCTACTGGAACTAAGTATGTTATCAAGGCTGATAATAGAGAAACTAATACAGGGGAAGTGACAGCAGTGGAAAATTGCCAGGAACCGCAAGAACAAGCATATGCCCCAGAGAGATGTGCAAACACCACACAAGAGACCAATATCACCGTACAAAATCAACATACTGTCTCTAACACGGATAATCAAGCACTTACCGTTACTAAAGAAGCCACAGAAGAATTTAAAGAGAATAACACCCAGAATGCCTTGACTATAATTCCCCCAGAGACCTTGAAAGTAAGTTTTAATACAGAATCTTCAGACATACTTGAGTTGGAACCCCCTTCTAAGTTAGTGGGTACTAGTTACATAACAGAAGACATAGACCTCAGGGATGATTTTGGAGATGAAGAGAGATTGCCATCAGATTCAGAAATTCCAAGTGCCAGAGCCGCAGTGGTTTCTCCTCGCAAGACTCGAAAATCTACCCGAAGGCTTCGTGCTACCTCCACATCATCATCATTATGATTAATTTTCTTATTTGGAACATTAGGGGATCATAAAACCTCCTGCAATGCGAAGATTGAGGAAACTAACTCAGATGCACAAATTATCTCTTATTTGCATATTGGAGCCTTTTGTTGATTCAGCCAGATTAGATCACATGAGACTTCGACTTGGGATGGACTATGCAGTTTCTTCCAGTTCTGGGAAGATTTGGGTCTTTTGGTCTACCCCTTTCTTGGTTCAGGTCTTGTAAGATGCAGGGCAGGTGCTTCATTGTAGGGTTTGCCATTCTTTCTTCCCTGACCCTATTTATATTTCTTTTGTTTATGCTAACTGCTCTGCTTCTTTGAGGGTTAGTTTATAGGATGCACTTGTATCTTTCGCCAGAGATAGAGATATAGATGACCCTTGGATGGTTGGGGGAGATTTCAATGTTGTACAAGCTCAATCCGAGATTCTTGGGGGAAATCCACAGCCTCAGACAGCCATCGATGCCTTCAATCAAGTGCTTATGGAGTGTGGGTTAGAGGATGCAGGTTTTACTGGGAGCCCTTTTACTTGGACTAATGGCAGGACAAGGCGACGTCTTGACAGTGTGGTGGCGAATCTCCAATGGGCTGATTATTTTCCTGTTGTCAAAATTTCTCACCTGAACCGCACAGCTTCAGATCACTCTCCCCTTTTGATCTCGCTTGAAAGAAGCACGACCAAAGGACCTTCCAGGTTTAGGTTTTTACATACTTGGCTACAACACCCAGATGTCCTTGATGTTATCAGACAGAGTTGGTTAGATCCAGTGTCGGGCAGAGGAATGGTTGGCTTTCAGCAAAAACTTACTCGACTGAAGCTTTGTTTGAAGGCTTGGAACAAAAAAGTTTTTGAAAATGTCTTTTAGAAGGTTCTAGAGGCAGAGGAGGAGGTTACAGAGAAGGAGCGCATCCATGACCTGTCGGGCTCGACTCAGGATAGAGTTTCCTTTTCTGAGGCCAGGGCTCGATTACAGCATGCTTTAATTTGCGAGGAGACCTTTTTGAGACAGATGTCCAGTGTTAGGTGGGTCCGTGAAGGGGATTCCAATACACGGTTCTTTCACGCCATGATTCATAAAAAGCGACAATATTCCTATATTCATAGGATTCAGGGAGCTGACTCAGCGTGGATTTCTGATCCTTCTGCTATTGCCGCCTCAGCAATTGATTACTATCAGGACCTTTTATCCGTGGGCGTCAGTCACTTTCAACAAAGAGATTTCAGTTTCATTCCAACCTTAGTGACAGGGGAGGACAATGTGGACTTATGCAAGATGCCTGAGTCAGATGAAATTAGGGAGGTGGTTTTTTCCATTGATCCAGACAGTGCCCCGGGACCAGACGGATTCTGTGGCAAATTTTACCAGTCTTGTTGGGATATTATCAGAGATGATCTCCATGATACTGTCATAGACTATTTCAGAGGGTCAGCTATACCTCGGGGTTTTCAGAGCACTATTTTGGTTCTCTTGCCCAAGAAGACTTCTCCGTCTACTTGGGCAGACTTTCGTCCTATTAGTTTGTGTAATGTGAGCAATAAGATTCTGACGAAGATTCTTGTATCTTGTTTATCGTCTTTATTGCCACGCATTATCTCGCCCTCTCAGAGTGGATTTGTCCCTGGCCGAGTGATTCATGATAATATCTTACTAGCTCAGGAGCTAATGCATGATTTAAGCCGTCGCTCACGCGGAGGTAATGTTGTGCTGAAGCTTGACATGGCTAAGGCATATGATAGAATGTCTTGGCCCTTTATCATTCAGATGCTCAGGAGTTTTGGTTTCTCAGAACGATGGATTTCCTTGATCAGAAGAGCAATTATGGGACCTTGGTTTTCGGTAATGGTGAACGGGACTCTCCACGGCTTCTTCCAATCACAGGGTGATCTCAGGCAGGGCGACCCACTATCCCCTTGTTTATTCATTATTGCTGCAGAGTTCCTATCCAGAGGATTGGATGACTTGTATTCTAGGTACCCATCCATGATTTATCGTACTACTGCCCAGTTAACCATCTCGCATTTGAGTTTTGCAGATGATATCGTGATTTTTGCTAATGGATATAAGGCCAATCTTCAGAGGGTTATGGATTTCCTTCATCATTACGAGAATATTTCAGGTCAGATGATCAGCCAAACTAAGAGCAGTTTCTATATAGCGAGATCTTTATCGACCTCTAGACAGACCATTATCCACTCAGTCACAGGCTTCCATCAGAGGCAATTACCCATGATATACCTCGGGTGCCCTATCTATATGGGAAATCTTAAGTCTCGTTATTTTGATGATTTGATTCAGAGGATCAGAGATCGGATTTCAGGATGGGCGCATCGTTTACTTTCTTTTCAAGGTAAGTTGATTTTGATCAGACACGTGCTCTCTTCTATGCCTATGCACTTGTTCCACTTTCTTCGACCTCCGGCAGAAATTTTCTATCAGATGGAACGATTTCTTACCCGTTTTCTTTGGGGAGACACCGCACATATAAGATGGATTCATTGGTGTAAGTGGTCCACAGCTTGTTTCCCTTTGGAGGAGGGTGGACTAGGCATTCGCTCCTTTAATGACATGGCTAAGGCTTGTGAGTTGAAATTATGGTGGCGATTTCGATCTCAGCAATCCTTGTGGGCTTCATTCATGAAGTCCAAATACTGTAGGTCAGACCATCCGAGTACGGTTTTATTTCGATATCCTGCATCCCCTATTTGGAGACGTCTTGGCACTATACGGAGCACCGCTGAGCCCTTAATGAGATGGTTAATAAGATCTGGTGATTGCAGCTTCTGGTATGATTGTTGGATAGAATCTTGCCCACTTTATTTCTACAACCCAAGGGCAGCTTCTATGGCCATAGTTTCGACCTATTGGACTGGCACAATATGGGATAGAGGGAAACTGTCAGCCGTGCTACCGGCTTCTATTGTCGATCAGATTCTGACCATTCCTATCTCTATTGACGGTCCAGATGTGATTAGATGGAGCTTATCATTAGATGGGGATTTCTCTCTGCGCTCTGCATGGGAGCTCATTCGCTGTTCTATGCCTACAGACGAGGTTTACACTTGTATCTGGCAGCGACACATCCCGTCTCGGATATCCTTTTTCTTATGGAGACTTATCAGAGGCTATTTGGCCACAGATGATGCCTTATGTTCGAGAGGTTTCCATATGGTTTCGAGATGCATTTGTCATAGCTCAATAGAGATTGTTAGACACCTGTTTCTTGATTGTCCTCTATCTCAACAGGTGTGGAGACACTTTAGCTCATTGATCGGACTTCGACGATCCTTATTTTTATCGCCTCGGGCCCTTTTAATTCACTGGACGAGATCAGCTACGTCAAAGACGCACCTCAAAGGCATTCTCGCCTGCATCATCTTTTGGCAGATTTGGAAGGCGAGCAACGCCTCACGCTTCAATTCCACCGCTTTTCAACCATCTGCAATCATTTATCAGACCATTAGCGACCTTCGAACAATTGGCCTTGCATTTGGATATAGGTCATCACAGATCAGAGGCATTGGGGATATAGATTTTATCAGTGACTTGAGGATTGTTCTTCCTAGACTGAGGCCGATTAGATTGATTTCGTGGGAGCGACCGCGACAAGGAACTGTAAAGCTTAATATGGATGGCTGTTCCAAAGGTAATCCTGGCATGGCAGCTATTGGAGGGATCTTTTGAGATAGCAAGGGTCAGGTCTTACAGGCCTTTGCTCATTTCTTGGGTAATAGGGCCATTCTTCATGCAGAATTGACAGCTATTTATAAGGGGCTTGAGATGGCTTTGGAGTTGGAATTTTCACACTTAGTGGTGGAGTCAGATTCAGCTACAGCGATTTCTTGGATTTTATCACGAGACATTGGACGTTGGGATTATACATATATTCTGGCACGGATCCGCCTTCTTTGCAGGTTTTTGTCTCTTCATATCAGACACATACTTCGAGAGGTGAACCATGCAGCTGATTTCTTAGCCAACTAGGCCTGCACGCACCAGCTTCACCAGCGATTCTACAGCAGACATGACCTTCCGACCGGTATTACTGGCATCATTATTCTCGACACTCAGCAACTACCTTATATCAGGAGATGACGCATTCTTTCTTCTGTGTTTCTCTTTTACTTCTTCTTGTATATTTCCCTCATTATGGAGATTTGGTATATGTCCCCCTCCAGCATTGTATTTCACGTCATTTTGATATATTTTACAGGTAGGGGTCCGGCCTAACCCCCCACCAATCAGTGGTTTATAATTAAAAAAAAAACCCTAAACCCTAACCCCTAACCCCTAACCCCTAACCCTAAACCTAAAACCCTAAACCCTAAATAACCCTAATGTGGTTATAGTGGAATTTTTTCCGCCAATTGTTCCTGTTTATAGATCAGAAGATTATATCACTGAGGGGACAGTCGATGAGGAGGAGCTCGCATGTGAGCTTAACACAGAGGATACTCGTATACCTACAATCAGCCCGATAGCTCGTCAGAACACGAGCCGAGTTGGCAGAAGCATTCGAGCCGAGGATTTAGAGCGCAGTGACGACGATATGCACGACAACTACTATGGATTTCCAGACGATTTTCATGTGGTTAACTCTCATCAGCGTGTTATGAGATCATTTCGTATTCGTAGTCGCAGACATAGGTATTAAACTTTTATTATCATTTAATTGTTTTCAACTACTTCTTGTATTTTTCATTGTATTTTCATTATCTCTAAAGGTAAGGTTTTATGTCCCCCTTCAGTATTGTACATTCAGATATTTACATTAATGAACAGGTAGGGGTCCGGCATAACCCCCCACCATTTGGTGGCTTTTAATAAAAAAAAAAACCCTAAACCCTAAACCCCAAACCCTAAACCTTAAACTCTAAACCCTAAACCCTAAATCCTAAACCCCAAAAAAAAAACCTTAAACCCCAAAACCCTAAACCCTAAAACCCTAAACCCTAACCCTAAACCCTAACCCGAAAACCCTCAACCCTAAATCCTAAAACCCTAAACCCTAAACCCCAAAAACCCTAAAACCCTAAACCCCAAAACCCTAAACCCTAAAACCCCAAAACCCTAAAAACCCTAAAAACCCTAAAACCCTAAACCCTAAAACCCCAAAACCCTAAAAACCCTAACCCCAAAACCCTAAACCCAAAACCCCAAACCCTAAACCCTAAACCCCAAACCCTAAACCTCAAACCCTAAATCCTAAACCCAAAACCCCAAACCCCGAACCCTTAAAACCCTAAACCCTAAACCCTAAACTCTAAATGGCTTACTAGAAATTTATTCAATATGACAGAAAATCTCTTTATTACGACGACATAATTATCATCACGACGAAAATTTTCTTCGTAACGACAGAAGAATTATTATTACGCTAGAAAAATCGCTCTGTAAAATTGAAAATCTCCTCAATACTGTTGAAAACATCATCAGTATAGCTAATAATATCTTCAATATGGCTTATTGAAAATTTATTCGATATGACAGAAGATTTCTCCCCTACGACTAAACAATTCTTCATCATAACGAAAAATTTGTTTCTAACGACTGAAGAATTAATCTTATGACTGAAAATCTCTCTATACTACTGAAAATCTCCTCACTACTGCTAAAAACATCATCAACATGATTGAAAATATCTTTAATACTGATTACTGAAAATTTATTCAATATGAGAGAAAATTTCTTTCTTACGAGCAAACAATTTTTAATCACAACGAAAGATTTCTTCCTAACGATTAAAGAATTATTTTTACGCCTGAAAATCTCTCTACACGACTAAAAATATCGTCAATACTACTGAAAACATTATCAACATAGCTAATAATGTCTTCAATACGGTTTACTAAAAATTTATTTAATCAAGATTTCTTCATTATGACGAAACAATTTTTCATCACAACGAAAGATTTCTTCCTAACAACAGAAAAAATATTCTTACATATAAAAGTCTCTCTACAAGACTCAAAATCTCCTTAATACTGCTGAAAACATTATCAAGATTGCTGAAAATGTTTTCCATATGGCTTACTAAAAATTCATTCAATCTGAGAGAAGATTTCTTCATAACGACTAAACAATTCTTTATCACGATCAAAAATTTATTCCTAACGACTGAATAATTATTTTTATGCCTAAAAATCTCTCTACACGACTGAAAATCTTATCAATACTATTGAAAAAATCATCAACATAACTGAAAATGTCTTCAATACAGCTCACTGAAAATTTCTTCAATATGACTGAACAATTATTCTTTACGACTAAACAATTCTTCATCACAACGAAATTTTTTTCTAATAACTAAAGAATTATTTTTGTACTTGAAAATCTCTCTACACGACGTAAAATCTCCTCAATACTGTTGAAAACATCATCAAGATTGTTGAAAATATTTTCCATACGGCTTACTGAAAATCTATTGAATATCACAGAAAATTTCTTCTTTTTGACTAAATAATTTTTTATCTCAACGAAAGATTTTTTCTTAACGACTAAAAAATTATTCTTGCGCTTGAAAATCTCTCTACTCGGTTCAAAGTGTATTCAATACGGCTGAAAACATCATCAAACTGGCTGAAAATATCTTCAATACGGTTTGCTTGAAATTTATTCTCTATAACAGAAGATTTCTTCCTTATAATAAAACAATTTTTTTCTCACGACAGAAGATTTCTTCCTAACAACTGAAGAATTATTCTTACGCTTGAAAATCCCTCTATTCGACTGAAAATATCTTCAATACGGCTGAAAATATCATCAAACTGGCTGAAAATGTCTTCAATACGGCTTACTGAAAATTTATTTTATATAACAGAAGATTTTTCCTTTATGATTAAACAATTCTTCAACACGACAAAAGATTTCTTCCTAAAGACTGAAGAATTATTATTACGCCTGAAAATCTCTCTACTCGATTGAAAATCTCATTAATACGGCTGAAAACATCATCAACATTACCAAAAATATCTTTCATACGGCTTAATAAAAATTTATTCAATATGACGGAAGATTTCTTTCTTACCACGAAACAATTCTCTATTATGAGGAAAAAATTCTTCCTAACGACTAAAGAATTATTTTTACGCTTAAAAATATCTGTACATGACTGAAAGTCTCTTCAATACTACTAAAACCATTATCCAGTATGACTAAAAATATTTTTAATCTGGCTTGTTGAAGATTTATTCAATATGATTAAAGATTTTTTCCTGACAACTAAACAATTTTTTATTACAATAAAAGATTTCTTTCTAACAACTGAAGAATTATTCTTATACTTCAAAATCTATCTACTCGAATGAAAATCTCTTCAATATTGTTGAAAACATCACCAAAATGGCTGAAAATGTCTTTTATACATTTTACTGAAAATTTATTCAATATGACGAAAGAGTTCTTCCTTACGACGAAATAATTCTTCATCACAACGGAAGATTTCTTCCTAATGACAATAGAATTATTCTTACTCTTGAAAATCTCTCTACACCACTAAAAATCTTTTCAATAGTGTTAAAACCATCATCAACATGATTGAAAATTTATTCAATATAAGATTTCTTCCTTATAACGAAGTAATTATTCATCACGACGGAATATTTCTTCTTAACGAAAGAAGTATTATACTTACGCCTGAAAATCTCTCTACAGGATTGAAAATGTTTTCAACACGGCAGAAAATATCATCAAACTTACTAAAAATATCTTCATTATGGCTTAATAAAAATTTATTCAATATGACAGAAAATTTTTTCCTTACAACAAAACAATTATTCATCACATTGGAAGATTTCTTTCTAACGATAGAAGAATCATTCTTACGCTTGAAAATCTCTCTACACGATTTAAAATCTCTTCAATATGGCTGAAAACATCATCAGAATAGTTGAATATATCTTTAATACGACTTACTAAAAAATTATTTAATATGACAAAAAATTTCTTTTTTACGACTAAATAATTCTTTATCGCAACGAAAGATTTCTTTCTAACCACTGAAAAATTATTCTTACGCCTAAAAATCTCTCTACTCGACTAAAAGTGTCTTTAATACTGCTAAAAATATTTCAGACTAGCTGAAAATGTCTTTAATATAATTTATTTAAAATTTATTCAATACGACAAAAGATTTCTTCCTTACGACCAAATAATTCTTCATCTCAACGGAAAATTTTTTCCTAACGACTGAAGAATTATTCTTATGCTTGAAAATCTCTCTACGCGACTGAAAATTTCTTCAATACGATTAAAAACATCAACAAGTTGGCTAAAAATGCCTTCAATATGGCTACTTAAAATTTATTTTATATGACAGAAGATTTCTTCCTTACGACGAAATAATTCTTCGTCACGACAGAAAATTTTTTACTAACGACTGAAGAATTATTTTTACGCCAAAAAATCTCTCTGCACGACTGAATATCTCTTCAATACTACTGAAAACATCATGAAGTTGATTGAAAATGTTTTGAATACGGCTTATTGAAAATTTGTTTAATATGATAGAAGATTTTTTTCTTACGACTAAACAATTCTTCATCACGACGATAGATTTCTTCCTAACGATTAAAAAATTATTCTTATACTTGAAAATCTCTCTTCAATACGGTTAAAAACATCATCAACATGGCTAATAATATCTTCATTATGACTTATTAAAAATTTATTTAATATGACAGAAGATTTCTTCTTTATGACGAGATAATTCTTCATCACGATGAAAAATTTCTTCCTAACAATTAAAGAATTATTCTTACTTCTAAAAATCTCTCTATTTGACTAAAAATCTCTTCAATACGGTTGAAAACATCATCAACATCGCCAAACATGTCTTCCATATGGCTTAATAAAAATTTATTCAATATGCAAAAGATTTCTTCCTTATGACGAAACAATTCTTCATCACGACGGAAGATTTCTTCCTAACGACTGAAAAATTATTTTTATGCTTGAAAATCTCTTTGCACAATTGAAAATCTTTTCAATACTGCTGAAAACATCATTAGGATGGTTGAAAATGTTTTCATTATGTCTTGCTAAAAATTTATTATATATGACTCAAGATTTCTACCTAACAACTAAATAATTTTTCATTACAACGGAAGATTTCTTTCTCACGACTAAAGAATTATTCTTACACTTAAAAATCTCTCTACTTGAATGAAAATCTCTTTAATAGTGCTAAAAATATCATCAACATGACTGAAAATATTTTCAATACAACTTACTAAAAATTTATTCAATATGACAAAAGATTTATTCTTTACGACGAAACAATTCTTCATCATGACAGAATATTTCTTCTTAACTATAGAAGAATTATTCTTACGCCTAAAAATTTCTCTACACAACTAAAAATGTCTTTAATACGGTAGAAAACATCATCAAACTGGCTGAAAATATCTTCAATACAGTTTATTGAAAATTTATTTAATATGATAGAAAATTTCTTCCTTACAATAAAACAATTCTTCTTCATGATGAAAGATTTCTTCTTAACAACTGAAGAATTATTTTTACACCTGATAATCTCTTCAATACTGCTAAAAATATCATTAGAATGGCTGAAAATGTCTTTAATAACACTAAGAATGATAAGGTATTAAGAAACTAGCTGCTTTACAGCTTAGTTGAATTTTGATGGTAATGTCCATGTTTTCCATAGAGATAGGTTGTATCCACAATTATCTTCTAACAATAATGAAAAATTGGAGGACTTTTTAATATAGATGAATAGGATGGTTGCGTTACAAACACTAATTATGCATCCCATGACGAGGAAATGAAGGAAAAAGGAGTAACATTCAACTCTCAAGAGTGAGAAACTTGGCATTACATTTGGTCTCATCAATAAGCGATAAGAACCGATTTCACTATTTTAGAACTAGCAATTGCAAAGAATAACTTCCATTGTTTAACAAATAAGAAAATTTGTCCACTTCTATTTTCGTCAGGTATACAGCTGGATAGTACGCAAGAAACCACGCATTATGTATACCGTATAGAGAGCAATATTGTAGCATTAGCACTCGAAATGTCTTCGGACAGGCCTCCAATTTGTAACCGAGGTAGGCTGAATAAATAATTCAACCACAGAAGTTTCTTAAATTCATCGTGAATGACTCAAGCTCTGACACCTTGAGTATTGAATCATGGATTTCGGCAGGATTTTATGCCCTTGGTAAAAACCATCGGTTTAGACTTTTAAAGGAAATTGGTTTCCAAGCTTCCCTTCATAGCAAATGACCAATCTTTTGCCTAAAATTTTCAAGTATGCATAGTCAAATCAAGTCACAAGATACAGTTGCGATCTTTTAGTGAAAGATTTCAGCTATAAGTGACAGACTTTTGGATCAAGACTTTTGGGCAGTTATCATGTGTTGTCTTGTATCTTATATTTGCCTGGAAAATGCAAAATTTCATTCTTCCTATTTCTTAGTTTTGCCTTTGTTTAAACAAAGCAATATTTTGGACCTACATATCACCATTCGGCATACAAGGTTATCCGCTTGGAAAAATATACTTAAAAGGGATTATCTACAAATGAGAAGAATTTCATGATTGTTCGGGCACTTTATCTGCCATTTATCGTATTGCAAAGACTAAATGATTATACACAAAAATTAAACTTTAATTTAGTTGTATCGATATTGATTCCGAGTCATAGAGAGCAATGTATTTAAATAAGTTGAATAAAATTTGTGGCAAGTTGATGTGTTTTGTTTCGTTTGTACATGTTCTTTTCCTAGTTAGTACAAATGTTGAAGCGATTCCCTGATTCAATTTCAATTATCTTTGTTTTTGATTAGCTAATTTTGAAATTAATCTTTCAGGTTTTAAATGCTACTTTTCTATCTATAGATCTAGTAAAAGTTAATTGGCGAAATGTGTAGATCCAATTCTATTTGGAAAATTATGTGCCGCACTTATAAATATGGTTCCGCACTAGGAGAATATCCAATACTTCTTGTTGTTTGACTAAGCCCCTATTACCCCCACTGTTTGTTAAATATTTCAATATCAACCTGTCGTTATCTCTATAGCAAAAACTATTACTTTTTGAGGCAATTAAGTAATTTGATATGACTCTGATATATGTACATGTCATTATAATGTGTGTCATATTTTTATTGGCAACTCACACTAATTAGATTGATTGCCACTATCAACCACCATTAAACACCATTAAACTCATCCATTTAAGTCATCATAAATATCATTAAAATTTTATTTAATGTTATACGTAATGGTACTATCACTATTGTCATTTGAATAATCTTTGGCCGTAAACCTGAAGTTAAAATTTTGTCACCCAAATTTCAACTTTAAATCTATACAAACAGTTATTCAAACGATGATAGTGACCATACTATTGCATAGAACATTCAATAAAAATTTAAATAATATCCACAGTGACACAAATGAATGGCAGTTGGTGGTAATGACTGATAGCTGACAGTAGCAAAGATGAATAACGACAACTTTTTGACAAATTTATCTATTTGGGTCATCATAGATATCATTAAAATATTTTTAGATGCTGAAACTTCAATGTCAGATTTACAACGAATGGTTATTTAAACGGCAATAATGAATACAACATTGCATAAATCTTTTAATAAGAATTCTAATAATATCTACAGTTATATAAATAAAGGACATTTGACAATAGTAAATGGCAATCGATGGTACTCAACCAAACTATAAGTTAGCAAATAGAAAGATGATATATGTACCTTTCTAGATTTTTTACGTAATTAAAAGCATAAACTAATAATTATCCTAAAAAATAATAATTTTCAATAACAAAACTAATGTAAGGGGATATTTGGGTGATAAATAATAGAGAAAAATAGAGTATTAGACCAAATAATATAAGCATATTGGGCATTCTCCCCGCTCATGCTTAATTTAAATACATGCCCCACTTGTCTATCCTGCCTTAGGATATGAGCGTACATTTAGGGTTCAAATTCCTCTTAAATTAAGGATGGGAAGGGTTTGGTTTATGTTTAATTAATGTTGTCCTTTCTTTTGAAAAAAAACAAAAGCATTTTCGTAATTCAAAAATCATTGTTCACAGTTTTACTCTCTTCAAAATTAAGATCCCACTTCAACAAATTCCATTTAGTTTAAACCCTGTAAAAGCGAAAGATCCTTCTATGCTTAGGGACAACTAAAGTCTTTGTTGATTTCACATCCCTTTGCATCATGTCATCTTCAAACCCACAAAATTCGTATGTCCTGAAAGTGCCAAATTGCCATCACTGTCTGTATATTTTTATAATCTAAGCTGCTCCATTTTCTTAATTTTTTGGTTACAATCACTGGCCTACTTTATTTTAGGAAAAATTTCAAATACTCTCTCAAATTTAAAGAAAAAGTAGGACACTTAAAAAATGTGGAGATTGACAAATATCTCTCAAGTTTGAAAAAATTGATATTCCTTAGTCAACATGTGAGCTTATTATTATTTTCATATTTAATTTTAGCAAACTAACAATATAAAAGATAATTTTATCCATCATATCAATTGCGCCTCCAGTATTATTTATAATATACTAAAAACTAAAATTCTAAAATTTAAAAAAAAAAATTTATAATAAAAAATTTTAAAAAAATATTATTATTAAAAAATTCTAATAAAGAGTTAGCCAAACATAAATAGAAAATGTTTTTAACTCTCTCATTTTACTTTCTTAGTAAAAATTTGGTATTTAATAATATAAATGAATTATTATTATCATTTTATTTTTATATGTAACATACCTATTTAAAAATTATATTTTATTCATTATATTTTTTAAGAAAAATTATGAAGTTCATAATTAATGTAAAAAAAAAAAAAATACATGTATGCTATATTTATTACAAATAAAAATAACCATAATACTCTCTTTCTTCTTCTATATTTTTAATTAAAAATAAATTAAATTAAATTAAACAATTTAATAAAATTATAAAACATATTTAATTACTAATTTTATTAACACTTGATGTCAAATTTAATTTATATATTATAATTTATTATTTTTATCTTATTTAAAAGTTTATGTTTTTCCAAATATTTGATGTAAATTTTCATAACCTTTTTCCTTTTATGAAATATTTAAAAGAAAAAATACTTTTCAAATAATATAGGAGTAATAAATTATAATATTTTAGTTAAATTTATGTCATGCGTTGATGAAATTAGTAATTAAATATATTTTATATTTTATTAAAATAATATAACGAATGAAATACATAAAAATATTACATAAAAATAAAATGCTAAAATTATTTCATTTAATTTTTTTAATAATTATATATTAAATTATTACTAAAAAATAAAATAAAATAATTAAAAATATTTTATTATACGAATTTATTACAACTCATTCTTAGAATTTTTTTAATAATAATATTTTTTCTAAATTTTTGTTAAAATAATTAAAAAATTAATTTTAAAGTTTTAATTTTTTTAGTATATTATAAATAATAAGAATTAAATTGTTATAATTAAAAAGTTTATATCTTAATTTATTATTTTATTAAAATTTAGAAATAAAAAATCAAAGCCGAAAGTGATATATATTTATTTCTTTAAACTGGAGGGGTATTTATCGACCTTCAAACTCAGGGTAACTGCCATTTCTTTAAACTTATTGGGAGTATTAAGTCAAATTTTGTTAATTTAATATTTATATATTCATGACATCTGGTTCACTCTATTGGCCACTTATTTTTCAGTCCTCTAGTCTACCATCTTGGCCTCTTTTCACTTTGAAGTGCGTTATTAATGCTTTTTTTATGTCCATAGACAGGAGCATCCAAAAAATTTAACTCTTTTAAATTGGTCAAATTTTTTAATTCATTTCACTCAAGATATAAAATAAACTTCTAAATGTTTCTATATTACAAACTCTCAAGGGCTTTACAGCTTGACTTTTTTGTTTTCACATATTTGTATTATAGTGGATTGGTCAATTTTTGTAAGCTGTTTAGGCTTATTTATTGAACATAAATTATTGGCAGGCTGGCTGTTCGTAGTTGTAGAGATGAAACTCTAAATCAGATTGATGCATTTGCTTCTTCAAATTCAGATTTGAAAAAAATAAAAATATCCCTTTTTGCTTATCTGATTTTCCTAACAAAAAAAATTTAAAAATATCCACGGCATAGCTAGCACATTATTAAGAAGCATTCATGAATGTGACATACACTGATTAACATTATTACAAAGTTTTTTGGTGGTTGATATTGCAATAAATTTAGCCTTCCAGCTGACAATTTGAACCCTTGTGGGGCACCTAATTTAAATTGGTAATGGCCTCCATACAGGCGATAGAAAATGGAGATAGCAAGACAAAGAAGATCTGGATTTTGCGCAGAAAATAAAATTTTGCAGGCCAGAAGTTTGGTTGGTTGAAGCAATAAACGAGAGGTTTATGGAAGTTGAGAAAGAGAAATGAAGTATTTTCACTCTCATCATAACACTCTCTTTTAACTCTGCATCCACATTTAAATGCTTCCATAATGGCTTCAAGCAAACATTCATTTCATGGGGAAATACTATTTCCCCACCTTATTGCACAAATTATATATATAAATATCCTGCACGTCTTTTCTCATACTTTGCACAGAATCTTTTGAACTCATCAAAAAATTAGTAAAATAAGTTACACTATTAGAAGAAATATCTGCCCCTTTTCTCCAGCCATTTCTAGGTTGACAAAACGAATTCCAAGGAAGTTTCCAAAGCTTCTTTTATAGATCTCACCTTGAGATCATGAAATTTGTTTCGCCAATAGGTGACACCGAGACAGCAAATAATATATACATATAACCAAAAAGGGGGGAGATTTAATATGTTCATCATATGTAAAAACTTTGAAAAATAGATCACTCGATTTTTTTTAATTTAATTAAATAGTTACATAAATCAATAATCAGCTTGTGTTTGATAATAATTTGTTCCAGATTTCACTATTTATATATAACAATTTTCTTTTTATTGTTTTTCCTGGATATGGTATCAAATATTTGATAGATTTAACAAGAATTATCAATAAAAAAAAAAATCAATACACAAAATATTCTCCATAGAAGTAGCATACATATGTATCTATATGGCATCTATCTTATTGGTATATATTAATTGGTGCTCTTACCATAATACAATCGAACAATCAAACCGGTTCCAAGAAACGTCATTGAGAAAAGGGAATGATAGAGGTATCATTGGCATTTCAAGAGAAACGGAACTTATCTATCTATAAAATTGAGAAGCGAGTGCTCCGAAAGATAAAGACCTTATGTTTTTTACGCAGAAACTTTGTAACAATAAATTAATAAATAAAATAATACCAGTGCACCATGAAATTTGTTAATATTAAATATATGTTGGGATGGTACAGAGTCCTATAAGGCTTGAAAAAACGTGTTGGCCCAGTAGGACAGGCATCCTCATTGAGAAACAAGGATGCATTTAAGTCAAGAAAAAAAAATAATTAAAACCAGATTGGGACTTCTAGGAACAATCAATCAAAGACTTTAACTTCCTCTAGCCTGCATGCCCTTTAATTAAAGCATGATGAATAGTTTTAGAACTGTTTCTTGCCGATTATACACACTATCTCAAACATGATGGAAAACACGCCCTATCTCAAACGTTGGATGTTCATTTGGTATGCTGATCAGATGGTCAAGAACTCAAGATTCTTTCTGAATTTGACTGCGTTTAGGTTTGTTAATTATATATGGAGATGTCATATCCAGGCTAGCTATAGGTAAAGTATAGGGACCTAATATAGTAATCTCAATGTGAAATGTGCCTCAATTTCACCGTGCCTCGATTCTTTTTGTCTTTGTTATTTCTGGGTGTCGAAGGAAAAAAAAACTAAGCACCATTGCCAATTAGAGTGAATTTTGCAGTGCAGAAAAACACTTGGGATTGTCTAAGATGGATGGTTAATTAATGATAAATAATAAATGTGGAACTCATATTTAGGAATTTTGCCTTCAAATAGTTGAAAATTATTCAATATTAATTGACCTGTTTAACTCGCAAAATGTGAATGATTCTGTATATTATTTGGAATAAAAAGTTAAAAAGAAAAGAAAAGGATTTTGGTCCAAATTATTATCTGCCTGCACATCATTTTTAGGGATTTAGTGGGTTTTGTTGGATTGAGGTTTTTCAAATCTCGTGCTGTTACAAAAGAAATGAAAAGGAAAAAAAAAATGAAGAGAGACAATAGATAAAGGGTTGGCCAGAAGAGTTGCAGAACATTGAAGAAAAGTAGATGAATGAGAGTAACTACAATTAAATTCAAATATTGAATCTTTTAACATTAACAGAGGAGTACAGAAGAACAATAACACTGCAAAAGCAACAAGAGCATTAACACTAGCCTTCACCATATTTGTTTTTTTCTTTTTTTACCCTTTTTTTTTTCATTCTTACAGTAACTGTCCCAAAACCCCCAATGAAACATCACTGAAAAAGGCTAAAGCCAATGCTCTGCTCTCATCTCATTCATCTCTTAACCATAAGAAATTAAGAAGAAACAAAAATCAACAGTACTAAAGCTGCTAACATTAACATACATAGCTACAAAAAACTATCTATTCCATTAGTTATGAAGAGGATTTGGACCTGTGTGAATTATTCTCTTGTCATCTTCATATATTGAGTTTGAACCTGGTGTTTCTGCTTCTTTGTCCACCAGCTGGCTTGAGCTTGGAGGTGCATGGAAAGTTGATTGATCTGTGTTGAAAAACCTTGTTCTTCTTGCTGAAAGACTGTTGTATCCACCAGTTTCTTCATGATGAACAGAAACCAGACCTAACTGAGAGAAAATTAAGATGACCCAGAAGAAGAAAATTGCAGCTTTAGCTAGAGCGAATCTTCTTCTCCCTCTTGTAACTCTTACAACTTCTTTTGGAACCGTCATTTCACTGATTACACTGCTTTTAGATTAAACCAGCCAAAACACCTGCTAAAAAGAGCAGTGGGATTTCTCTACTTACACTATATAGTGTACAAACCCAGGTGTGCTCTGAATATTTCTGTGAATCTCTGGATTTTCAGAAGCTCTAACTTCTCTCTTCTTGAGTACGAGAATGGAAGAGAGAAACTATATTTTTAAAAAAAGAAAAAACAAAAAAAAAAGTTTGGTGCTGGATTTGATCTCTCTCTCTCTCTCTCTCTCTGTGTGTGTCTCTCCTTGTCTTAGGGTCTAGTAACATGAGCTTGACCCTTGATTCCTGGAACCTTCTTATATTTTCTTATTTCTGCAGCTTCTGAAATCTTTGGACTTTGCACCTCAAACTTTGATTTCTATTTTGCCTTTTGGCATCTGTTTTCTTGTTTTTCTTTTTCTTGTTTTATATACTACCTTTTATTTCTCTTGTTCTGCTTGGAGAAGGTGTTGTGGTACTGTCCAGTATTAATAGCCGCTGTCTCCGGAATATTTTTTTTTTTCAATGAATTTATATTGAAAGCATCGGTAAAACAAACTTTGCATGTTTCGAGTTTCTACCATACCTTGGCGTATGGCAGCAAAAGCGAGTCGTTTTTATTGAGAGTTTTTTTACATTGTAGGCCTTGGCTGGCTTCAGAGATTTGCTTTGCTCATCTCTCATCATCTCATTGTTAAATATTCTCCAGCTTGTGATATATGACTTTGTTGCCCCTTCAGCTTTTGCTCTTCCATTTCTATGTCTCTCAGTCTGTGCCTCATTCCGCTAGGTTTTGACTTCCATATCTCTGTCTATACTGAGCAACTAATTTAATTTCCTGCAAGGACATTACGTTCCTGTACCACTACCATGCAAAACAGAGATTATATATAAACTTGTAACTCAAGGTACATCAGTTTTAATCCTACTTATATTTATACAAGTTATAACCTAGGGTACATAAACGGTCTTCATGATGATCTATCGAATGTGGTTAAATTAATTAATACACTCAAAGTTTGATAGTTGTCAATATCAAATCACGGTCTTGATTGGGCCAATTTTTTTTTTTATTCCGTCTTTGTATCATAACCAAATCACAATTAACACAAATTACTTCCCAACTTATATTCCACGATTTTATCCTAAATAATATGAAGACTAACTTATCACTATTACATTATTTTATATATTAATTTTAATTAATTTATAATATTTAGAATACTAATTAATTAATTAAATATATGCATAAGAATTAATTAAATAATTATGAAATGATATTGATACAACTTTGTTATAGTATATTTGTTTGATTGCGTTAGCTTATCTATGAGAACTTGGTCGAGTAACGGTCAGTAAAACGAAGGTTGTCGCATTAATTGCAGCCCACAACAGTGGTCTCCCACCGACCACCAACTCCCCCAACATCCCCCTTCTCTTCTTTTTTTCTACCTCTCAAAACGCCCACCACAATTAACGCAATGGACTCTATTAATTACTACGAAATACATGGTTAGCCTGCATAGATACACTAAGGTTGTCTGCCTTCTACACATATACCTACATTGATTAGCCATTTTCTAAAGATATCAGAAGCTTTTTCTAATAAAATTAAGTTCTTTCAAATTATTTTTAATTTTAACTATCAAATATAAGTAAAACGATATATATTAAGAGTGATTTTTACTACAAAAAAATAGTCACCTTTTGATATAATTAAAATAAATTTAGTTAAAAAAATTTACTTAATTCTTTTAAATAGCATAATAGTTTGACAGAGAAATTAACAGATACCCCTTATATTTGGGATAATAAATAAATATTCTTCTAATATTTAAAAAAAGTAAATACCCCCTCAAATTTGATTACATGGACAGATACCCTTTGAATTACTATACAATTATAAAAAATAATTATTTTACCCTTATACATTTAGAAGATAAATTAATTATCATTTTAACCTAATTATTAATATATAATAACTAATATACTGTTATGATTTATTTTTTAATAATTATATATTCAAATATTATTGATAATTAGTCTCTAAATTATTATTAATGTTTTAAATAATTTTATATATCATTATATTAATAATATTCAATATTTTTTAAAATATTTTATTGTAAATTAGATAAATTATTCCAATTATTTTATTTGTAAATTAATAGAGTTAGGTATAAATTATATAAATATATTCAAAATTACAAATAATATAATTCAAATATTATTTGGGTTTTCTTTTAATTGATAGTGTTATAAATTAAGAATCTTTGGAAATATATTGCATAACTTATTTAAGTTATTTTATTTATAAATTAAAATAATTACGTATAAATTATAAAATTATTCTCAACATTATAAATTATACAAACAATTAAAATAAATCCAAACTAATATTTGAATTTCATGAATATATTATTTATAATATTTTTGATATATAAATTTCAAATATTCAGTATGACATATTTATTTATAAAAAAATTCTCAAAATATAAATAATATAATTCTATCATTCAAATATTATTTGAAATTTATTTTAATTGATTGTGTTATAAATTAATATAATGATAATAAAACTATTTAAAAATATTAATAATAATTTAGAGATTAATTATTAAAAATATTTGAATAATAATTATCAAAAAATAAGTTATAAAGGTATATTGGTTATTATGCATTAATAAATAGGTTAAAATAGTTAATACATATATTTTTCAAATATATAAAGGTAAAATAAGTATTTTTTATGATTACATAATAATTTAGGGGGTATTTATCCATTTGATCCAACGTGAGGAATTTCTATTTTCTCAAATATTATAAGGGTATCTGTTTATTACCCCAAATATTATTAGAATATCTATCAATTTCTCAATTTGATATTATACTCCTGTATTTGCACTTTGCCTTTGTCTTAGAATATAATCACTTAAAGCATATTAGACACTTAGAATTTTTAATATATAATTAGTTTTGTTTGAAAAAATAATAATTCAATGTAAAATAGGAAACCTAAATAAATATTTACTAGAAAACCTAATTGAATATAACTAAGAAATTCTAATTCAATATAAACTATAAGAAAAACAAATACTAATTAAAAAAGAAATATATTTAATAAAATAATTCAAATAGAATATTTGTATCCTAACAAAACTGATAGGTTAACATATATACCCTAAATTGATATTTTCAAGTATATACCTTTATTAAATATTATTTATTTATACTTATATTTTATAAAAAAATTTAATTATACTGACACAACAGTTTATAAATTTAAATGGTAGAAAATAAACTATTGTTGAGAAATAATTTAATTTATTTAGACATTTAATTATTGAAATTTAAGTTAAAATTTTTATTTTAATTACAATAACAAATTTTTAAATAAATTAAAAAATAAACATTTATTAAATATTTAAATAATTTTATTCAGAAACATTATTATTTTGATTTTAGGCTTGGCTTACTAATAAAGGTAACGGGCTCAGTTTCAATTTTCGGCACCAGAGATGCTAAGACCACCATCGTGATCTTTTGATTCCACCCATCCCAAAACAAGTTGAAACGATTGTCTTGACTGACAGTAAGTGTATATAGAAGGAATGCAGGGTCCATTTAGATTCAGTCTACGCGGTCACATTTCCCGAGGCCGATGTAACCTGCAAGTTCAAGCTTGTACAACAAACCCACGTCGCATTGATTGGTATACCCACTGGTACTGTTTGTGATAACCAAACCACATGCAAATCAAAGACTTTACGAAGTTGGTTTGTGGAAAAATCGATTCTTTTTCATTTATGCTATCCTTTGAGACAATCTAAGTGATACATATTAATTATCAAATAAGAGTTAGTTGAAAAAAAGAAAGAAGCACAATAATTTTAAACTAAATTTTAGTTCGACTGAAATTTTGTAACTAAAATTTTGTGTATATGAGTTGATAAAATTATATTAGGGTAGGTTATATGAAACAATTGAGCAAATCAAGTCTTTCTAACATATTTCAATTTTGGTGAACTCTTTGAAGGAGAATTCCACTAATTATGGGTATATATCATCCCCTAATAAAATAAAAGGTAAGGTAGATTTGGGCCTTTCTGAATTTAAAAATTTTGACCAAATGCCATAACTAAAATAAATGAATGTTGATCTAGTTAAGCTGTTCTGGAATCAGCCTAGCGCAATTTACGTTATAATTATATCCCAAACTAATGAAAATGATAATAATATATAACAAAAACATCATAAACTCTTTGCATTTAATTTTCTTTTTCAAAAAATAAAAATTAAGCATAAGTAAAATTTATGATTATTATTTTCTAAAATGAAAACTTAAATAAAAAAATAGAATTGAAATAAATTAAATTTTAAATTTTTTAGTTAAAATAAAATTATTTTTGTATAATTAATTTATTTAATTAAAAAATTTAATAAAAAATAATGTAAAATAGTATTTATATTATTATATTGATCAAATAAAAGTTAGGAGTATTTTTATTATTAAACTAATCAACAATTCATTTTAAAAAAAAAATTAATAAAAAATGTGTATTTGATAATTATTTTTGAAATTGAGTATAGGTGTCATTCGGATAATAAGTGAGGGTTTAGATATTATATGCTTTATATATATATCTATAATAAATAATTATATAATTTGTATTTTGATTAATATAATATTTATTACAAATTATTATATAAGAGACAATTATTGTATTATTAATTTGTAGAAACTCTCTCTATACGAGTATTAGATTATCAAATTCATAAATGAGATTAGATTATATCCTATCAAAAAAATCTAAATTTAAATTTAATTTGTCATAAAATTAATTTTTTCAAGTAAAAATAACGAAGGACGAGGAGGAAAATAGGTCAAAAAATTTAAGTTGTCCACGTAAGTGTTCAACTTAGATGGCACATTTTCATTAGAGGAAAGAATATGCGCACAGTGAATGAGAGAAGATTCGTGATTTAATTCGCATCTCTGTTGCTTTATACCGTCTTTTTGTCTTAAAAACGATCCAATTTAACCGAACTCAACTACTTTCTCTCTTCTCTGTATATTCAAGTTCCAAACCATTTTAGCTCTTCAGCGTCACCACTCTTCAGGTATCTCTGTTTCTATTTTCTCCCAGCTCATCATTTTGGATTTCTCTGTATTTTGATGTCAACTGATGGTCAGACATGTTGTGTGGATTTATATTCATTCATTTCCTTGATATGAAGTTGCATTTTCCTTTTATTTTACTCGATATTGAATGTATCCATTTGAGATTTGTGGCTCTTTTGGTGACATTGACTTGGAAATTTGTTGTGAAGTTTTGAGTTTATGGTAAAACGTGCTTAAGGAAGAGATCGATGCCCTTGGTTTGGTCCTAATTTTGGACTCGCAGCCTTGAAATTTTGAATGCTATGATACCTTTAGGAAAATTACTGCTTAATAGTCAGAATCAATTCTCATTTAATTTAGTATTTGAGAAGCAGGACAAACAATAAATGGGTTTGCTTGAAGCATCCGGAAGATTTATTTATTCATTTAATTTTTTGGGGGAGTAAGTAGCGTCTTAAATTTGAATTCAAGTCGATCTCGTTGAGTCTTTATTTATCCAAATAAAGCAGTAAAATTCATGGTTGAGTAAATATTGGTGTTTATTTACCTTTTCTTTTTTATTCCACCCTAGATTTAGATTTTATAGTTTGAGGTGTCAGCTTGTTCCGCAAGCCAGTTTTCAGGTCTCTTTGTTTAAGTGATAAATGAGGATTTAAAATGTTTGAAGAGGTTCTTGAAAATGCTGCAGTTGTTGATTGTAATTGTTTTTACGTTGAAAAATTATACAAAATGTTCAAAAGAAATTATGGGATGTTGGATTCAACCACTTTCACATGATATACATTTAGGAGAAAGCTTCGTTCAGTGAATTCATATTACATGTGGTTCATCATAATATTGGCCATAATTGTTCCTCTTTGTTTTGTCGCAGCATTGAAATTGAGCAGAACAATCACTGTCTCCCGGTGCGCTTTTCTGACTGATGCCAGCAAGGTCTTGCTGGCATAAAAATATTTGACTTGTACCTGAACAGCTCATGAGTCCAGAGAGTACATCAAATTGTACTAAAGCCCTAGAGGGTGTGCATGGGGTGCATGTGGTGCCTCATTCGCCATTTGCTTTTAAACAGATCACTGAACATGGGGACTTCAGTTCCACTTGCGAAAGTTCAGCTATTGGAGCGAATCAACTCCTTTTAATGCAGTAAGTTAAGAAGAAACTTTATCCAGGAACATCAACACATTAAAGTGTTGCTTATTTGGTTGTTAAGAGTAATTGTTCAATTTAAATCCCTTAGACTCATTCCTGAAATTTTCAGGTTTGATTTTTATCTATATTTGACTGTACATAGTCCAATAAATGCGAATTTTGTGTGGCATTTTCAATAGCTAACTTCTTTTCATGTTCTCCAGACGAGCATGGCAGCAAAGACCAGCATGTTTGAGGCCAATTAAGTGTAGCCTTCATGGTATCGTATAGCAAACCATTTCCTTTTTTCTTATCTAACATGCACTCCAATTGCTTGTCCAAGAATCTATGCTTCTTTCCAACCATTTACCTTTTTTGTTAGGAGACCAGCATCTTTTAGAAACAGTTGCAAATGTGCTAACATCACTTCCGTTTATTGCTCTTGGACTCCAGGCACCTAGGTAATATTCCTCAGTAATTTGCTTGATGAATGCAACAAAAATCTTATATTGCTATTATTTCTGATCACTTACTCTGTATGTAGGAAGAATCTAAGTACAAAACTGTATGCTAATTCATTGATTGGAGTTGGAATTGCATCAAGTATGTATCATTCCTCAAGAGGAAATCTGAGGAGGTATTTGAGATGGGCTGACTATACAATGATAGCCACAGCAACAGTGGTAGGTTAAAATTGATTCATTAATTCTTACAATTGTATCATACTGTTCTCTTTTATCTTAATTGCCATTTAAATACTTCCAGCTCCTGTGTATTTATTCGTTATCTTGATGCTTGGACTTTGCTGCATTCAAATCAATAAAAAATTCCATATGAGTTATTTTGTTTATTCTTGTAGTTTAATCTGTCATTTAGCATTCCAGAATGACTTCATTCTGCCTATGAAATTTTAGCTGTATCTAATCTTCATCCTTAGATAACTTCGCTAGATGTTAGCTTAGTCCTCGTCTGACTTTTGGATAAATTTTACTGAGTTTACAATCTATTGCAATAGTTTCCGTGTACCTAAGTGCATTCCATGATGTATTAGAACTCGTGCTAATCCATCCCGCAGATGATTTAGCTGCTGGATTTTGAGCAATATGAATTTGCTTTGTTGGTTCTTCCTTTATAAGGGCATGTTATTGTCTTCCATTTATCTTATATATTTACCATCATTGGTTACTGAAATGTATGCTGCCAAAATTAGTGGCACAGTAAATTATCAACCAGTAAAACTTATTAAAACGGATGTACTTTCCAGGGCATATATTAGTCCAACTGGTTACATTTTGCCTGAAGCATTCTCAATTCTCTCTTAAACATACTAGTTAAAATGAAATAACCTTTTTACAGTGTCTGTCAAGAGCCCTCAGAGAAGAGAACCCAAAGTTGTTGATGGCTGCATCTGCATTGATTTTACCTGTACAACCTCTGATGGTTTCAGCTGTTCACACTGGAATGATGGAGGTAACTAGTCAGTTCTTTCCTTCAAATTCATCTTGTTACTTACAATTATGCCTTCCTTCTTTAATTTGTTTACCTTGATTTACAATTCCTGCTCATGGAGTTGATGAAGGAGAATCCCTTATTGTAGTTGTTGCTAATTGTTTCCTGTCTTTCTTTCATTTATGAACATATATTAGGATAAGTTGTTTCTTTGTGCAATATAGCTTAGCACAACTGTTCAAAGTTGTTAAATTTTGAACTCTACAGTACCATATTATCACAAAACAAGTCAGGTAACTGCATTCATGTAAGAATTAAACCACAAATGATTATTTGCTAAAAGTATAACATCAAAAAGTCTTTTTCTCCAGAGGAAGCATGGTGCAATTATCAATAGGGCCTACTACATGATGCATGCTTGACAAACAAAAAATATTCCATGGCAGTGGATACATTCTTTTTGTTGTACCAATCTTCATCCCCATTTGTTTTACATACCATGACATGCTGATTTCTTATAAAAGATTCCACTCTTAAACCCTGATGGAAAATCACATAATAATAGTCTAAGATGGGCATCATTAACTCAAGCTCTTCATTACTGGAATAATATTCCACATCATTTATTCATTCCAGGTAGCATTTGCGAAGAGAGCATTGAAGGATCCAAATCTGAGGATGGCACACAATGTGCATAAAGTTTCGTCATTGTTGGGAGGTGTATTTTTCATCGCTGATGATGTCTTTCCTAGGACTCCATTCCTTCATGCTGCTTGGCATCTTGCTGCTGCTGTTGGTGTAGGTACTTGTAACAAGCTTCTAGAGTAGTGTATATACCTTAGATCAATTCCTTATTCAATTGAGGAGAAAGCTGCAGCTTCTTCATAATTATAAAGATCAAAATGGTCGTTTCCTAGCTTACATGCCACGAAATCATAATAGGACGATAGAGAGAACTGCTGCCATAAATTAGCTTCTTTTAGAGTAGTAATCCAACTGTCGTTGGGCTTTCTGTGCTCAGTTTTCTCCTTCCAACGCGGAGTTATGTATTTATCGTGTTATGCAATCTCTAAGCAAGTAGAACTCTATGTAGAACAGCAGTCTATGATTTAATTGAACGAGAAAATAATACGCATTTGCAAGTTTTAAGGAAATATCTGTATAGTCATGTTTATAATTATATATGTTAACTGGGAAATATTTTATTGGTGGCTGTCATTCAGAAATTTAATATTCTTTCGTAATCTAAACTTTATTACCTGTCCGTGTGATTATAATTATTTTTACCACTAAATACAAATTGTACGTGTGATGAGAAGTAAAGACTAAGACAAAAGAGGGTATATGATAAGTACATTAATAATTCCTTGTTCTAGTCAAATATTCCACGCCTAAGTTGAACCCCAATCTCGTTGTACATGTTAGTACATGCTAGTAACAATAAATGAGAACACCGAATTTGTTGAGCGGCCATGCTAATAATTGATCCATATATAAAAATCCTAGTAATTCTTGCCATACGTTATTACGATGATAATTATGTTTCATAAAGCGGTATATTAAAATTTTCAATTAACAAAAATTTAATGCTTTTTATTAATTGTGATAAAATTTTAAATACAATTACAAATCTTTTTTTAGTCATACCTAAATAAATCATATTTTTTTAAAAACACAATTCGTTTAAACATAATTATTATTTAAAAATAATTATTTGTTTAGCCGCCGTTAAATAAATTAGAGTTTTCAATTTTTATTTTTTATTTTTTAGACAATAAATTAGAATAGAATAATGTAAATATTTTTATTTTAAATATTTTACAAATGTAATAATAAGTTATAATAATTTTAAACGAATAGTAGATATATTCTAAACAACTATAAACAAGTATATTATCATTATTATTGGCGTCAACTTTTTAAATCCATACCCATCTAATCACATCGAATTAATGTCAAATAATTTTACCACCATCCAAATTGCCACCTCTATATATTACAGAACATACGAAATTATCTAATCCTGCTCGTAGCCTTTTCAGAGCTTTTGGCTGGATTGATATAAAGATGACTAATGAAAGCCACAGCACGATGTACGAACTTGAACAATTAATAAACGTGCGTACGTCGTATGTAGCAGAGAGCTAAGAATAATAATTTTAATTCTCTCCCTTTATATATATACATATATAAACACTTTTGCCCAGGTAGCTAGCATTAATGTTTTTATACTACGCCCTAAAACTCTCAACAGCTAGCTTGGCTAACGATATATCTCTAGCAGAATTCCACGCTTTGCTGTAGCCAAGCTAGAGCCCTTTGCTTTTTCTGCTTTCTTGTTTTCTTCACACATTTCTCTCTCTCTTTCTTTGCGTTTTGATTATGATCATAAGAGTAGCAGCGTGGTCAGCCTCTGCCACCCTTCGTTCCTTTTTCACTTTCTTGTGTCCGTTTCAAACCAAATTATACCATTTCCTTTTGTCCACTTTTATTTTTCTTCCCTCCATTGTCTAGTGAACCAGTGTGAGAAATTGCTGCTATTTAAATGCAAATTCAGGAACCATATTAATTGGCTTAACCAATATAGCTTCATTTCTAGCACAAAAATGAGTGTTGCTCGTGATGAAGAGTTTAACAACATGCCTACAGATTCATCCAATACTACAGTGATAACGCCTTTGATTCCAAACCCTAATTCTTCCCACCCAAAAGATACTAACATTTCTGAAATTCCTTCTTACTGTAGTTTCAGCTCTCACAGCACCAATCTCTTGACACTAAATCACCATCTGGGTATGAATTTTTTTCTTCTTTTCACTCATCTTTCATATTTTTTGCATTCAGAACTTTAGTTTCAGCTTTTTGTTGGTGCAGCTAATGTTGCAACAGCTGATCGGCAAACCAAGACGGAGTTCATTGAGCAACCTTTGGGGAGTTCACGGTGGAACCCGACGCCGGAGCAGCTACTTGCTCTAGAAGAACTGTATCGACGTGGAACACGTACACCATGTGCTGAACAAATCCAACAAATAGCTACACAGCTTCGTAGGTTTGGTAAGATTGAGGGAAAAAATGTGTTCTACTGGTTTCAGAATCACAAAGCAAGAGAACGACAAAAACGTCGTCGCCGTGAAATGGAGATCAATTCTGAAGAAAAACTGCATAATATTTCAGGAGAGAAGAAAGAATCAGGTACCACGCTTAGATTTTCATTAATCTCCGTAATTTTTGTGTAATTTACGTATAACTGTTGCTGCTGATTCATTTCTCTTCGCTGGAATCTTTGTGATTTAAGCTGTGTTTTGTTCTGAAATAGGGTTGAGAAAGACAAGTTATGATATTGAACAGACAAAGAACTGGGCAACTTCTTCAAGCTGCAGCAAATATTCAGAGGTCTGTGTATACGAAATTTGTCTTTGTTTAATTTTTGATATCATTCGAAATACACAATTACAAAAATGAAATTACGAGGCTATGATAAATTCATACAGTTTGATGATCAAAAGATCAAAAGAAAGTCAAGATGATGAAGGAAGAAGTTTCAGGGAGCGACGTAAAGTTTTGTATTTTGTACATGTTGGAAAAAGTTCTCCCGAAGCTGATTCTTTTTACTTTCTGTTGGGGATGTTGTTGTGTGAAAGAGTTTTCAGAATTAATTTTTACACACCTAGTAAACCTAATAATAATGTGAAATTGATTTCTCTGATTTGAATAATTTTGATTTTGCATTTGTAATTTTCAGGAATTAGTTTCAATGCATAGGGCTGTAGCAATAGCAGAAAGTACTTCTGGACCACAATTTGGGTGGACACAATTTGATGAGAGGGAATTACAACAGAGAAAGAGTGCAAACATCACTGCAGAGATGATGCATGCCACATGGCACACAATGAAGTTACCAAGGACTAGTACTCAAAATTTGGGTGGGTTTTCTTTACTGAAACCCTACCAAGCAGAAGACTTCACCAATTTTCTTCATCATCAAGAAAATGGAGAAACACAAACACTTCAGCTCTTCCCACTTCACAGTGATGATGATTATGACAGTGTTAATGCTACCAAGAAAGACAACAAAACAGTGAACATCACAAGCATAAATGATACCAACAACTTTACTCCATCTCCAAGCCAGTACATTGAGTTTCTTCCTCTGAAAAACTGAAGAGAGCAGCATGCAGAAAATTGCAGCTAAACCCATGTGGTTACTACAAAAGCACTTATTAAAATATCACTTTCACTATGCTGTTTATGTGGAGATGGGTTTTGATTAGTTTGTCATTTTGTTGGAAATTGAGACTGTTTTCCTGTTTATATCATGTGCATGGTGCAGCAGTACTTACATATATGGGAAGCGTTGCCTGAAAATACATATGGACCATGGACACTAAGGTAGAGCTAAAATTTTTATTAGTAATTTTCTACAAAGAATATTAAGCAGCTTTCTGTTTTTCACAGGTTTGTCTATTTTCGTGACCTTATTCGAGTAATCGGAAAAAGAGAGAGAGATTGTCGCATGGTAATGGAGAATTGAAATACGAGTAGGATGTGAAAGAATTTGATGTTGAAGTAACCTAGAATTTGCAGTATTGTAAGGCTTTTGAGGAATATATTCAGAGAAATTTGATTATCTCATGTGTGTTTAATTATCAGTTTCCTATAATGTTCTTATCCCATTGTGTTGTGGATATATAACTTTAAACAATAGCAACATATATACGGTATAATATCCCAACCTTTTTTCTATTTTGGTGAAACAAGCAAAATCAAAGTCTCATTGTAATGATTAAGTTTTCCGTTTATTAATTCGATTTATTCATTAAATTATAAGGCACATATCCCTTCCACTATAAAGGACTTACTTTAAAGAGCCAGCACAGTAAATTATTTGCGTTTGTAGAAAAACAATGCAGGAGAAATTTTTTATAGAAACTATTTACACATATATTCCATAAGGTAATACAAAATGTGTGTTTTATATATATATATATATATAGTAATTTTGCGTATAGAATTTGCAGAAGAAATTTATCTCAAGCTTTTCTTATGGGGAGAGAAAATGGCTTCACATGTCTCTTAAAACTCTTTCAAGTTTTATCTTTCATTTTTGTGGGGTTATGCAATTTCGAGTCAACCAGAACATTTACTCTTAAATATTTGACATTATTAATTTGTTAATAAATTCCTAGTAGCCTGCGTTTTTCCTGATTGTCTAATAAAAGAAATGAATGTAAGCAAATAATAATGATAATGAATTTCCAATCGCTTTCATATTTATTCAATAACTCTGTAACTTGCTACGTAGTTGTTGGCAGCATTGTTGGCAGATCAAGTAGATGTTGCTTAATTTATTTAGATACATTTGATGTCACGCCAAATTTCTCTAACCCCAATTCTGTAATCTGCATCCTCTTTTCTGCCATTCAAAAACCCTAAATAAAAAAAAAACAAATAAAAAAAAAACAAATAAAAAGATGTTTATTGATTTCAAGCTAATAAGTTGGTGAATTATATCCTTTATTCGATGAGGGGTGGATTTCACGTTTTAGCAATTTTCATAACTGCGTCTACTGAAAAAGGCAAGCAAGAAAAATGAAAGAGAAATTCTACCAATTTGGAGAAAGGAATAGTGAGTGTGGTAAAAGTATAATATGGTATGATTTCTGCGAACAAACTACAAAAAATTGCGCATATTGCCGAGGAGCTGAGCAAGATCTGGTGAAAATCCAACTAGTAATCTGTAACACAGCAAGCAAAGCATTGATTGGCTCAGCTTAACAATATCAGCCCAAGTCAGAGTTAATTTAGAGTTTCTTCTTCAAGTCAAATCTACTTCTGTTCAAATGGAAAACGGAATCAGTAGCCCCATTCTTTCAATAAATCAAACCCATATCTCACATGTTGTAGTCTCACCATTAGCTCAACTATTGTTGACTCTGGTATATTCAGGTGTATAAATTTTGCAATTTCAAACACAAAACTTACCATAATGTTACAAGTCTACCATTGAAGATTTCAAACTTCCCGGTACCCATAACAATATGTAACTTTAAAAATCACCTTGTATTACCGTGAAAGAATCAGTTTTCAAATCACAGCTGCCTAGCAGCCAGTACACACTATTTTACATGATGATATTGCAGAATGATTAGTTCGTAAGCAGACAATTATATCACAGAGATTGCTCAAAGTAATTTCTAAACAACATTGTTTCATAAAATTACATTACATGAACATTCTGTAAATTGTTCAACAAAACAAAGAAAAAAGAAAAGTTCAATACAGTTACTGCAGATGGAAAGGATAAACAAGGAAAATGTTACAACCATAAGATAGCCATTTCTATTGTTCTTCTTTTAATTGCAAGCTCAACTCCCAAGATACACACACCAGAAATTACTAAGCTCTAACCAAGTTTTGACAATTTCCTTTGATATGCATATGGCAGCCTTTTGTACAACTGATAATGTATTATTTGTCAGGGACTCAAGATGCATAAAGGGGCTCCGGTTCCACTTTTCTTCTGATCCTGAAAAATATTTCAGCATAAAAAACTACTGCTAAGAAATCGGCAGAAATAAAGGTGTTAAAATGTAAAGAAAAACAATCAATTGAAAGCCACAAGTAAACCAGGCTACCGATTGCCTGGTTAGTTGTTATTACTCCACCATTAATTTCATTTCACAATTCAAGCATCTTTTTTTTTACCTAAAATAAGCATAATAATAAATTGACATCTCTATTATTATATACTATATTTTCATAACAATGACTATTCGAAGAATCAAGTGCATGTGCAAAGTTTTCTTGAACTCACTGATCATCAATCTCCTTACTATAGGAAGATTGAGAAAGGAACAACGAATGTGGTATCATGTGGGACAACACACATGCAGGGGAAAAAGAAGATAAAAGTAGGACAAAACTAGTCCTTTTTCTGGGTATTTGAGTATTTCAGAACCTGTAGATGAAGTTCATCAGCAGAAAACATGTTCACCTTTTGTTAGTGCCCATTTGTTTTAGCTTTTTCAGTGACCAAAAAGGTTTTTTTAATATTAAAAGTCCTTTTCAATTTTTTATATCGTTTGGTTGGCACTGAAGAAAAATTTGGAAATTTCAAAAGTATTTTCCTTTTATTAGTAAAAGCCCAAATTCTTGTATTTTTTACAATAGAGATTTTTTAACTTTTTCAAAAAGTTAATTGTTTGAAATACTCATAATACATCCTTAGAAACTCTGCTATTAAAGTGATTACATAACTTCTCCCAAAATTTATTTGTGACAACTAAACAATCAATAAACTTTTGTTAAAAACTTCAATTACAAAAACTCTTGTAAAGGCCTACCCTAAGAATCTCTACTTAAAAAACTATACCAAACGGAACATTAGTCTTAAGGCCTACCCTAAGAACATTAGTCTTAAGAACAATCATTTTCCACAACTGCAAACTTCACACTAGGCCAAGAAAATGTCTAAGGATTCTTCTCACATCAAAATAATAAGGGACAATTGTAACTGATGATTGCATAAATAGACAGATCAGATTCAAGGAATTTGCAATGAATTACCACAAACAAAAAGTAAAAATCAAAGAAACTATCAAGCATAAGTAATAGCCCATCATCAGCACTAAGTACACATGCCACTTTCTGAGCAAATATAGTAAGCACTGATACCTTGTAAAATTACTCCGCATCAAGTTCCTCCAACATAAAAAATAAATCAAAAAAACATACTCCAGATATTAAGCTCCATGGATATTTGAAATGTGTTTAGAGAAATATATTTGGTTTGTTCAATGACATTAAATTATAGTAATAGAAATCAAAGAAAACATATGGCTGACATAGCTAAACTAATCATGTACTCACCAATTTTCTTGGGCCCATTTGCAGCCATCAGTATCTACCACGTGCAAGCTGTAGGCATGCCTTGATTTTGAGGACTGATTTTCAAAACTGTAGCAAAGAATATAAGATTAAACAAGGAAAAAGTGGTTTTGTAGCCATCATTGCTAAAAGTTATGTTGGTGAGCTGTTAAGCGAATTTCTCAAACTCACCTCTGATGAATAAGATCACCGTGAATGACAACCAAAGAGCCTGCTTTCACTTCAATAGGAATGAAATCTTTTTGGTCATAAGAAGGGGATGGCTGATCAAAGTAAACTCCCTTTTCGCCCCTAATAAACCTCCTAACAAGGCCATCTAGAAACAACATGAACTGCTAGAGCATTAGTATAAGATATATTGTATCTAGAAAGCTTTCAAGCTCCAAAATAGTTAAAAAGATGGATTAGAAGGATAGAAATTACTTTTATGTGATCCAGGAATGGCCCAAAGGCAACCGTTTTTAATTGTTGCATCTTCTAGAGCTAGCCACAGCCCAGTACAAGTTGGTGGATCAGTATACAGAAATGTGTTATCCTGGTGTGGCACTACTTCGCCTCCAATACCTGGTTGCTGTGAATAAAATTATTGCATATTACTAGATTTGAACAGTACTAGGAAAACACAAAATAATGGTATTCTACACCACAAAGAGATGCTTGGTAACATAAACATCCATTGGCAGTATTGATAAATGATTTTAAAATATATCAAATATCATTAGCATACAAAGCAAAAACATTGAAACTTTTACGACCAAGCCCTATTCCCTTCCCACCACCACAACCCCCCCACCCCAACCAAAACAACCAGAAAAGACGATTAATAATTTTCAACTTGAAAGACATTTTTAGCTGGTTCCTATTGAGAGAGCTAGCAAGTTGACACCACTGATTACTACATACTGATGTAATAAAATGCACTTCTTTCATCCGAATTTCCAGTCTTATATGAGTTTAACTTTTTTTAATTAATTTAAAAAAAGAAAGACAGTAACATGGCAGAGCCTCTTTGATAACTTAAGGCCTTAAACTTCCAAATTAGCAGCAAAAGACTTGAATAAAACTTCATTAGGAAAAAGGAATACCTTAAATATGTACATTGACTGGATGACTACAGGCCTTTTGTAACCCAAAGAGCGCAGCAAATTTGATATTTTCTCAGAGCAGGAATTTTTTTTGAAAACTGGATCAATTTCATGCAATGCTACACCAAATCAGCACATACATAGCAAGATTAGTTTCATTCAGATAACCACAGAAATCTTACAATAGGAGACTGATGAGATAGAAAGCGAGGAGAACATACCGTGCCCAACTTTATTGATAGAAAGTTCTTTTGGTTGCTTCAAGTTTCCATCATCCCCAAATGCTTTTTCTGCCACAATTAGCAAAAAACAAGTGTCAGACTAACATTGTCTTCCAACAGCATTAAAGATAATTAAAACCATTTACATAATTTAATATAAGTATAACCTATATATTGTGCAACAAGCATGCAACTAGAATCTTAACCAACATAGATTAGGATCATATTATTAATCACTTCAATATAAGCATCCAAACAGTCCATTATGTCAGTCCCATACATGTTTCATGCAATATGAACACTTAAAGATCCATGCAATTGATACAGCACACACAAGAAATATGATTTAAGATAAATTAATTTAGCAAGGGAACATCAAAACTGGATTGAGGCAAAACAATATCTTTAGCTTCTATAAGATACTTCATAAATATTTAATCATATAAGCGGTTACAGATTCTAAATTAGTTTTAATACTTTGAAAAGCATATTTCAGATTGATTATCAGCAAAAATGTGGAAACAACCACCACCAAAAACACACAAAGAATATTAGTGAACAAAACACGGCAAGAGTCGAAAAACCAATACCTTCAAAGAAAAACGAAACCTTCTCAGCACTCGCATAGAAGTAATCATCACTCACCTTTTGCTATAAAAACGCACGAATAAAAAAAAACCCAGAAAAATAAATTAATTAATATTATAATCGGCCAAATTAAATGAAAATTACAACAAAAAGGAATCAATCCTTGAATTACGAAAAACCTGGTTCTTAGTAGAGAAAACAGAGGAGGTGGAGCAGTCAAAGCCGTCTAGTAATTCGTCCATTCTCTTCCTCATGGCATCAATCTCTTCATTACTGGTAAATGATTCCGACACAATATATCCTGCAAATTATTATCGAATTCTAAAATTAGCAGACACTCAAAACACGTAAAAAGTTTTGTTTTTTGTTTTCTCAGAGGAGAAAAAAGAGACACAATAAACAGAAAAAGAAAGAAAAGAAGACAATGTAACGAACCTTGAGAATTGAAGGAGTTCAGGTTGTCTGAACTGAGATATCCGATGTGCGCCATAGCGTTGAGTGCCGGTTATCTATTTTGGTCAAATACAAGACTTGGCGTATTTATTTAGTTCAAAACTGCGTTTCTTATTCTAAAGGTTTAGGTAAGAATGTATATGCGTATTTGTGTGTGCAAAGAGTTAAGGTTCGTCAAAATATTTTTCTTTTTCCGTAATAGTATTAATCCAACAGTACCTAAATTTCACTCAAAAAAAATATTTTCCTCAATTTCTCAACATAACTCTTTTTATAATATTTAACTTCTTTTCTTTTACTATTCATCTTTTTTAATTTCACATTAACTCCTCACTTTTAATACAAATTTAATTATACTTCTAATGCAATAATTAGATTGATGTATTTTCAATTATGAAGATTTTATCTCACAAATTATATTTAATTCATTGTCAAATTTGAAAATATCTCATTACAGTGCTACTCAACCTCCCTATTAAAATAAATAATAAAGTTCGATGTTACTATTATTATAAAAAAATAGTGTTGATTAATATTCACTTTTATTTTGAAGACCAATGTCTACCTTTCACTTTCTTTTTTTATTTATACTAAACATACTATTAACTTTATCTTGTGAATTAAAAGTCAGCGTCTTCATCCCAAGCATACTTGAGAGTGGAAAGAAAAACAGAGGATAAATTTGCGCAGAAAGAATTAGTAAATGTAAATATTGCAGAAAAAATATTTGTCCCCAAATAATTTTAAAAAAAATACTCAAGATTGAGGAGGGTATTGTTGGAGAGAATTGAACAGCAGATTGTACAAAAGAATGGATACCTGATTTTCTAACAATCGTACACCAAGTTTACACTGTTTTCCCAAGTTTCCTACAAAGTGTTCAGATCAAAGTTTCAAAAGTAATATACAAACATGGCAGTACCAGGGTTCAAAAGAATCTGGTGTGTCATTCTCACAGCTTGTTAGATACAGCAGCTGCAATGGTATATGTGGCAAAAAAAATGATAGGTCAATGCCCCGGGTAATTTCTGCAATGAAAAGCTTGTCGTTTTCCAGTGTTGTTTTGCAGAATCATATACAAAAGATGCAACTCCCGGGAAATAATTCGATCAATGTGAACTCCAACAAATCTTCAAAGCATCCAAAACTGAAGTGTATGCCCTCTTGCCAACGGAAATCGGAAAGAGGAAAAAAATGAAAGAATACAGTGCAGAAAGTGTTCAGCAGCAAGATGTGCTCACAAAAATTACTGGAACAAAATTCACCAATCAAAATCTCTGTCGGACTATCACATGGCTTCTGATTTGTTCACACGGCACATGCAATCTGGGCATGGAAAGGTATAGGTTGAGTCATTTGGTCTTTTCAGCTCATATCCCTTGGAATCACTATGAGACCGCATATTCAGCAGATGTCTTTTGAAACTTTTCCATCTGAGAATCAAAAGCAGAAGAAAAGTTAATAATAGTGATTCCAAGAATAAACTTTTCCATCTGTCTACATCATGAATGAGCAGGAAGCTGGATAAGTGTCAAACTCGGTTTTAAGAGCACAAAAAGATTTGGCTGAACTTGGCCTAAATTCATAAACTTCGTGTAGGTTTTATTTTTTTCCTTCCTGAATATTATCACATGAAAGTAAATCAAACCGCTCCCAAAGCAACAGCGTGAGGGAGATTTGGAACCACAAGGTCCATATAAGGTTGTTAATCTTAACCATTTTCCAGCCCAGTACACTTGCTGACGCATATGAGAATGTCTTCCTACTTTTTCATAGGTTGTATTTTAAACAACTTTGCCAGGTTCCATTTCAGACCCTGTGAAATGCAGTGGTCGCTAGAACAAAAGAAAATTGTATGAAAATGAATAAATACCTACCCAATGTTGGGATTATCAAAGAGTATAGCTAACTTTCGCTTGTCTGGCTTGATTGTCTTGGAGTGTCCCCCAAACAAGTATCTTCTGTGACCCATCAGGAAATGAGGGAAGTTTCCACCTTGAGTCGTCACAAATACTTCACTGTGGAGACAAACAGTGTAGTCTATTGCAGCCATCCTGGAAGAATAGTTCTGACAGAAGCAACATAAATCGAGGTAATAACATTAAACCTGACGTCAAAGATTGTAGAAAGTTCTACCATAAAACCACAAACCACCCACACCTTAAAACGAGCAAGTTCCTCCTCTGATGCCAGCATTTCTTTGGTTTGCAAATTAGGGAACATTTCCAGAAGTGGAGTCATTGTCTTCTCTGCATTGTATATCTTTCCAGATGCCAAATAGATATAGGTGTTTTTATCAAAGCCCATTCCTCTAAGCATCAACCCAACCTATTCAGATACAAGAAAATTTGAAATGAACAATGAATTCTTGTTAATCATCCATGCAAAAACATTTTATATACAATTCTATAACACCAAAGCTAATCAAATCACTCCACAAGTTATTGATCAGTTTTGGTAAGGCATGATAAGACTACCGGGTGAATTCACTGTGGTGATGCACAATGCAACTTTTAAAAAACAGAAGAAACCTTTTAGTGAACACCGGCGACTCACCATTGGACACCCTTATCAAAAAGAGAATGACAAAATTTAGAATAGACAGAACAACAAAAATATCAGAACCCCAGATGCAAAAAATACATTGTTGGCCGCATAAAATATAATTAAACAAAAATAAAATAATGTTGGAAACCAACAAAGAAATTTGACTCATAGGCCGTTATCCTCTTACTTTTCAGGTAAGTAACTTCTGCCAATTATATGCTCAAGTCTAACTAGCATATAACATTTATATGGTAGTACAGAATAACAAACACATTTGATGACAACATTTTATGGAGGATATGATATTAGAAGTTAAAAAAAGAAGAAGAAGAAGAATCTTATTGTCGCTGCTTGAGAACATTTTTATGTTTAACACTACCAAATTAAAGCATCAGAGTTTGCAAGACATTTGATGTTCTTTACAAATTGAATGCATAACTTGACATTCTCAACAAAATACATGAAAAAGAGCTGTTGAATTAAAAACATTTTGTTAAAGAAAATAAAATATTGTATTGAATCTCTTTTGAATCTTAAACTAGGTACACAGAAGTGCCTTTATACAAGTTAAAATAATAAAGCAACATAAACTAGGAATTCTCATAAACTTTGGAATCTTTAACAAATTAGGAAAAGACTAATAATACTTCAACTATAAATATACTTAATAAGACTAAAACTAGTAAAACTAAATAAGTCTAATTTCTATTCTAATAGATTTAAAACAATCCTATGTCCATTGAATTTCTTTTACATTGATGATATAATAATGATTATTAATTCCTTCATATAGTTGAGAAAAAGATCTCAAGTGACACTAAGCTTACCCAAACAAATTGGGTAGTAGCTAAGAAATTATTTATGGACTTCATATGTGCATGTTCTGGTTGCTATCTCAGTCATGGACTGAAAAAACTAATATAAAAATTGTATAAAGAATGATGAAAACTAGAAAAGAACATATATAAGCTTAAGCATTTGTGCCCTGCAACAACAGAAATCATGGCAGCAATAGAATTTCCAGCATCAACTTTATTATCACAAAAGAACAATAAAATATTACCTCTAAAGGAGTAAGAGGGCATTTCCCATTTATCCTAATTGCTCCAGGACGTATAACTCGACCAGGTTTTGTAAATTTTCCTTTCCAACCTCTCTCCCTGGCTTCTTTCATATCTTCTTTTTCTTGCTCTCCACCATCAAATACACAGCATGAGAAAGCAACCATGTCCTGCTCATGTCAAAACATAATATGTCCTTACAACTAAGATTGAGATAATCACCTAATTTTTGGTGATCAAAACAAACAGAAGTAATGCTACAACACTTGTTGCAAAATGAAAGCTAACCTCCTCAAATCGAA
This sequence comes from Azadirachta indica, assembly GCA_022749755.1. Classification (NCBI taxonomy): domain Eukaryota; kingdom Viridiplantae; phylum Streptophyta; class Magnoliopsida; order Sapindales; family Meliaceae; genus Azadirachta; species Azadirachta indica. The sequence goes on along the minus strand of CM040443.1, from coordinate 6,496,369 downwards.
GATGCACAGAAATGTATTTACCACCATGGTTTGCACTGTGTTCTTTCATTCTTGCAACCAATGTTTCTCCCAAAGTTAATATAGGACTAGAAAATCTTAGAGCTTCATAATTTGCCAAGCATCGAAGTCGTTGAACAGCTGGAGGAGCATCAAATGACAATCGATTTGCAAAAGGAGAAATCCGTATCACCCTGTTCCGTTCATTTAGAAATAGAAGTACTTTCAATCAACACATGATAGCATCATAATATGCCACAAATAACAAATAATAAAAATGGTGCAGATCATGCATGGTTGTATATATATGACAATGCCATGCCATGACAATTACACAAGCATAGATCACGATGTAAACGTCAATAAAATATTTTTGACATTCAAACTCAGAATAAAGTAGACAAAGAATGACTACAAAGTTGACAAATCAAGTCGTAATCTAACAAATCTTATCCAAACTTATGAAAGTAATAATATAGAAGTGGTTGTGAGATAGAGGCGCAAGGCATCAAGGAAGAAAAGGTGAGGAATCACACTAATAGACCAGAAAAAACAACCACCCACAAACACTGAAATGTAGCTGAAATTTTGATTCACATCTGGCTAAACCCAATTATGAGGGTCAAGACTTTGTTGAACGAAGTGCTACATCGATCCCATTCAAAAATTTTGCAAAAATTAAAATCACATAGTGAGTAAATAAATAAAGGAAACAAAATGTACACCAAAGAAAAAGGATGGAAAATAAAACATATATTATGTATGTGACAATAACTTGTCTAATTAGAGAGCTCAATTTTGATCACTGAGATAAACTCTAACCCTGTATATAAGGACTAAGCACACTAAAATATGGGAAAAAACTGCAACAATCATTATTTTAACTTACTTTTCCTCAAGTAGCTTTGGCAGAACCTCATCCTTATAATACTGAATGGGTGACCATGCTTTGACTCTGAAGTTGTAAACATTACTCATATTGTGGTCAAAACGTTCCATCATATATTCTGGAATTTTATTAACCACCTGCACATCATTATGCAAGGTACTGATGAAATACTCTTCATCATAGATGTCCCCGAATTTGCTGCCAAAAAAAAAATCTCACTGTCATATTAGTTTGGTAAAGGTTAATGTATACTACTTTGTCAAGAAGCTACCGCTTATAGTTTTCAAGTAAGCGACCATGAACAGTAAAATGCCATAAGATGTTATTCAAATGAAATCATGATGAGATGGTAGAGAATCACTGACTACGCAAAAAGCTACACATAGGTCATGCAGCCTAAGTCTATCCAGAAATCAACTTGGGAGGATGGAATAGCAAATGGAAGAACACAAGGCTTCTAGATATGGCGTCTCCATCAAAAAGAGCGATTGGACCTCTAAATCAATTTGGCCATTTTTTAAAATCCATCCAGACTAAGACCTTGAAGATGACTGCAGACACAAATAAACTACATTAACAAGTAACAACGATCAAATTACCACTCTCAATCATGTTTCACTATGATGGTTTCAGAAGACAATGACATTCCAATGGAAGCCAATGCTCCAAATACGTAAGTTTTAAATATGACAAAGTGAAACAAACACCAACATTGTACTCTGTGCCTAATAAAAATAAATTTCATAGTAATACAAAATGCCTGAAAAGATATTTCAGTTCAAGATTTATATATAAACACATTGTTAAACTTCCTTTCCTCCTACTGCTCCTTAGGCTCCCTGGTCTGACAACCTAATGTTAAAGAACTGTAATTGCTGACATACCTAGGATCTTTCCAAATACTATGATAATGAAAACTTGGGATCACAAGCGTCGCATTAAGATAGCCAGCCAAAGCAACTGCATTGCATATCTACAAAGCATCCATAACCAGTAAACATGTAAAGAACAAATAAGTTACCATAGCCAGAATATGAACAAGGATTCTAAGCACAAAAAATAAATAAGAAGTAGAGAAGAAATCAACCAACCGATGTCCTCTGCTGATTTAAGCCACCATTGGCCTCAACAGATATGTAACCATTTGATTCTGGTAAGCCTAGAATGAGAACCACAGTAATAAATTGATATAAATGAGTGACGTGCAAAAGCAATATAAATCAATAAAAATTACAATATATAAAGAAAATATACATGCATATGTACACAAGAACATATTAGGAGCTCAGCAGCACAATCATAGAGATCACATACCTCCTGATGACTTTTTAACACATGGCTTCCACTGTCCACCTCTATAGGATTTCCATATAGTTGATATCTACAGTGGAATTTCATAACTCAAGTCAGTGCTCAATTGCACTTGACAAAGAATGGATCAAAGAAATAGACTACAAATATAGGCTAGCAATAAATTCCGAAGCAAATGAATGAGGAATGACGATGACAGAAACTGGTAACAACAAAGTGGAAACACGTGCACAATAAGTATCTAAAATAGCTTGGTTTTGACATGCCGAAGCCTTAAGTTGGTAAGCGTAAAAGCTATAGAGTTTCCTAGTGACTTTTATATGCTCAGCATTAAGTTGACTAGAAGCAAATATAGCAAATACAGTAAATACAGCAAAAATGGAATGTAATCCAAATGTAAACTGCAAGTTACACAGAGGGGAGCTGCAAAATTTTTCAACTGAGACATATTTTACTATTAACCGATCGTGGTTTCATGCTTAACGAAAAATTTTTGACCTGATAGCTTCTCAGTTGCAATTGTCAAATTCACAAAATGGAATTTGGAAAGGAAAAGTACTCAGTGAAGCAAAGTAATCAGATTACAGCTTGCCATTCTTAAAAAGCATTCTTCAGAGGACTACATGTATGGTAGCAGTTTGCAAAAATAGCTTCCAAGAAAATTGCTCCAAAAACAGTTGTCCAATGTTTCCTAATGCTTTTCATCAGTTTTTTCTAGTTAAAGTAATTGATCGCACAGAAAATTACCATTCATGTGCTTTCTTATTTTAGAAAAGGAAGTTCATAAAATTGGAGCTCTAGACCGTTCTAAATTCCAATTATCCAAATGCATACAATTTCCAAGAACAAAAGATAACTTTTGTCTTCTCATTCTTGAACAGGTGTTTCTCAGAATATGAATAAAAAATGTCGCAAAAATATCTTATATCTCAAATATCTTGCTTTTGAGTTGGTTCCCAAGCTAGCTACATTAGATATAACATAAATTAGGCTTCATTTGGATTGTTGTGCTTCTACTGTGCTTTACATTTGGTAAACACTAAACACCAAAACTACAGTAATTTTATCCCCTGAAAAAGTATAACTTCATCACAGCACCTCAATACCAAGCATAGCATTGTTCTATCAATTACAGATATCCAAATGGCAAAACTAGACCCTGTTTAGATCTATATGACTATTAAATCATATATAATTAAGGTCACATTCTCCATTTCCTTTAACCAGCACATAACACTGAAACTTATTTGCTGAAAAAAAATCCCTCTGTTCACCAGTTTTTTTCTTTTTTTGGGCATAAAGCAAGGAAACACAAAGAACAAGAGATGAATAGAAAACCAAAAATAATCCCAATTACTGGGCTCAATTGGGTGCCATATTCACAATCGATACCGCATTTGAGTAATGTAAAGGCCATCAACTATAATGCCAAAGAAGTGCATTGTAAATTTAAGTTGCTTCAAATCTAAAATCAAAATCACTAGTAAATTCCAAGATCCGAAGCAACAAAATCCTCTGAACCCACGTTCAAAAACCACAATGATCCATCAAATCCACCAAATATATCAGCAAACAAATCACATCCACATCAAAAATCCCCTAGAATCAGAAACCAAATCACACCCACATGCAAAATCAAACAATTCGTCAACCTCAAAGCATAAAAAATACTTTTAGAAAAACCAAAAAAGACACATGAACTCACCGCATCAGCTGACGAATTATCGGCATCCATCTCGGGCTTCAACTTGGCATAAACCTGAGGACTTCTATAAACCGAACCTGGAGCGGGCCGATGTTTGATAATAGGAACAACATCAAACGACACCGTGCCCATGTAAAGAAGCATCCCAGAGATATAAATAAGAGGAGCGAACAAAAAAATACCCTGTCTCCGGAGAAGAACAGATAAAAGAAGCCAGGCGAGCCGATGGGCTAAGTTGGCCCGAGCCGGAGGCCCAGCCGGAGTGAACCGGCCAGGTTTTCCCCGGCCAGGGCGGTACCGAGGGGAACGGCGGGGAGATGCCGGAGGTGATGGGGTTGAGTGGCCGCTGCTCGGTAGCCGATTGTATGCGAGCATTTGATGAGCAGTTTTTTTTTTTTCTTTTTCTTTTTCTGTTTTCTGTTTTCTGTTTTAAAAATTTTCTCCGCTACATGATATAACCAGTTTTTGTTTTCTTTGTGTTTGTTTTTAGCATTCACGCTTCCTTCTCTTCTCCTCTCTTTGTGTGCAGTGTGTGCTTTCGTTTTGCTTTGTAGTGATTCATTCCAACACAGAGAAAATGGAGGAGGAGGAAGTGCACGTGCTGAGAGAGAGTCGAAGAGTTGCGCAAGGAAAGTATTCTTTTGGGTAATAATAACTAGCCACCTCATATTTTATTTTCTAACAAATAAGTACATCGTTTTTTTTTATTTTTACAACGTCCTACCATCTACAATAAAAAGACTGAAATATCTTATTTTTATTTAATCAAATACAAAAATTATAGTGTTCTATAAAATATTAATATTTAATAATTTCATTTTAAAGTGGTTATAATTTCTTAATTATAACATTTTAATATAAAATATACGTTAAGTTTTATTTGGAGAAAAAAGTTAAGGGTGATAAAATATTATTAAAAATATAAGAGATATTAATTAAAAAAGTAGAAAGATAACCAACATTTTTTTTTATTTGTTACTATTGCAGCGGTTACCCGACAATAGAAGGCTGATATGGTCATTCAGATAGGTGTTGGACACAAATAAATAAATAAGTTATGCTCTTATTTTAAAAGCTTCAGACCATAGGGACTTCAAAATTATATTACAAATTATTAAAAAATTACCAATTTTAAAATATTGCGAAGATCTATTCGGTATTGACAACCAAAATCAATTTTCTTTGTCATTTTATTGATACGATCTCATTTTAACAACAAAAATAGTTGTTTAATGAATTTTAGTTCTATATGATTCATGGTCAATTTGAGATTGGTCTCAATTGGGTTAAAATTCAGTTGAAATATTTGATAAATCACTTCCTTATCAATAAATAGAGAAATTATTTTTTAAAATTAAATTTTTAGAGTAAATATTTTTATTTATTATATTTTTATAATTATATTATATAAAACTGTACAAATTCAATATATACTCTCATACTCAATAATTTAATTCTACCTTACCTATATAATATAAAATTAATATCTATTGAAGGAAGAAGTTATAAATTCTTAAAATATATTCTATTATAATGGTTAATTTCAATTGTTTTAAAAATATTAATTAAGGTCTTTATTTACTAAAAAAACTATTATACTCTTATTTAATGGCAATTAATCAAGAAAATTTATTTTTATATCTCCGCTAATGGTAATTAATTAAGAAAAATTATCTTTAAACTCGTAACTAAATAATAATAATGATAAGTATTTATTTACAACAAATATATTAATGAATATATATTAACTAAATTATAAATTTGCATATTTTATAGTATATTCGTAATTTAATAGTAGTTATGTTTTATAAATTAAATAAAGTAAAGTATGAATAAATATTAATTTATTATTAAATATAAATTTATTTATTTTATAATATATTATAAATAAAATATATTATATAATAAATAAATTTATTATATATTAATGAATATTACATTATAAATCTCCTAAAACATATTATTATTATTTATTTCATTAATGTGTTTTAGATCAATATATTGTTTTTTATAAAATTTTAATAATAATTTTTATTAAATAACTATTATTATTGTAAAAGTATAATCATTATTTTTTGATTTATAAGAATTTTAATAAATATTTTTAAAATCATTACAATTAACAAATCTAATTCATTAAACCCTAAGATCTTGAAAATCTTTTTACCATATTTACAAAATGTATACAGCCTCACTTCTAAAACTAACAACAATTTAAACGAGTAATTTATTGAAAGTCTAATTAATTCTTGCTCTAATTAATTATTTTTTCAACACAGTCAATAAATTCATAAAAGGACTTTCATTTGTATATTGAATTTATTCATAAACAAAAAATAATATTTTAATTCATATTCAATAATCTAAAATTTAAAATTTACAACCTGAAAATTTATGTACACCAAAATTTTACGATTCAAGACATAAATTATAGTAGTAAATTAACATTCAAATTTATGAATTTTATGTTTTTATGTTGCCATGTTTTCAACTTTCTTGGGTGTTTCTGATTTCTGACAACAAAAATGTTTTCAAACCCATTAATTGGGATTATGCATTATTGGGTACAATTTCTTGTACTTTTACTTTTCTTTTAATAAGATTTAAATGTAATCTTACCACCTTTAATGAATATTTCACCTACAATCACATATTCATATGGCAGGCATGTCACATTGAATGGTCACAACATATTTTAATTCTTTTCATTTTTTATTTTATATTATAATTTAATTGAGTACAGCAGCCACTTTCTCTAGATTTAGAAACTTTAAAGTATGGTTATTTTTTTAATTTAAAATCTAATTGATTTTTGTTAAATAAAAGCCAAAAAAAATTAAATATTAATTCAATTTCAAAGTACATCTAATAAAACATTTACGACAACTTTTTTGAATAACAAAGCATCTTCATTCCCACATTCGTAACTAATTTATTACCAAAACAAAGTAATTTTTAAATAAAAAAATCAAACTCTTTTTTTTAGTAATTAACTATTAGATTGTTCAATAATTATGAGTGATTTGTAGAGTAGTGATTCAACCACGTAAAACTTAAGTGTTTTTTTTTTATATATTTTATATTTTTAATCATTTAATTAATTGAATATTAATTGTATCCCATAAATGGTTAAAAACATATATAACAAAAAATGAATGCTTTATTCTTATATTAATTTTATTTTATATAATTGGCCCGGAAAAGGACTTAAAAGCCAATAGATTCCTAAAATTTGTGATAAAAGGAATTGTGGGAAAGAACAGTTAGATGAAGCGACGGAAAGTACTCAGGATGGGAAGTGCTTATTTGTCTTGCTTTCTGCCTATTGCTTTTGCGAGTTGTTAGATAAGGCAACGGCAAAAGGCCAGCCAATATATATATATATATATATATATATAAATGTATACATATTTGTGGGGGAAGGAAGAAAATAACACCACAAGTGGCGGGTGATTTGACAAATAATTGACACCCCACCTTAACCCAAATTAGAATTTTATCAATGTGATTGATAAATGAAAATGACTAGAACATTTTTATATGCATTAAGTATTTTTAAAACAAATTGCAAAAACAGTATTGTGGTGTATGATTGATTATCAATTTTAAAAATTAAAATAATTTTCTAACTTACTTTTTAAATAAGAATAGTATTTTCAGTTTTTGATTTTCAAATTTAAGAGATATGTTAGATTATTACGTATTATTTAAGTGAAAACATAATTAAGCAACAAATTAAAAATTAAAATTAAAAAGTCTCATCATTAAATAAGTCAATCAGTTTGGTTTGTATTTGAAAATTACTTTCAAAAATTTTGAATTGTGTTTTTAATGTTTAAAACATATTTCACATAATGTTTAATTTTTAAAAATTTTTAAACCATATATTTAATGTAATATATAAAAAATAATAAAAATAAAAATGTTTGTTTGGTTGAATTTATTTTTTAGAATAATTTTAGATGAAACTTAGTTATGAACAGTTCAAATTATTATTTTAAATATACTAATACAAAATATTATATTTCTAATTGAATAATTTGTCAATAATGTGATACTAAATTTGATAATTTGTTACTAAATTAATAATAAAAATTTAATATAAAAGTAATAAAATATTTTATAGTATTATTATGCCTTTACAATTAATTACTAGAATTTCTTTTATTAGTTATAATTTTTTTATCAAATTTCTTAAAAAGTACGTAATTTAATTATTATTTTAAAAAATTATAAAAATAATATGTATCATTTTTTACATAGATTAATCAACAATAAAAATTATGAATAATTTACTGATTTAAAAACTCGTAATCTTAATAAAGAACGTCGATTAATTTAATAAAAAAAAAAGTTAAACATACTTTATTACAAAACATTATTGAGAGATAACTAAATAAAAAATATGAAGAAATAGTTGATAATATATTTTTTTCTTTTTCTGAAGAGATGAAATAAATAAATATTATCAATAAAATATTTTAATATTACACATATTATAAATAAAATGATTTTAAAAGTTAAAGATATATTTAAAACTAAAAAAAAATTGTAATTAAATTTGATTTGAATATAATTAAATAAAATACAAGAAAAAATTACTCATTTTTTAATTAATAGTCTATTAAAAATATTGTTTTTGAATAAATTTTTGACTCAACAACATTTTAGATTTCCAAGCATTTTTTATTTTCAAAAATAGAAAATTTAGATTAAATAGTAAATCAAAAATCTCTTAACGTTTTGTTTTTGGAAAACAAGTTTTAGTTATTTTTAAAAGGTTCCGCGGGGATTTACTTTTCGCGGTCAATAATGATAATCAACATAGTTCAATTAATAATTTGAATAATTAGTTTTTTTTTGGAATATATTTGGATGATTGAATCGGAGCTATTTATTTTGTTTTAAAGAATAAAGTAAATAAACTTTATAAGGTAACAGAAATAGGCCCAAAAAATCATGAGCCACTAGCATACCTATTATCCAATCCGGAGCCTGAGGTCTCGTTGAAGTCAAGTTGCCCGACGGGGGTTTTCTTCAACACAGAGAACGGCGGCCAACATCGTTATCATACATTAAGTGAAGAAAGGAGAAACTTAAATGGCGTTTCAATTTGTAATTGAAATCCTAATGATTGGATTAGAATATAGCTTACACGTGTACTATGAATCGACGTATATCTTAGCGACATAAATTTCTTCTTCATCACATGCTAATGGCAGTCTAATCCGAAAAGCATCGAGTATTTGTCATATTAACGTCATGATAACCTTAGCTCCAGAAAGAAAACTAACCTATAATACATTGTACTGAAAACTTGAGATCCATAAAATTACGAAAACCAGTATTATGGACCGACCAAATATCTAGATTAATTAAACCTAGTGCTTTGATGTTAATCTATAAAACTCCATAGCGAATTGAGATTAGTTTGGTCAATCACATAGATTGTCAGACCCATGCTAAGGTTCATGCCTTTTGAATTCTTATTATCTTCTACAACAATAAAAACAAAGGAGAAGCCAAAAAGGTTTTTCCATTTAGCACTAATCCAAACTGAATAACATAAATCCAAAATCCCCAACAATTAATGAGTTACAGTTCATTCGAAAGTAACCATAATTAAACCCAAGCATAATATCAAAGTACTTTTAACCCAAAAGTCTCTGATCCCTAGTCAAGTAGAGTTCCCAAAATGTCCTCATCCCTATACAAATGATACCTGCAACATACACAACGAATAATCAGCCACCAAAATTAAGAAAAAGAAAGAAACCAACAAATAAATAATATACATAAAGATAGATAGAAAGACACTTCTGATTATATAAGTTTGAGTAAATTAGAGTATATCATAAATTAAAAAATTTAGGCCAAACCCATATGGATAAGCTGAATTCATTGTTTTAGTTTCACTAGAGCCATAGAACAAATGCAGGGTAATAACCGGTTATGTTGTCCCTTTCGCAAGCCTAAGATTAAATATCTAAGGCCATAATACATCTATCCTATATTTTTTCACAATAACGTAGCTGATTTGTGCTGGATAAATAATACGAACTTGCCGGCCGATTATATCAACAATGAAATGATGCTTTCAAAGGAATCACGAGATTAGCTATTTGTAAAGCATCCAAAACGGCTAATCTAGAAAAGGTCTCTGCAGATCAGATGTCTTACTACTGATGGAAGACATACACACACATAGTGACTTCTCAATGCACTCTAGAAAAGAATAGAAAGAAATGTGGCAATAAAATATAACAGTGCTCCATGAATTTGTAAATGCAGATTTTCATAAAATAGTTTGCACTTTGCAGTTCAATAATTAACAATCAAATTTAAACAACTATTTCAACTTTTAATAAAACTACATTGGATTTTACTTTACCCAGTTTTCATGCATACTATGATTTTCAATCTGATACTACATCAACAAATCTAATCCAGTTCACTCTTAAAAACATCCAAATGTCTTTCAAACGACACATTTACCATGCTTTGCCTATATTCATTCGTAATGATGAAAACACAAACAAAAGCGCTTTTGAGCCTATAAAATTCGCTTTTTGCCACTTTTCCAATCTCGAAACACAGCCTAAATTTGCAACCAAAAGGAAAAGGAAAAGGAAAAGAAAAAGCCAAAAAAAGAATTACTCTTTTTCGCCAAGCTTGACTTGGTGACCCCCGTAATCCGGCAGAAGAACGGTGTCGCCTTCCTTGAAAGCCACCGGAATAGTCTTTCCTTCCTTGTCTCGTGTTCCCGGTCCCACCGCAATCACTTTCCCAGAGTTCAACTGCACAAATGCATCACCAAACTCAAATCAGAACGATCCGATCTACTGACCCAAAAGATAAAATTCATACAAAAGGGGAAAACCGTAGCAACAGCTTCGAACACTTGCCTTGCTGGATTTTTCAGGCAGGAGAATCCCGGCGTTGGTTTTGGAAGGAGGGACGAGTTTCTCGACAAGAACACGGTTGAGAGTTGGTAACAAACGCTTGGCCATTTCCAGATTAGGGGCTTCTTTAGTGGGATCTGTTGCAGAAGCTGGCAGGTTGAAGAAACGAAGTTTGGATCTTACGTTATAAAGAATGGGTGGAATTTTTGGGGTTCAGAAATCAGAGATTCTGGAGGACGACAGAAGGTTCTAGGTCTTAGGGTTTTAGGGCGAATTAGGGTTTTAGCTGATTCGAGATGTGTGGTGCTGGAAATTAAAGTGACTCCGACCCAATAAGAAACCCATGTAATAACACGTATTTGACGTGTTATGTAAGATTATGCCGATCGCACCCCCTACATCCGCATTTAAAAAGTACATTCAGAAATTGGAGGGGTGTATTTAGGTCCACTCTGAAAAACCAACGAATCAAGCTCGTTATCTAGTTTAGTCTGCAATGAAGCCCATTATCAGGCCCATTACGTTAGCAGCTTAACGAAAACGATAAAAAGGCGAAATTAAAAAAAAAAAAAGATTTTAATATCTCATAATCTTATTTTCAACGTCCCATTTATAATTGGTACATCAACAATTGATAATACGTAAAATAATAATAATAATAATATTTTAATTTGTTCTATGAATGATTTTGAATCGACATGAAAAACATGTTTATAAACAATTAAATAAATAAATATACATTTTAATTAATAGAGTACTACTACATATACAATCTCTTATATAAATTAATTTATACAAAATAACACAGATTTATTATATAATTATCACGTCCTGTACTTTTTAAGTGAGTAAAAGAAAATTCGTTGAAAGTAAAAGAAATAAATTATGTAAGACACATGGCAATAACATTATTTTACCACATAAGTTTAAATCTTTAACGATTTTAATATATAATTTGTACGTCTACCACTGATGTTAACTAAAAGCGTAAAAAGAGGCAAACAATATGACGACAAAAAGTGGTTGTAATTTTATGGTAAAATCATTTAGTTTTGCTAGACATAATTTTTTAAACATATATATTTTTTGAAACTAATACTTTTAAATATTTAATAAATTAAACTTAAGAAAAGGGATAGACTTTACAGATTCCATGTACTTTGTTTTGTTAAAAGAAAATTTCAAATTAACTTAAACAATGGCGTCAAAAAATAACAATATAGATCATATATATATATATATATATAAAAAAATTTATAAACAATGTAGATGCCGAAAGAGAGGAAGCAAAAAAAGGTGCAAGATGTTGATTCACCACTATCCCATAACCAGAACTGCTGTGGCCTCACTACCACCAAGAGAACACAAGATGCAAATACATTGATATCTTTTAGCGATTGATAGATTCTTTATTCTTTTTTTTTTCTCTTTTAATTTTGTCTCTTTAAAAAGCCAGCTGCAGTATAATGAAGCATGCAAATCCAGTGAACTATATATGCGTCATGATAGAGACATTCACACAAAGATGAAAGATTCACCCTTAGCTTAATTGAATTTATATATATATATATATATATTTGACATTATCTCTAGCTGGAAAAGATGCATTATGGGCATGCATAGTACTTCAATCAAGGCTGCAAATTATTCAAAAGCTGTGTTGGAAAATCATAACAGTTAAGTTAGCTATGTTAGATTAAATTTGATCCTTATCTTTTTCAAATATATTTGAACTGAGAAACGCTGTGACTTTAAAAATCATAATTACAATGGTTGAGTTTTTTTTTTCTTTTTTCTTTTGTTTCGTTACAAAAAAAAGGAAGAAGAAGAAGAAGAATCGTTTGGTTTCTTTCTGTTGTTGTTGATCGGGAACTTTTTAAAGTGTGCATGGGTTGACATTTTGAGGACCACAATATTTTATATTATGTCATATTCCATCACAACTTTGCCACCCCCCTGCAGCATATGGCTTGTCTTTGAGGCTCAAAAGGTTTCCAGAAAAATGAAAACATTTTTAATACTCTGTTCTGTAGGCCCCTTATCGATCACAGAACATATTCTTTCGAATGAATCTTGCTTAATAATAGTTCATTATCTAAATTTTATTCTCTCTCTCTCTCTCTCTCTATATATATATAAATAAGGATAACATTTCACATTCGAAATGTAATGATTCAAGTCAATAATGAAGGTCAAGAATTGCTTGGAAAGATTGAGCCAAACTCTCTTGAGTCTTCGATCGCCACATTATATGACATGACATGTATTATTTCATTTGTGCAACAAATGTCAAATACATCATTCAAGTCAATTATATTCTATGATTGCCGAATGCACTTTGGTTGGTTCACGGTGTTCATGTCCTTTGTGGTGAGTGGGTGTTTTAAAATATTTTATACATTTATTTATTTACGATTCAGTACCATTACATGTACAAAAATAGAATACAACACATCAATTTATATCCCCAATATCTAAACAACACATTTAATTTGCATTGGTTAAAACTGCCACATAATTTTTAAATAAACAAATTATTAAATACATAAGATTGTTATTTTTTGTTTAAAAATTATTATTATTTTTATATAAATAAATAAACTATGTCCCAACTTATGAAAATTGAAAAATTCAAAAACCCTAGTATTATCATTGAATCATGGATCAAGCCTCAAGATCAAATCCCACGTTGAAAATCTAACCTAAATACTTATCCTCAAGAATTCAAAATCCAAATATTTACGAAACGTGGCAATATCACAAGAGAATAAGAATTCAAATAGGATTGGTACATCAAAAATCCTTTGGCTAGAATGCATTGTTAAAGATTGATGCTAGCCTGATCTCAACAAGTACTCTTTTGCACGGTCTTAATCACGCCCACTAGTTTGATACTAAAATTATATCATAAGCTTTTTTTTTGGTAGAGAGATTCACCAATCTCTCTCCATTCTAGTGCTTTTACTTTTTCCGATTGAATGCTACTTTCATATCAAATATGAAATAGATAGATATACCATGTGGGCACCAGAATCCATAATAAAATTATATATATTATGAAAAATGAAAATTTGACTCATGTGTCGTGGGCGTGCCGGAGTGGTTATCGGACATGACTAGAAATCATGTGGGCTCTGCCCGCGCAGGTTCGAATCCTGCCGCTCACGTTTTTGGGACCAAAATGGAGCTTTTAACATTGGCTTTAATCACCATAATAACTAGACAGTCCCACAATGCAGTGATTCCATTAATCCAACATTGGATTTGATCACCATGATAAACTAGATAAGCTTGAGTGGCTAAACCCAATTAAGATAAAAAAGAATGATAAGAGCCTCTAAACTCATGATTGATTCTCTTTTTTCATCTTTATTTTTACACTTTTCCCTGCCTTACTTTGACATTCATTCGTTCATTTTAAGAACATATGATTGCTTTCCATTTTTATCGTTTCAAAATTCGTGCATTTAGTATTTAATGAGTAAAACTCCCATATAAAATATATATTTAGAACAATTTAAATATTATAACACAAATAATTAGACTAAACTTGTATTTATTTATTACTCTATAAATATGTAAACATCCTTAACATGATAAGAAGTCTAATTTTACACAAAATGGTATTTTTATTTAAATTTGCATTACAATTTGTTACAAAAATCTAATCTCACATGTGACAAAGAATTAATGTTACAAATTACAACTCTATTATTGGGGCGTTAAATATGAACTGGAATTTAGATTTTTGAAATTTCAGTAAAATTTTAACACTATCATCACAAATTCATACAAGTTGGGCATGTAAGGTTAAGCTTGGACAGCTTAACATAATCTTACTACAAATAAAATCCACACATTTGTTATGACCAACCAAATGAAGATCTGCTTACCTATTGCATGATTGAATTCACACCCTCGACAAAAAATATGCAGTTTTAATGAGTAAATTATCACAACATGATTATAAGGGTAATTTGATTTTTACTTAAATTTTCTAAAGGATAATATGATATAGGATATTTTATTCATTATATAAACCAAAGCAAAAAAAAAAAAAAAAAAAAAAAAAAGAGTTTAACACCATTTGAATCCCTAATTTTTATATTTTCACCATAAGGATCTAGTTTGTCTATTTTTGACAAAAAAGTCTTTGACCTTTATTCAAAGAAAACTAGTCTTACAAAAACGAAGTTTATAGTATAGCATAAAATTTGACTCAAAAGAATAGTAATATGGCCAATAATTAGACTAAACTTTAAAAAAAATTCACTGATGAGTTGTGTATTTAAAACGAACAATATTTATTTGGTTTTAACCCAAAACCATTATAAAAATATTATAATCATTTTAATATAATTAGAGATTTATATATTGTAAATACATAAATTATGTCTTTGTATGTGAAGCTAAAAAAAAAAGGGTTTCGGATGTTATTACCCGAACAAAGGCAAAGCCATTGAATAGTGGCACGTAGGAGCACCGTGTATGAATTTTGTTCAGCATAATTAACAGCATAAGTTGCTTCAACCGACTCTCAGTGATGCAGAAAACCTACTGTGATCATCTCTGTTTTAATTTCTGTGGGCAGAACTCGGAACATTTACAGCAATCATACATCATCAAAATCATATCCATTTTTTGAGAGCCGAACCATAAAAAAATGGAATATTCAAAAATATTCACAAAATTATCCCATTTCTGGCATTCTTCACCTGCCAAATGCCCAGTTTAATTGCATTCTCATTTATTATTTATTTGCTACAATATTATTTTCACCCCTCTCTATTTCCCTTGTGTGAAATAACTTTTTTTCTCTATTCCTTCACCAGTTAACCTGTCTGTGATTCTGTGTCTTTCTGCAGACAGAAAAGCAAGTGGGCTCAAAATAAGACCGTACTATATATTATAAATTTTTTTTTTTGATAAGGTTCACATTAAGCGTCTAGCCTTTTTTATATTGTTGTTTGGCAGACAAGTACTGCTTTGTTTTGTTGCCGTCTAGCCTGTGATAAATTGATTGATAGGAAGGAGAATCAAATAAACACAGAATTGTAGAAGCAAATTTCATCCATGGAGCCAAATTCTAGCAGCAACAACAAAAATTTGCAGCAGCAGCAGCAGCATCAAAATCAAAGCTGCTTAGAAATAACAACAATGGAAGTGCACAAAGTTGTGCCACCCCCACATAAAAGCACCATTCAGAAGCTGAAGACCAGGATGAAAGAAACTTTCTTCCCTGATGATCCTCTGCGCCAATTCAAAGGACAGCCATTGAGGAAGAAATGGATTCTTGCCGCTCAGTACATATTTCCTATCCTTGAATGGGGTCCTAATTACAGCCTCAAACTCTTCAAATCTGACGTCATTTCTGGCCTCACCATTGCCAGTTTAGCCATTCCTCAGGTAAAAATTCTCCAACCAAAAGTTTCCTTCATTAACTTCTTCTAATAATCTTCTCAATTTTCAATGAATACTTTTGCTCTTTATGTAACTTTCAGGGCATCAGCTATGCTAAGCTTGCGAGTCTGCCTCCTGTAGTGGGTCTCTGTAAGTACTTTTTTCTTCCTTATTTTCACTGGAACAAACTGTTTGCTAAACTTTTTTCTCTCTGAATTTGCTCACACCTTTTTCATAGATTCAAGCTTTGTTCCTCCTCTGGTTTATGCTGTGCTTGGAAGCTCCAGAGATCTTGCAGTTGGGCCAGTTTCAATTGCTTCTCTGATTCTGGGATCAATGCTCAGGCAGGAAGTCTCTCCAACACAAGATCCTGTTCTGTTTCTTCAACTTGCTTTTACTACAACTTTCTTTGCTGGTCTTTTCCAAGCTTCTCTAGGATTTCTAAGGTAACCAATTTTCTTTTTCTTTTTTGGTTCTTTGACAATGTTAAATATACAGAGATTAGCAAAAATGATTTTTTTTTTATTCTGTTGCAGGCTTGGATTCATCATTGATTTTCTTTCAAAGGCTACACTAATTGGATTCATGGCTGGAGCTGCCATTATTGTCTCTCTTCAACAACTTAAAAGCCTCCTTGGAATCACCCATTTCACTAAACAAATGGGCTTGGTTCCTGTAATGAGTTCTGTTTTCCACAACACCAAAGAGGTAATTTTAGCGATAATAACATCCAAATCCCCAAGTTTTATGTTAATAAACAAGTGTCTAATTCCTATTTCAAAAAAAAAAAAATGGTTACTTTACCGCCGAAGAGCATTCCGACCATTTTAATTGAAGTTTAGTTTAAGGATTTTATTGCTATAAGTAAATAAATAAATTAGTTAATTACATTCTTAATTGTTGAAACACAAAAAATAGAAACCTAGATGTTATTGTCCTTTTCCAATCATTTTAATTGAAGTTTAGTTTTAAGGGTTTTATTGCTATAAATAAATAAACAAATAAATTATACTCACGGAAAATGCACAAAACAGTTCATTTAGCATATGCTAATAATATCACTAGACACCCCCAACCCAGGGTAAAAAATAAAGAATAAACAAAGAAAACCCCGTCATAAAATCTCTAATTCTTGCATGTGAAATATAGATAACAGCACTTATCTTAAACAAACAATTTTATATTGTTGTTTTTGCAGTGGTCTTGGCAAACAATTCTCATGGGGTTTTGCTTCCTTGTGTTTCTTCTGCTGACAAGACGTGTTGTAAGTTATTCCTTTCTCACTAAATACGTATTAAATTGCAGGTTACGTTACAGTACTATATTCTTTTATATTATATAAATTTTAGCCCTTTTATTACAATAATTGTTAAATTTTTATTATAATTTTTAAATAGTAATTAAAACGCATAAATCTAAGACGTGTAATAGGTCTATCTTAAATACTAAATATAAAATCACAGCGAGAATACTGAAAAACCTTTTGGGTTCTTCTCGGTGACGATAAAAATAATTACAATATGTATTAATTTATTATAGACGGTTAAAATCATCTATATTCTCCAAGTTTTTTACACCTAGCTTCCCACCAACCAGGGTAGCCGTTTTGGATGATTGTAAATAGTTAAAAGGCCTGCATGTCTGCCACGTGTCATATCTAATCAAACTCATCGTCTATGGTGTTACTACAAAGCATTTTTTTTTTTTCATTTTTTTCAATTTTGGTTGACCAAATTCCTGGGGAGTGAATGCCTGGAAGCACTTTTGTAATAAGTAGATTTTATTTAATAACATTTCTATATAAGACCAGTTTCTCTCTTTTGGGATTGCGAGATAATACCAAACTTTTAACATAACGATACAATTTATCGATTTATTATAAATTTCTCTCTAACTTCTCTTGAAATGATAAAATTTTCGTAACTTAATATACCAAAAGATATTCAATCATTTTAATAGGAGTAATAGTAAAGAATCTATTTGTAATAAATAGACAAACTATTTTTTTATTTGTGAAAAATAAAAATTCAGGGACTACTGTTTTGTTTTTGAGCAAAAGAAAATCCAGTCTCCTTTCTCTTCTGCTTTTAGAACTGGAAATTCACAGGACGCCAAGCTGAGCTTAACTTGTATCAATCCAGCAGTTCAAGTTTTAAAGTTACTAATCATAAATACAATCATTTACAAACTGATCAAGCAACATTAAATGGCCATGCAGAAGCAAAAGTAAAAACTTTCGAGTATTTTTCTTCATAATTGGCGGCGACAATTAATATGATCTATGTTGAACTGTGTGCCAATTGCAGGGCATGAAAAGACCAAAACTGTTTTGGGTCTCAGCTGGAGCACCTCTTGTTTCTGTCATCATTTCCACTCTTCTGGTTTTTGCATTCAAAGCTCAACATCATGGCATCAGTGTTGTAAGTTCATATTTTTGCAAGTAATATATATATATATATATATATCTATATATATCAACATTGTATTATGTATTAGAAAAAAAAAGAAAGAAATTATATTGATATCAAGGACAGTCCGTCTCAGTCAAACTTTATTTGTCGAGATTTTTGAATGAGAAGAGCCTGTTTATATATATTTTTTAAAATTTCTACTTCTTGTGATAATCAAATCTTAACTAATTATTGCTGCGTTTGTGACAAGATTGGGAAACTGGAAGAAGGGTTGAACCCCCCTTCATGGAACATGCTGAAGTTTCATGGAAGCCACCTGGGACTGGTGATGAAAACCGGGCTTATCACTGGGATTATTTCTCTCACCGTGAGTTCCATTTTCGCTTCTTTTTTTCTTTTTTTTTTTAGTATTTTGTGTCTTATTTTACTCTATCTGCCTCATTGAATGTAACCCAATTTATCTTTACAAAAACAGGAAGGAATTGCAGTCGGAAGGACTTTTGCAGCTCTTAAGAACTACCAAGTCGATGGTAACAAAGAAATGATTGCTATTGGGCTAATGAACATGGTTGGCTCCTCAACTTCCTGCTACATCACCACTGGTACATAACTGACATCTGCTACTTTCTGCCTTTTTAGGAAGCAATAACAATAGAAACACATATATAATAATAATCCCAAGTGCTTTTAACAGCTTAATTTTCAATTAATCTTAGGCTCTTTCTCCCGCTCGGCTGTCAATCACAACGCCGGAGCAAAAACTGCAGTGTCCAATGTGATAATGTCGGTAACAGTTATGGTGACTCTCCTCTTCCTCATGCCACTTTTCCAGTACACACCAAATGTTGTTCTGGGAGCGATCATAGTTACAGCAGTTGTTGGCCTAATTGATATTCCCGCTGCTTACCAAATTTGGAAGGTCGACAAATTTGACTTTCTTGTCTTGCTTTGTGCTTTCATGGGTGTTATATTCATCTCTGTCCAAGAGGGCCTCGCAATTGCAGTAAGTTCACAGCATAATATTCCAATTACCATTTCATCAAATAGGTGAAAAATTTCTTTTGAATAAACATAAGTACTATCTATTTAAACTATGAGCATTACATATAATATGTTGTGATGAAGATATTGATTGTCAATCAGGTTGGCATATCGATTTTCAAGATTCTCTTGCAAATTACTAGGCCGAAAACAGTGATGTTAGGAAACATTCCGGGAACAGATATTTACCGAGATCTTCACCATTACAAGGATACAATGAAGATTCCTGGTTTCCTCATTCTAAGCGTTGAAGCTCCAATCAATTTTGCCAACACCACATATCTCAATGAAAGGTTGCTTGTAACTCAAGGAAACCTGTTAATGAATTGCACAGATTGTTTAATTCTCTGTTTTCTCACGTTTGGAATTTGATATGAAGGATTTCGAGATGGATAGAAGAATTCGAATCTGAGGAAGAATTGAAGAAACAATCAAGCCTTAGATATGTCATCCTAGAAATGTCAGGTAAGTTTATCTTGTATATAAAAAACCTATTTATGTATACTTCTGCTTTTCATTTAAGCTATAAATCATGATGACAAAAGTGTTTTTTATTCATGCCTTTCAGCTGTGAGTGCCATTGACACAAGTGGGGTTGCTTTCTTCAAAGATTTAAGGAAAGCAATGGAAAAGAAGGATGTTGAGGCAAGTTTTACATAAACTTTACTTCCATTTTTGTCTCTTGTTTTACCTTGAAAATTTTCCATAAAAGACATTTTTATCTCTCTGAAGCTGATTAAATTGTCTTCAAACAGCTTGTGTTGGTGAATCCTCTGGCTGGAGTGCTGGAAAAATTGCAGAGATCAGATGTAAACGGTGACCTGAGAAGAGCAGATAGCCTTTACTTGACTGTTGGAGAAGCTGTGGCTTCACTTTCATCTACAATAAAGGGACCATGTTCAAACCATGTATGAATAAAAAAGGAAAATTGTAGGCCAATAATTTTTACTATAATTTCCTTGTTTCAATTACAGTGGGTAAAAATTGTTATAAGTTATTGGCGAACAAAACATGTTAAACAGTATTTACAAATTTTTGTTTGGAAAGAAACTCAATTTAATTACCACCATGGTTGTGTAATATATGCAACTTTGTTCTTGATGCTGGATAACTTAGCTTAGTTTGGTTTAACTTTTGATACTTTGTTCCATTCAATGGTTACAAATATATCATCTGCATAAATCTATACCTTTACGATACAAAAGGGCATGAATGCACAAGTAATATATATATATATATATATATATATCTATATCTAGAGGTTAATTAAGAAAAAATGACTCATAACTTTCTAAAATTTGGTCTATTAAATAAATTAACTTCAAGAGTTTTAAAAATGTTTATTAAAATTTTAATTTATTTATAATAATTATGCCCATTTAATAATAATTTTTAAAAATTATTTTTAAACTTCTAAGTAAAATAAGTATAACAAAGAGTCTTATTTTATAATATATTGATTATTAAATAATTATAAATATAATATAATTAAAATAAAAATTTACTTATTTTATAAGGTTATTTGAATAGAGTAGGCATCTATTCGATGCGAATGAAAAACTCTTAACTGTGAAAATAAGAGACTTAGGGACTCGGATGTTATTCCTTTCATTACATTTTTTAATTTGTCTTTTTCTTAGGTAATGTGGAGACAAAGGGGACAAAAAATAAAAAAAATAAAACGCTAACATTTCGAGGGAGAGAGAAGAATCATCGGAAACTCAATGAGCACGAGCGCAGAATGTCACAACTTACAGAAATACGGCGTTCCATTGTACGGAGCCGGCTGGGTTCCATACGATCACGTTAGATCCAAGCTCAAGCCGGAAGAGGACAAAAAAGAAAAAGAAGAAGATCAAAATGGATCTAAGGACGAACCTGTTACCGTCAAATCGGACGAGATTTCCTCTTCTAGTAATGTCTACTACGTCGTTTTGACCGGAGGCGGTGGTGAAGGGCGCAGCGGTATCCGCAACGCCGTCCTTCTGTCTCACTTCGACTTCATATCCAATTCCCTCTCCGATCAACCTGTAAGAGAATATAAATACGTTTCTGTTTTTTAGTTTTATCTGAATTGTTTTAGTATTTGTATGTAGCCGAAGTGCTTTTGAGAAGTACTTAAAGTGTGCATTCTTTAAAATACTTCTGCTTAACATAAGAGAAAGACTTGAATTTCGTTTTTTTAAAAAAAAATTTAAGATGCTTTTGTTGAAAATGCTTTTAATATAAACGCTTTCTAGAAAAGTACTCCCAAACACCCTTTAAATACGAGATAATTGTATAATCTTCTAACATGAAGTTAACCATTTTTAAGCAAAACGGATGTTAGCTATATTTAAATATGTAAAGGGAATTAATGATTTTGTTATATAGGAATGAATGTGTGTAAGATTTAATGACTTTGGAGATTAATTGATCCAATATGCATCTGGGGATTTATCTGCATATTAGATCAATTACGGGGATTGTTTACCTTTTAGGATGACATAAAAAGTTAATGAAGTTTGGCCTAAGTTCTTGCTGCAGATTGTTTTTGGCTATTGTTTGTTGTGCCTTGTTAAATGGCATGAGTAATGGGCTTTGACCTTTTTTTTCACTGTAGTTTTAGATTATTTTATAGATACATCTTATCTTCAGGGTTCTGGTATGCTATTGGAAATGGCATTGTTTCTAATTTTATTTTAATATCTTTTGTTTCAGGTGGCTGAGCTTCGAACTGGTTCTGATTTGCCTTATCGAATGGCTATTCACCCACGTGGAGATGGCATTATTTGTGCATTGCAAAATAGCTGCAGGTGTTTGATTTTTCATATTTCAGTTATTGCTGTCGTCATCTAAATCAATCTAAGCCTACGTAACGTAATAACTTTTAGAAGAGGTGTCTTAACATTACAGTCATGATTTATCAAGTAACCTATTGTTCTAACATGAATTTTTCTGTCATTTGCCCTGCTAAACTGGAAGCTCAATTTTATAGTCAAATTTTTATTTTAGGCGCCGAACCACCATGATTTACATCCAAAGACAATGCTTTCAATATCTATGCTTAATGTTTTTTTTTTCCATATCATTAAAGCAACAAGGAGGATTAATTTGTTATTATCTGTTATTTGTTCAGATTGTTTGAGTGGGATGAAGTGGAGGACACCGAAGTCCGCAAACTGAGTGTGAAAATGTCAGAGAAAGTGCTTAGTCAATTAGAAGATGTTGGACAGCAGTTAGCATTGGCATTTGACTCTGAGGGTGCTACATTTGCTACTGGTAGTGAGGTAGAGATGTTTCACCTTTCCTTTCAATAATAACGCATTTGCTGTAGGAAACTTAAGGACAATCATCTTATGATTTCTTGATAAAATTTTTTACCTTTTCCAACTCTACTGGGTAGGCACCCAACCCAGCAGCCCTATAATATGTCTACCTCATATTTCCATTGCTCGTATTTTCAGTCTTTTTCCCCTTGCTATAGGTGAATTATTGCTGATAAGTCGATGGGTAAACTGTTCTTCTTGACTCCATTTCCAGTGGCAGATTTGAACACTCTCTTAGAACACTAGATATTGCACATCTGGATGTTAATGTTTTAGCAAATGCGTTCTGTACTTTAGCTTCAGGTAGAAAAATGTAAGACCAAATTGTCCTTTTCTTTAAACAGAAATACAATGCTATATGATACTCAGATTTGGTGCAGTGCAGGATGGCACTTTACGGGTTTTCAAGTGGCCTAGCATGGAAATTATTCTCAATGAGTCACAAGCTCATGCTTCTGTGAAGGATTTATCTTTCAGGTTTGCAGCAGTAGTGGGATTAACTATAATGCTAGTTCTGAATCTGCAAGCTTGAATAAGAGAAAGTAAATGTACTGTTATTTTTCTCATTATGCTGACTTTTTGGCTTGGTTGTCTTGCAGCCCTGATGGAAAATTTCTCGTCTCCTTGGGCAGTCGTGGCCCTGCACGGGTTTGGGATGTAACTTCATCAACTGTTGTAGCATCTCTACCAAAGGAAAATGTAAGCAGTGTTTGACTACGACCATCTGGATGGTTGACTCAGTTGACCTAGATTTTTTCTAGGACCATAGAGCATGACCATATGATTGCTGTGCACCGGCAGAATAAAGACTCTTGAAACATTCACTTATTGTCTTTACTTTTAGGTTAGTTGAGTTGATATAATTTCACATGGGCTCCAAAGTAACTAAATCTATTTTTGATTTGCCCAGGATGAGCTTTTTGCATCTTGTAGATTCTCTCTAATTGATGGTCAGAATTCCGTTCTATACATTGCTGCAATAACAGGTCAATTTTTCAGTAATTGGAAGCCATCTTCTATTTTCTCCTTAAACAATACCATATTCGAGTTTGCCATTTTATAAGTTAACCATCATGAACATCATGTCAAAATAGACAAAGGTGGAAGTATTGTGACATGGAATACAAACTCATGGAAAAGAATTCGCTCAAAGCAAGTAGACCGCGAACCTATTTCTTCTTTCAATGTTTCTGTAGATGGCAAGCTCCTTGCTATGTAAGAACTTGCAGACTTCATTAGTTTGCTTGAACATGTTTTGTGAGCATGTCATGAAAGCTTTAACCTCTTCCGCTTGTGATTGATTGACCTGCAGTGGGACAGCTCAGGGAGACATTTCAATTATAGATTCAAGCAGTATGAAAGTTCAAGCGGTGATTAAAAAAGCACACCTGGGCATAGTGACAGCTTTGGCATTCTCTCACGATTCAAGGTTGTAGGCATCCATACTCACGCTAAAGCGCTCTTATAACAACTTTTAAGTCTGCAGTATTTTTCCTTAAAATAGGCTGACAGGGATAAGTGATGTTTAAATACAGGGCTTTGGTTTCTGCATCGATGGACTCAAGTGCAAGGATCACACTAGCTGAGGAGAAGAGAAAAGGTGGTATGTCCCTACCATGATCTTATAATATGATGCCTCGAGCAGTTAAATTTGAGCAGCTAAACATATGATAGCTCATTTGGAATACAAAAGTCATGTTTTTTGTTAATCCTTGGCAGGAGGGTTGAACGTGTGGATCATCATCTTCTTCATATTACTAGCAATGGCTGCGTATATACTGAAGGATAAAGGAATCATTCCTTAGGTTGATATTAATGTCCTCTCTGTTTGAATATGAGAAGTTCATGGTTCTGAATCATTTTATACTTGGGAGATTATACCTTGAACCTAACAGCGGTCAAAACGTTCAAATGTGTTTTGTTTGATCCTTACTTCAAAGGCTCAAGGCTCAGTTTTCATTCAGTCAAGCCCAGACCTAGTTGCATCCAAACTGTTATGGCCCAGCTGATTTAGTTGTAAATTTGCACTTCTCTTGTTCAGACTCCGATCGTTTCTGCGTTCATAGTGTTGATCTATTTTGAAATGGATTCTGTTGTCCACTTATATCTTCAAAAGTTATCCTCAGTAATCGGCAACGTTTCACGGTGAACATAAGCATCTGACTCAACATTTTTAACTAGAAAAATTCTTTCAGGCATAACATTGGATAGTTAATATGCTGCTTTTAGTCGTAATTATCAATGAGTTTTGAGTTAACACAGAGAAGAATCACAATAAGCATATATGGCCATAATGCTTCTAAGATTGAAATTTTTTTCTGGCTCTTTGACCATCAGTAGAAACAATATATTTTGTTTTTCTCTTCAAAAGGTAATCAATCAATGATATTCTTTTCCCTCTAGCCCAAGTACAAATAAGAACACAAAGTGAGCAGAAGGAAGACATGTTTTGTGATCAACTTGTTCTCTATGTTTACTTATTCCTTCAAATGAAGGTATTTACAATAGTTGCGCAAGAAACAAAATATTTCTTGCTATGAGGTGTAAATTTTGTAACTCAGTGCTACAGAAATTGATTGCCAGTGCCGAGAGAAACCTGTGATTCTGTTAGAGGTCTTTGTTAGATTCAAACACATCCGCCCAGTTACTACATGTTATTGTCGCCTTCTTTGGTAAAGAGAATATCCAACCAGTGCAGACATCAAGAAAGTCCATAGTACCTGCCATTACATAATCAGATAAGTCTAATAGAACAAAAAATGAATCAAAATGATCAAGGAAATATAAAAACTCAAGTATATATATAAAAGCATTTGGTAACATGGATTAAGGTTAGGGATCTTTTTATGGTAAAGGGTTAGGAAACTTGGAATAGAAGTTGGAGCTCCAATTCACGTTTTCTGTTGGCAATGCACATCAATGATTAGCGGTTTTATATCTTTGAAATTACCGTGTTGATTGTATGCCATCGCTCGAGCCTCTTAATCCTGGATTGCATCTCTTCAATAACACCCTCTATGGGAGAAGAGGCCTCTCTACTTTGGGAGGACTCCGATGATGAACTACTACCCTGTTAGTTTTGCCACAGCATTAATACAATTAAAATTATTCTTCAAAAGAGGGGAAAAAAGAGGAAACAAAACAAATAAGAAATGTACGGTTCAACATTGAAGAAATACATCAAATATCCAAGATTCTTTAATCCCCATCCCATGTATATTTACAACCATTTATGATTTAACATTGTCAGATTTTTAAGAAATAAGTTAGGAAACAAAATTTGAATTAATTATTGCAGATTTGATTAGCTTTTTATTTCCTATTTTCTACCCTAGAGATTTATTAATTATAGGATTTTCTGATATGGTGGAATTTCTATGTGGGGGTTTTTTCTTCTATATATATTGTACTTATTTCTTATGAAAGAAAATATAGTAGAGATGTTTTCATCCTAAAAACCTACGTGGTATCAGAACTAAGTGCTCTTTTTCTATGTTCTTCTACTAATAATGATGTCGTATAAGTCGGCGATGACCGGCGCTAAAAAAAACTCTACTGCCTCTTCCGGTACTTCTGAAACTATTCAAACCAACCCTATTGTTTCTTCTACATTTGTACATGCTGAATATTATTCCCAAAATTCAGCCCTTTCTCTCACAGGTACAAAACTCAATAGGCACAACTATCTTGAATGGGCTTAGTCCATAAAATTGGCGATTGATGGCAGAGGTAAAATCGGGCACTTGACTGGAGAAATTTCCAAACCTACTGTTGGCGATCCAAACCTGGAAAAATGACAGTCCAAAAATTCTCTTATTATTGGTTGGCTCATCAATTCCATGGAATTTGCGATTGGAAAACCTCACCTATTTCTTCCTACTGCTCGAGATGTCTGGGAGGCCGTTCGAGATCTTTATTCAGACCTAGAGAATTCTTCTCAAATTTTTGAGTTAAAAACTCGTCTTTGGAAATCCAAGCAAAATGATCGTGATGTTACCACTTATTACAATGAATTGATAACATTATGGCAGGAACTTGATCAGTGTTATAATGATGTTTGGGAGAATCCAAACGACTACGCTCGCCACAAGAAGAAAGAGGAAAATGATAGACTTTACATGTTTTTAGCTGGCCTTAATCAAAGTTTAGATAAGGTTCGAGGTCGTATTCTTGGAAGGAAGCCACTACCTTCTCTTAGGGAAGTATTTTCTGAGGTTAGACGTGAGGAGTCAAGGAGAAAAATCATGCTGCACAACACTGAACCTGGTTTTAACATTGAATCTGAGAGTTCTGCTCTTGTGTCAAGAGGTGGTGATTCTGACAATGATGTGCGTAAGAAGCCGTGGTGCGATCATTGCAAAAAACCGTGGCATACGAGGGAGACATGTTGGAAGCTCCATCGTAAACCAACAAATTGGAAGCCAAAATCCAAACGTGATAGTCGTGCTTATCAAGTCACTCTTGAGAAGACTCAGAAGCCTTCTACCAACTCGAATGCAGTTCCTTTTACGAAGGAGCAATTAGAGCACTTATATAAATTATTTCAATCTCCTAAATTGTCCTTAACTCCGTTTTGTTCTTTGGTTCAACAGGGTAACTCTCTTGCCACTGCGTTTTTTGGTGTTATTCCTAATTCTGTTCATTCTTGGATAATTGATTCTGGCGCAACTGATCATATGACTGGTTGCTCTAAAATGTTTTCCTCTTATAGTCCTTGTGCAGGCAATAAAAAGATTAAAATTGCAGATGGTTCACTCTCGGTAATTGCTGGGATTGAAACTGTCAAACTCACTTCTTTGATAACCCTTCACGATGTTCTTCATGTTCCCAATTTGTTGTCCATCAGTAAAATTACTTCTGATCATCAATGTCAAGCTAATTTTTACTCTTTTTATTGTGAGTTTCAGGATTTGACCACAGGGAAGATGATTGGCAGTGTTAAGGAAAAAGATGGCCTCTATTATTTTAATGATGGACTTGACTTGAGTAGACGATGTCAAAGTACTTGCTTGAATTCTATTTCTGACTCCAAAGATAATGATATTATGTTATGACACTTTAGGTTAGGCCATCCTAGCTTTCAGTATTTAAAATACTTGTTTCCAAATTTATTTATGAATAAAAGTCTATCTTTTTTTCAATGTGAAATTTGTCAATTTGCTAAACATCATCGTACATCTTTTTCTCTCCAACCTTACAAACCAACCACACCATTTACTTTGATCCACAGTGATATTTGGGGTCCATGTAGAACATCTACATATTCTGATAAAAAATGGTTTGTGACCTTTATTGATGATCACACAAGATTAAGTTGGGTTTATTTGACGAAGGAAAAATCTGAAGTGGAAACAATTATCAAAAATTTTTATATTATGGTACAAACACAATTTCAGAAAAATATTCAAATATTGCGAAGTGATAATGATCGAGAATATTTTAAAAATTTTTTGTGCCAATTTTTTCTTGACAAAGGAATTGTTCATCAAAGCTCTTGCATCGACACTCCACAACAAAATGGTTTGACTGAAAGAAAAAACACACACTTGTTGGAAGTAGCTCGGGCATTACTCTTTACCAATCAAGTACCAAAATATTTTTAGGGTGAAGCTGTACTTACTGCTACATACCTTACAAACAGAATGCCTAATAAGGTCTTGAATTTTAAAACACCTTTTGATGTTTTTCATAAGTTTTTTCCTACAACTAGACTTTCTTCTTCTTTACCGTTAAAGATATTTGGATGTACTGCATTTATTCATATTCATAGTCATAATTGAGGGAAACTTGAACCTCGAGCTACAAAATATGTGTTTATTGGCTATGCTCCATATCAAAAGGGATATAAATGTTTTGAACCCATTTCAAAGAAAATGTTTGTTACCATGGATGTTACACTTTTCGAATTAAATTCTTATTTCTCGCCTCATCTTCAGGGGGGCAACCAAAATAAAGATTCAGGTTTTCATGATTTTTTTCAAACTGCAAATTTACCAAATGATTCTTCCCCAACCTTGATTATTGAACCTGAAAATCCAAACTTTATTATACAACGTGAAAGCGGGTCAAGTATTTTAGATACTGAAAATGCTGATCTTCCTAGAGTGCCACCTTATGATGCTCATGGTTCAATAATTATTGACAAAGAGGAAACAGGAAAAAAAGCTACAGCATTAGTACCATTTGATATTGTCTACTCGCGACAAAGGACAACTCAAAAGAAAGGGTCTTCCAATCCTTTGCACTGCCTAGAATCCGTGAACCCTCCAGGTAATGTCCTAATTGATCCTTTACCTCATGTCCAACCTACTTAATCTTCGATTTCTGAGTTCGCTAATCCTAAACTTGAGTCTTGTTCTAATTCTAATATTGATGATTTTAATCTTCCTATTGCTGTCCGAAAGGGTGTGAGGTCTTATACCCAACACCTATTGTCCAAATATGTGTCATATGAAAATCTTTCACCTATCTTTCGTGTTTTTACTTCACAATTGTCTTGTATGGAGATTCCTAATACTGTACAGGATGCTCTAAAAGTTCCTGAGTGGAAGGAGGCTGTCTTTGATGAGATGAAAGCTCTTGAAAAAAATGGTACGTGGGAGTTAGTCGATCTGCCAAGAGGAAAGATGACTGTAGGGTGCAAATGGGTGTTTACTATCGAGTATAAGTCTGATGGCTCTTTGAAAAGGCATAAAGCACGACTAGTAGCCAAGGGATTCACGCAGACCTATGGCATTGATTATTTGGAAACATTCGCCCCAGTAGCAAAGCTAAACTATAAGAGTTCTTTTGTCACTTGCTGTAAATCTTGACTGGCCACTGCAACAGTTAGATATTAAAAATGCATTTCTCAATAGAGATTTGGAGGAAGAAGTGTACATGGATGCACCCCCAGGATTCAGTGAAAAGTTTGGCACAAAGGTGTGTAAACTAAAAAAGTCTTTGTACGGGTTAAAACAGTCACCAAGAGCCTGATTTGAGAAATTTACTTAGTTTGTTAAGAATTAAGGGTATATCCAAGGGCAAGGTGATCATACAATGTTTTTTAGACATTCATAGGATGGAAAGATTGCCATACTAATTGTGTATGTAGATGATATAATTCTTACAGGAGATGATGTATTTGAACTGAACCGATCAAAGGTTTCCTTCTTATCAACATTTGAGATTAAGGACTTAGACTCTTTGAGGTATTTCCTTGGCATGGAGGTGGCTCGATCAAAGAAAGGGATTGTTGTCTCCCAACGGAAATATGTTCTTGATCTCCTTAAGGAAACTGGGATGAATGGTTGTATGCCAGCTGACACTCCAATTGATCCCAATTAGAAACTTGGAGATGATAAGGAAGGTGATCCGGTGAATACAACTCGATATCAAAGGTTGGTAGGGAAGTTGATTTACTTATCACATACACGACCGAATATTGCTTTTGCAGTGAGTTTAGTAAGCCAGTTTATGCATTCATGTTACAACAAGCATCTTGAAGCTGTTTATTGGATTCTTAGATACTTAAAAAGTACACCAGGCAAGGGTCTGCTTTTCAAGAAGACTACACAGTAGAACATAAAGGCATACACTGATGCAGATTGGGTGGGATCACTTATTGACAGGAGATCTACGTCAGGATATTGTACTTATGTTTGGGAAAATTTGGTCACATGGCGAAGTAAGAAACAAAATGTCATTGCAAGGAACAGTGCCGAGGCAAAATATAGGCCTATGGCTAATGGAGTGTGTGAGATGCTTTGGTTAAGGAGAATTCTTGAAGAATTACAGATGCCAATAATCATGCCAATGAAGTTGTATTGTGACAATAAAGCTGCTATAAATATTGCACAAAATCCAGTACAACATGATCGCACGAAGCATGTGGAGATTGACAGACACTTCATAAAGGAAAAAGTTGATTGTGAAGCTATTTGCTTGGCGTTTGTTCTTTTTAGGCAACAAATAGCTGATATTTTCACTAAAAGACTTATTAAAAATGTTTTTGAGCAATTTGTAAGCAAGTTGGGCATAATAGATATCTATGCTCCAACTTGAGGGGGGGTGTCAGATTTTTAAGAAATAAGTTAGGAAACAAAATTTGAATTAATTATTGTAGATTTGATTAGCTTCTATTTCCTATTTTCTAGCCTAAAGATTTATTAATTATAGGATTTTCTAATTTGGTGGAATTTTTATATGGGGGTTTTCTCTTTTATATATATTGTACTTGTTTCTTATGAAAGAAAATATAGTAGAGATGTTTTCATCCTAAAAACCTACAAACATATTGCAGGAGAATTATTTCCTTGTTCTATGATTCTATGTTTATCTTTGTTCACAACAAAACTACAAAATATTGTCACCACAATTTGCATGTTCCAGCAGGATAGATTCTTCCATTTTCACTAGTTTCCTTCAGAACTATTCTTTATAATCTAGAACTAATTTACATAAAACCATGCAGATAATATTTGATGAAGTCCTAGGATTGGAATTGAAATAAATTCCATTTTATTTCTCTAATGAGATAAAGAAAAGTCCTAGGATTGGAATTGAAATAAATTCCATTTTATTTCTCTAATGAGATAAAGAAAATACACCCAGCCAGTCAGCTAAGAATTCAAAGTCCAGTTTGGTACGATGAATGAATTAATACAAATAAAGGGGATTGCATAGGTCTTTGTTCATCTCTTTGGAGAATGACATGCACGTGAATAGAATGGTAATTTTTTGCTTATTTTGTTGACTGCA
Source organism: Azadirachta indica (assembly GCA_022749755.1). Taxonomy (NCBI): domain Eukaryota; kingdom Viridiplantae; phylum Streptophyta; class Magnoliopsida; order Sapindales; family Meliaceae; genus Azadirachta; species Azadirachta indica. The sequence continues at coordinate 6,464,666 of CM040443.1, read as the reverse complement.
TGACTGATCAAGAGAAGCAGAACAAAGTTTGGGTGTTTTCACATTTACTTCTAGTAAAAGTGAAAGGGAAGCGAAAAACTCTCATGTTACTTGCTATCTAAAACCTAAAACAGTAAAACCTTGTGCTGTGCGAAGAAACTACTTGTCCACAATATCAATCTTATATAAATTTAAACTCATCCAAAGAAACTAGCTTTTAAAAACAAATATCTCTAATCCTCTTTAACCACCGTAAATTACCTGAGATTGTATAAATTCAACAAGTTCTCGCAACCTGGCAGCTTGCTGAGTGTGGATCCCACTTGAACTTCGTTCTATTGCTGGTAATCTTTCCAATACTATCTGAAGATAACTCTGAAGAATAAGAAAACAGCCAGTTGTCAACTCAGATGGCATCACAGACATTAGAACTTCTGGTGCGAAACAACATAACACAAACTTATACGTTACATGTACACAATTAAAATAAATGACGTGCTAAAGACAACCTTTGTAGTATAATAACCATCCAATTTAAGTGTTGAACCAGCAGCTGCCACGGCTTCTTTGTTGAGCCCTTTGATTTGTAGGTAAGGATTAGGGACATCTTGGAGATGATCCACCTCGATAAGAATCTAAGGAAGATCATTAAAATGAAGTCTGAAATCAATTTAAGAGAACCACACCAATAACAGATAGAATATGCAAAAGGAAAACAAAAATAAATTTAACTAAAGTCAAATCCATGGTGATTTGACCTTTCCATCTTGGTAGATAAATGCAGATGCTTCAATATAAGCCACGGCTTGATAACTGACATGACAAAAGAATATCACATTCCAGTCAATTGTATATAAATCTATCAACTGCAATCTAAAACAAAAATAAAATAAAATAAAAAGCAAAGCTTGCTGAAAGTAAGCAGATAATTCATGTCAAGCAATGATATATGTAATAGAAATAAGCAATGCAAATTGATAGTTAAGAATATCATACTCAAACTTGAGCCTGTAACCCCTTCCAAATGCTAGGAAATGGGAACTTCATTGCTTATTTTAAGACCTAAACTATCACATGATCTGATCATTTTTCAATGACCTAATCCTTCAACAAACCTTAAGCTCTCCATTTGATGCACTTACAGTATTACTAACTTTTATTATCCCTCCTTCTTCGGCTAGTTTCAATGCATAAATCATCCCATCCTCTTGAAAACAAAAAAACTTTTACACCTAGCTCAGGATAAAGGTCATCATATCATATGCAAGCACTATATTACTTATTATTCTTGAAACTATTAAGCATAAAGAAACCAATTACTTTGTGAATCCCATTTAAATCTTCCAAGCCTTCCATAGTCCAACTCACTCAGGTCCTTCACTCCACAAGGATGAAACTCTTATTTCTTTAAAGTTGGCTTTATATGAACATTTCTCTTATAAGTTTGCAAGCCGTTCCCTGTGTTTCCCCGGTAACAAAACAAATTTTCATCTATAATAATTTTTATCTAGACAACTAGGAACTTCTATAAGATGACAAGCTGATGAAAGAATAAATTCAATGATCATTGGAATTTTAACTATAAAATATTTGGCTTACCCAAGATTAAGGAGCCCAGCAACAGTACTAATGCTAATATCAAAGTCCACTTTCGGTTGAATGATGAAATTCCCTTCTCGAATCGGCTAACAGATCAAATTCAGAAGAAATTAAGAATCAAGCATTCTCTCCAAGAAAGTTAAAACCATCACCTAATAAAACAAGAATATAAGTGAAAAAAAATTTTGATTTTAAACCTCTCGTATCAGCAATGCAAATCTGCCTTCACATATTCTAACACGGATGCAGTCACTCTCTGTCAATTGACCATTTGCAGGAATTCCCGGAAGTCTTAGGTATATATCGATGAAATTTTGCACAGAACTGCAGAACTTTGCAGGGTCAAGGATTTTTGAAATATCTTCATAAGCCACCTGTTAACATTTATAAACAGTATAAGAATGCCAATGACAGACCATCATCAACAAGACTAGCATAAGAGGATTAGAGCAGGCATACTTGCTTGTTACTCTTTAAGACAAACAATGAACTCTCAGGGGAAAGCACAGGATCAAAGTCATTTCGAATTTTCAGCTGCATTGACCAAAAATTAAGTTGTATCAGCAAAGTTGCAAATTCAGCCTTGCAAATAAAGAATTGTCATCAGAAGCCAAGAGTAATAGTACATTGGCAACTGCTTAATAATAAATCAAGGACTCTGTTTGGTTTTCTTGAGGAAATCAGATGTCCTCATTTCTAAGTTAAATCCCAGCAGCATAAGTTGATTTAATGGTAGTCATCTGCCTAAAAAAGAAAGAAGGGATAAATCTACCCAGGCACTACAGTGATGGCTATAACTTTAATGAATGGCCCCCTGCACCATGATGAATTTGATTATCACATGCCATACAAAATAAGGAACATACTCAATTTAATCATCTGACTATTAAATTATGTGGAAAAATTGAAAATACAGTTGGACTACAAATTCACACAATGTAAAAAGACGTGCCAGAGTCATGGCTATCACTGAAATATTGCTTATGCCAAAGGAGAAAAAATAATTAAAAAGTTTAAACTTTTCAAAGTCTGCTTACATGTGCATGAACAAGATGAGGTTCGATATGCTGCTGGAACATTGGAAACACCGTCATCATGATCTCATTTTGGGAGATGAAACATCCCACTCTACTTTTGTCCCGTTGAACTCGAGAAATCAAATGAGAATGAACACCACCAACCTGGATTCCAAATAGAAGGGTATTTCATAGACAACTCAGAATGCAAGAATATTAGAAAGAATGTTTGGAAAATAAAGCTAGAAAGGCAGACTAGAAAGTCATCTTACCACAGCAATCCACAGGTCAAGTGATTTTCGGATCTCAGGATGCAAGGCATAAACCCCTTCAAAAATTATCTGGTCAAACAAAACAAATCAAACTTCACGGACTGCATTAATTACAACCATGTCAACCAGCATAATTCACACACAGAATTGACACCATTCAGGAAAGATTCACTTGTGGCCAGGTTCAATATATTTGTGACCATAAACACACAAAAAATACGGGTCAAATAATAGTCGTCTAGCCAGAGAGCTTGAACATCCAAAAGAAGTCATGATCCCGGACTATTTCATTTCGGCATTATTATACCATGGGCAGATGCATGCTATGAATGAATAATACTTAGAAATCAAACCATTTTGTGAAGGGGACTTTCCATTCCCCCGCAGATTCAGACTAATTTCTGTTAGAATGTGTCAGTTTCCCAAGTAATTGTTAAGCACGCACCAACATCAATGATGATCCTTTGGGTAAGCTTAGGTTAAGCAAAATTTAGCAATTTGTCTCTAACTGAAAAAGAACATCATTTTAATATACCTATATCCAAAATTAAAAAAATCAGACACCTCACTGAAATCACACTCAAGCCAATTGTCTCAAGAAGAGAAACAGGATATCTCTACTTTCATGCCTCCCCCCTCCCCCACTCCCCTGATGACCTTGGGAAGTTTGTACTAACACCCCCGTGTCCAGTAAAAAACAACATAATTAAGAAAATGAATCAGAAAAATAATACTAGTAGCAGTATAATAAGCAAAAAACAGACCACACCACAATCTTCAGAGACTTCGAGCTCCTTGAAGCCACTTCTAGCACCAGTCTCCAAGTCAAATATGGGTACTTTTGTTCTTCGGCCATGCCTTATATCAGCAATATTCTGCAAACAAATGATATAAATGGAAAAGGTACTACAATGCAAGTTTATTTCCTGAAAATATTATGCACAATTAATGCTATGCAAGTGGGAATATGTATTCTCTTTTGTATACATATATATGTTCGCAAAACTTAAATATTTTAAAACAAGGAAATCATATGATTGATCCAACTGCCACCAGACTTCTCTAGTGAAGAGACAAATGAAGAAAAGAAAATTGAAGTTAGTACAACAGTTCTCAATTAGCATAGGGTTTGATGATTCAGGAAAAATTGGGAACATGAATGATTGCGGAAGAGTTACCAAAAAAAAAAAAGAAAAAAAAAAGATCCAGGAACTGAGATAAGATTTAAGTAGTTATGTACTAATAACAATAGAGCATCAAAGAACTGAAAGCACATGAGAGATATTTACATAAAACAGTACTCAATAAAGGGGACCCTCAAACAACCCAATTTTGGCAGAAACCATATGTCCTGGCATGATGGGTTGGACAGGGAAGGATGTTTTAACAAAACAGATCAGGGAAGAACACAATGAACCTAATCATATTTGGGAAAATAGTATCAAAATCTTTAAAATCTTTCTATCTTCATAAGCATGGCATGTAGACCACATAAAAAGTGCGCTAACCAATGAGTTGAAACTTGACTAGTTATATACATTAGCAAATTAACTTTCTAGATATGTTTTGGTCTGCTGAATTTGCAGTGCGCCTATGTAACTGGCCATCTGATTTACCGCTAACTCATGACAAGGAAGATCAACAATTTATAGAAGAACCAAATATGATGTACACAGTTGTCAGCATCCTACCTTTGAAAGCAAAGATAGATCAAGAGAGCTGAAGTCATCATACTTAAAATCCTTTACTTGTTCAGCTTTAAAATAGCTTTCGAGGGAAACCACTTCACAACCAACAATATTTGCCATTTTATGAGCCAGACTAGTCTTTCCTGACCCACTAGGACCTCCTGCAATGATAAGCAAACATCACAGAATAACAACAAACAAGATTAAACAGAATGAACAACTTCATAAAAACCAATATTAACTCCAAAAAATGTTCAACATGTCACTTTTTTTAATTTTACAATTCAATCAGTTCAAACAAATAATTCGTGAACCATTATAGTAATTTTTTAATGTTTGGAGCTTACAGTGTTTGTTTAAATCATAGGAAAACAGGAAATCGAAAATAGCTCCAATGATCCATACACAATTTCATAGAAAATAATGGCAAAAAGCCAGTACAAAAGTAAAAATATAGTATTAGACAACTTTTCCTTAACTAATCCTCTAGATATTGCAAAATGTCATCCCAATATAATCTAATCTTTTTTAATGGCTGGCATATACTAGAAAATAGTATTGCCGCAAGTTCCAAGTCTTTCTTGTGCAGTCAAACTTGATGACATGTATTGCTCCTATAAATTGTTCCCTTTTCAGGACAATAAATGAGGATACCTCACTATTGTTTAAGTCTTTCTTGCCCAGTCAAACTTGACAAAACCTAGTGCTCCAACAAAATTCTTCCCTTTTGCCTTCCCTCTCTCTCTCTCGTGTGCACACTCAAACACACACAACCAAACTTCCATCTCCGTTGCATGATGGAAAAATTAGTTCTTGGCACTTGTTTCTGGTTAAATACTGTGAGCTTCTTGTTTACAAGTAGAGGCAGCAAAGATTCAATCATGCATTTAACCATGTGGCTTGAAGAAAAGTAAATGACCAAAATCTCATATTGCCAGCTTGACAAGCCTTATTAAGGCATCCAAACAACATGCACACTCAGAGAAATGAAAGAAAGAGATTTTTCAATGCATTACCAATTCCAACTATAACGGGGAGACCTTTATTTTCCAACAAGGCCTGAAACAATAAACAAAGGTAATTGAACTTCATCTAACTGAACATACTTACAAGCTTTGTAAGGTATTCAATAATTGCCGTATGATGTAATTTCCAATATAAATTTACTCCTTACCTGTATTGCTTGAACAGAAAGAAGCAATCCTCTATCCAAGTCATATGAATCAGGCATTGGAGCAAGCTTCATGGTATCCCTGAAAGAGGAAGAACCTGTGGTTGCTTCATGAGAGTAGTCTAAACATAAAATCTGATACAAACACCCTATGACAGAATGCATTTAGAATCTTTTAGAAAACATATGGAGTCTCCAAAGTAAGGAGACATACCTGTGACTCTGTTATCAGCATGAGGATCTGATGAGATGAAATGCCATGTTGCTAATACAGGTTCCATTTTAGATTTTGTAGGGGATCGAGTCCAAGGCTGAGATAGATCTTCCAGCCGCGTAACAAGGTTTGGAGTGGTGCGGATTGGCTTTGGGGCAGCAATCACCCTTTCTTGATTACTGGTGATAGGCGTATTGGGCAAAAGTGGAGGTGTGTTAAGGCGTGGTACACCTGCAATTGGAATAAAATTGGTTGGAAAGAGGAATAACCATGAATTACCGCAGACAAACCAAAAACAAATGTATAGAAAAAGAGAATCTAAAATAAAGGTTAAGTCAAGTTGCTGACCTTTTCTCTCAAGAATCATTTCCAGATATGATTTGGTAAGCCATGGTCCATTTATACCCATCCTCAATGCTTCTGCTCCAACTGTCTACGCAACATGAGGGTAACCAAGCAAAAACATCAAAGGTCAAAATTTTGCAAAAGAATGGAACATTACAAATCAAAATTTGAGAAAATATATGATATAATTTGAGCAAAAGCCACAAAGGAGATATATGTTGTAGGTCTTGAAGTGTTAACTCCTTTATGAAGTTTGCCATATGACAAAAGGGGAAATTTGAGCAAAGATGCAGCATTCAGAACAGTCCACTCTTTCAATGACAACATGTTGACCACATAAACTACGTGATATAGTAATAAACTATTGTTATGATCAGACCTGGTGTGTCAAACACTTCCTGTATCCACAATGACCAGCCATCATTTAGACACTTAATTTACATCAATAATCTGCAAAAACTTGAGTAATTATGTATCTTTCCATTATGTCCATTATCATAATTTCACAATTTTTTTCATCTATTATTTTTTCTTTTTTAAGAACAAGTGCATGCACGAACACATGCACTCTGGTAACTGGTTGAAAAGTTTCAAAACTCAAACATTCCATAACTGTGTCAAAACACAGGGCTCATTAATTCCAGAATTACTTGACCAACAATGAAGCTGAATGCATTGATCTCATTTACAATATTATAGCAAGAACCATGTCAAAGTACTAAACATAGATTGACCAACTTTTCAGCCCAGCAAGCTTTGGTAAAAAGATGAACTCATAAAAAAATTTGAATGTCCTCTTATGAGAACACTAGAAGAAGTGGGTGTTAGTTGGTCCAATTGGTAAAACCTCTTGGGATGGTAGAAGAGGCAAAGTTCAAATCCCACTCATACCAGAGTTAGGGAGGGGAAAAATTTATATTCATTTAGCATCAAAAAAATGAAGAAAGGCAGGTTGAAGTGCTAAATAATGTCCAGAACAGCAGAAGTCTCTGTACATACCAAAATCAAAGTAGTTTTCTATTTTGCTTGTTTGAACAATGAGTTTTAAGAAAATATGGGTCTGAAGTCTAAGTGGCTATATTTCCATTGATTGGCAAACACCATAAGGAAAGCCATTTCAGTTTAAATATCCTAAATAGAGATACACATCTTCACATTATATGCTTCTTCCTCCGATCTATTTTGTAAGAAACGAGATCCTAACACATGAGATGTGCATATGAAATGGAAGAAACTCCATTAGAAGGGAAAAAGGGTGAAAGAAATAACAGAAATCACGTGTGAGTGAACATCCATCAAGATGGCCACAGCACCTTCAACTGGTTCTTCTCACCTTTTAATAATTAACTTTATCTTACTTCAGCAAGGTTGAAGGTTTAATCACCTTGCTAGGCTTTCACTCCATAGCTCAGAAAAAAAAAGGCCATTTTCACTTGCAATTATGCATCATGATTATCAACTGTGACCTAAACCATATTTTAGTATTATCATCTTTAACAATCAAGAACCATACATAGTATCTAAAGGATATTTGTATATTTCACTGTATCCCAAAGCAAGCGAAATCAACTTAAAAAAGCCAACTGTTTGACAGCTCTACTCTCTTCATAACAAAGTCCTAGAATTTTCGCAAAATAATAATTCAGAGTGAAGATAAAATGAGCCAAATTTTTCTTCGCATCACCGTAACTGCCTAAGAGAAAATTAATTATCATCTTGAACTTAAATCAGAGTACTAAACCCTAGGCAGCAATAAAAGATAACAAAAGGGAAATCCACGATGTTATCTTTAGCAAGAAAAATATGTTCGTACCTTCCTATTTGTTCCCCTCAGCACCATGAATGTCTCACCAAGAGTATCAATAGTTTCAAGAGACAATGAAAGATTGCCAATAGTAACAGATGTAGATGCCCGTTTATAACTGACGACAACATTGTACCCCAAAGCCAATAATCCGCCAAGTGTCATCCGTCCGACCTGTTACAATATTAAAGGATTAAACAGATAACAGAAGTCTTCTAACTTCATCAGATAGTAACCTTTAAGTGACAGAATCAACAAAACATAACAATATAACTTTTGGTCACTCTTAGATATCCAGTGCCAAGAAGCATGCTTGTAGTATAAAATTATACAAAATGATGAGAGGAGAAGCCAGCACAATGTACAAATGATGGCAATTTTCATGATTGCTAAATGATGATGACAGTGATAACAGCATTTTAGGCCATACTTTATATGAGATTGTCAATATGGTACACGGTCCTCCTTGAATGGCCCATGGAAGATAAAATCTGTTTTCCCTTGATCATTATATATTTGAATCTTAGAGTGGTTGGGTTTAATAAAAGAATGCATAAAACAGTATATTATACACACCATTGTGGCTTACCGTATAATGACCAGACGTCCATAACCATTCACCTAATTGGCCCAAGTTACATGCAACTGTGGTACTAAGTAAGTAGAGTGGAATTCTCTAATTACAAATTAATGTAGTCCTATTAAGGACTGGGTTTGACCATTATTCACTAATAATAAAAGAAGGTGTACAGCTATTTCTGTTAAAAAAATGAACATCTCGTTAAAATTTGTAACAGCAACCTAATATTTGAAGTCATAGAACTGTACTCATTTAAAACTGTAAAAGTGACACGCTAACAAAATTCATTCACCACAAAGATATAAGCGTCAGCATCCACCAAAGAGGCAGCACCGCAAATGCCTTTAAACAGTTAGATAATCATACATCAATGTGACTGATAGTAGAAAAGATGAATCACAGGACAGAAACCTACTTGTCACGAGAATTTTTATCCAAGCACTGGCTTTGATCTATGCTAGGAATATTAATGGGAAAGATGTCTCACCTCAAACTCAGCTTTTGGCCTGATAATGAAATTTTTGTCAACAATCCTTTGGTCTCCAAGTGAAAGATAATATCGAATACCAGATTGTCGCACCTTAATCCAGTCATTTATTCTTGCTTCTTCTCTTGCTGATGGAGGCCTGAGGTACATCTCAATAAAACTGAAAGCAAGACAAAGCATCTGGTATGCTTATTTGAAACAAATCTCTGAATTATGAAAGTAAGAAATGGTCAGGTAAAAGCAAACACTGACTTGTCTGTTTGTGCTTCATTTCCTTGAAAGCCAGAAAAAGAAGATGCATCTGGTGCCTGTCACAACAATTTACCAAATGAGTAACACTTTAATCCAAGGGTGAACATGATGGATTACCCAATACCAAACTATTTATTCCCAAAGAAAAGAGATACAATATCTGGAGACATGAGCAATAAGAAATTCTGCATCAGCTGGTTTCAAAGAAGCCTAATAGAAAATGACAATCCTCACAGAAAATAAATTCTTTATTCTTATGCTGCAGCATGCAACACCAACGAAATTATGAAAGCAGATCATACAATATATGCATCCGTCAAAGCAATGAATAGCAGGCTTCGTCTCATTTTAAATTTTAAGGCATTAGCAAAAGATATTATTTTACATGGTTCAATTTCAGATTATGTCGACACAAATGTATTATAAACATTGAGACTAGTCTATCACACCACCTTCCATAACCAACCAACAAACAAAATTCAAAAAGTTCAGAAAATTGCTGGCTCCAAAATTGTACAGGCTTCAATAAACAAGGCACACAGAGAATTACTCTAATTTCTACTCCTCAATATAAATTTAGACACCAAGCAGTCTTTTCCTTTGCATAAATTCTTTTAGAAAGGAATTGAATATATATTGTTACATCCTGCATTCATACCAATCAACGTTGGTGCACAGAGAAACTTTCTTTCCTACTGCTAACTCTTAATCAGATTTGGTTTCAATTAATGCATAACAATTTTACTCACAAAGAGAGCAAAATGTTTCAAGGAGACGCTATATTCAAATAGAGGACAAAGAATACAATAGTAATTTGATTAGAAACTGAAGGGAAGCTCAAAGTCAGATGAACAAACTAAATTTTAATTAAACAGAGATTTATCAAGATGATACAGTAGGTTGCATGACACTTAGAGGCTTGACAAAGTTTAAACAAACCATTCAAGTAGTCCACTACTTGAATGGGTAGCATGAACACAGTATGTGCACTGCCAATGTAAAATAAGTATATGACAACTTTACTAAGCTAAAGAATAAGTACAAACCTCACTTCTGCATTTCAGCTTGTATATCGCTTCTCTAAATGATGAAACAAAGCTGTTATTAATCCTAATCTGCAAAATAAACCCATCAAGTAAAAAAAAAAAAATTGACAGTTACGTTTTATCGACAAGGACATGGAAACACCAACCTGTGCATGATGAAGGTCAGGCTCAATGTGCTTTCTAAACAATGGGAAAATGCTGTCAATAAGGGAATCCAGAGAACAAGAGTCTCCAATATCGTATTGAACTTTGGAAAGAAGGCTAAAATGAACACCACCAACCTTATGCAGCAAACAAACTTACGAAGCATTATATAAATGTTTTGAAAAAAAAAAAAAAAGAAAAATAACTGATTACTAAGCAAAAACTTGCCCAAACAAAAATTTATCTCCTTAGAATTGGAAAATTACCACTGCAACCCGAATATCTAGCAACGACCGCAATCTCGCATGCAAAGCATAGGTACCATCAACTATTACCTAAGAAAAATGTGGAAACAAATGAACTCTATAGCAACAACTGTTAAGAACACTAACTGTAGGTTGCACTTGCTTACCACGCTAGATGAAGCACTCTTTATTAGTTTTGAACCAATCTGTCTCTTTTGTTGGAAATCAAACATTGGTATGAAGGTATCTTTACCTTCTACCAAATCCTATTTTCAACACAAAGGCTGATTCAATACTCAAAACAAAGGAACAACCTCATACAGATACAAATGCAGCACATTTGACCACAAACTATAAATGCAATCCAGTCACTGTAAAACACATTTTGATCTGGCACGGAAGTTTTACCACACAAAATAGACTCCTAGTTACTTGAAAAATATGCATATAACAGTATAAACAATAATACTCAACTCTTTAAAAATTCAAAAGAAATAATTAACTGAAAATTAAGAAAAATAAAAGGTCGCACACTCATTCAAGAACATTTGGAAACACTTAAAAAATTTTAGAGGAATGTGTTTTGAATGACACAATCCAGTCAAGATGTCAAATTAGTGCCAGAATGAAGTGATGAAAACTGTATACAAACCTCTAGGTTTCGTACTAATGCATCAAAATCTATTGAATCCAAATCATTTCCCTCATCAACTCCAACACGATAATTCTCCATTGATATAAGAGTACAACCAATTACAGATGCCACCTTCTCTGCTAAGCTTTAGCAATCATCAAATAAACACAATAAATCAAATTTAATACAGACAAAAAATAAGTATTCAAAAATCACAGCAATAAAACACAAATCATACAGCTTTTATACCTTGTTTTACCCGAACCACTTGGACCACCAACGCCAACTGTAACAATGCCCCTTTTTTTCTCTCTAAGTTCTTGAACGGATTTTATTAATAAATAATACCCATGATCAAAAGACTGCACCATTTCACCCCAAGAAATTATTAGACATCTCACTACAAAACTTTGGAATAGACATTCAGACCACACCACAAATTTCATGACAATTTCAAGATATAAATTACTATTAAGCAGAAATCATCTACACCAGGGAACTCAGCATTACAAACAACAAATTGGGGGAATTGCTTATGAAGCAGCATCAATCATCTACAAACAAAATGAGCAATTTCAACAATCAAGAGACCGCAGATTACAGTTTCAAAACTCTACGCATAGCTTATCTTGATGAAAACATTAAGGCAAATGACAACTATAGTTGTGATAAAACACTAAAATATAAATCAAGCATAAGTAGGCTATATCAAGCTGTCCTGATATTAAGATGCAACTAAGCTACAATTTCCTATGCCTTAAAGCTGTTACACAATAGCAGCTGGCAGAACATATGGGAAACTTCAGAAGCATAGAACATTGAGAAAGAAAAACACCCACAAGTCAACACATGCTCGCCCAGACCCATGCATATACATTAAGAAAACCTCAACCAAAAATCAATAAACCTGTTATCAAAATATACACATTAATGAATTAGCCTTCGTTCCGTAACCTTTTATCAATTTATTATAACTGAATTTCTAGACCTCACAGACAAAGCGAACATCAACCTACAGCAAATTAAAAAAAAAATGACATGCAAAGCAGCAATTAAAGTACAAACAAACATCCACAACCCCATATTTTATAAGCAATAATTCCATACACGAACTCAACAAAACTCAAGTTACCGGACCACAAAAAAGGGAGAAAAAAAAAACTTTTCAACAACCCAATTTCCAGATTCTATCAGCAAAAACAGAACATTTTAAATTCCGCAAAAAGGAAAAAATAAACTAAACGAAATAGCAAACACAAGAAACGCAAAAAAAGAAAAGAAAGAAAATTAAAACCCAGAAATGAAAAAAATTAATTACCACATGGAGAGGGAGAGATTGCAAGATGGAAGATGAAGACGAAGAAGTGGGAGGTTGTTGTTGAAAGTAATCTCTTCCACCTTCTTCAAATACTCGTTGAACAACTCCATCATCCATATTTTTAGTTCTTAAATCAATTTTATCTGTTATCAGAATCAATCGTAAATTCAACCCAATACTTGGATTTTCACTTGTCCAAAAAGTTTCTTCTTCAACCAAACTAAAGATAGGGAAAGACAGAAAAAGATTCTGCGTTGTTCATTTTAATTATTTCGGTTCGGTTGCCTCTTTCGCTTTATTTTTTCGCTAGACTGCCGTACGCTTTGTTGCTTGCTGGCGTTGGCTCCCGCTTGTTTTCTTCTTTCTCAATTCTCTTTTTTTATTTTCTTCGTTCTTTTTTTTACTTTTCTCAAAAACATTCCATCCAAAATCGAAATTTTTACTTTTGGCTAATGTGAAAACATATGTATTGTCAGCATTTCTATGAAAACTTATTTTATTATTTAATTGACAAATAAAATTTCCTGAATTTTAATGTTGGTAATATTTTGTGCCTATTTATTTTATTTTCTTACTTATAATTTAAATTAAATATAATTTCAGTTATTAAAATATTTTAAAGATTTATGTTTTAGTTCAGCTTACAACAAGACTCCTGAATAAAAATTACTTTTCTTATAAAAGTTAAGAGTGATAATTTTTTTAAGTAGTGACAGTCTAGGAGTAAGTTTATTGACCCGACCCATTTGGATTAAGTTAGATTATCGCACAACGAAAATTTGTTAACATTGATCCCTTCCTAATTTCTATACAAGAGTTGACTTTTGGGCTGAAATTATTTTAATTGACTTCTAATCAAGGTACAGTACTCACAAAAATAAATAAATAAAAAAAGAGAATTAGCCAGTCCGGCTTTGTCCGAGTGGTAAAAAAGGCTGAACTTCACTCGAACCTTATTGGTTGCAAGGTTCATTTATCAGTTATGAAAAATAATACTAAACATATGTATGAGATCTATCATATTTGAGTGTGGGTAGACTTTTTTAAGGGATGAGGGTAGATATCATCTAAATTAGGTGTAGTTATTTAAGTTGTGCTATATGCGATCCCATTACAAATTTTTGATATTTGAATTGTGTTATATGCAATCCTATTACAAATTCTTGGTAGAATTTTAATGTAATATTAATAGTTTGTAAATGTAATATTAAAAAAAAAGAAAGAGAATCAATTTTAACTAAAATTTGACATCAATGGTTACTTTTAAATAGAGAGAAATCTATGGGCTTGAATCTATCTTTTAAAATTAAAACGAAGAGGTGATGGTAAAAGTATAAACAATATTTGAATTTATTTTATCAATTAAATTAATTAAAGCCCACCAAAAGTATTGTTATTGTTTTCTTTTCTAAAATATTAATATTCATATTACAATTAAATATTATTGGGTTCGTAGATAGTGACTATGTTTTGAGATGGTACATACACCATCATAACGAGATTTGTATGACTATAATGCTAAATTAAAAATAAAGAAATGATAAGACATTAACAAGTCACAAACACCTACACATCCGACGTCAATGTCGTTCTGACATTTGTTTAACCAAAATTTGATGAAGCCACGTTTCAATTCTATTCGCTCGATGGAAACATCACCAACCACTGGGCCTAAGCCTTGGGCCCCCAAACTGTCAACCCACTACTCATCCAGCTTTAAGCTTTATTCCGATTTCAAACTCCCAGATGATGTAAGTTATGTGTGGTCCTTATCCAGAATGGACACTTCCGGCTACGAGAAACACCGTCCGAGCTGTAACAAAATTTTAAAGATGAAAGGGTAATAACAGTTTCATCCTCAAACTTTAAAAAATAACAATTAGTACCCATAGGCTGTATCGTATAAAATGAAGAAGTACGGACAAAAATTAATTTGTTAAAATGGAGATAATCTTCTCTCCGTTTGTTATTTTACAAAGTTTAGGAAAAAATATTATTATTCAAAAATAAAATTTAATTGAAATATATACTTTTTAATTTTATATTTATTATGAAACATTGTTATTAATTATTTGATATAAACAATTAAATTCTTATAAAATATTTTAATTTTTTCTCTCGCAAAATTGGCAAAAATATAATGATTATTATTGTACACTTTAAGTAAAATAAGATTGTTTATTGAATAAATTCTGAATAACATGCTAATATATACAAACAATATTAATGTAAGAATGATTGTTTGAAGTTAAATACTTGTGTCGAAGATCAATTCAATTCAATATTTGTATATTTATTGGGTTACACTAACTAGTTTATCTAATGGCTTGTTTAAATAAAATTGAAATCAAAGATCAATTCAATTCAATATTTGTATATTTATTGGGTTACACTAACTAGTTTATCTAATGGCTTGTTTAAATAAAATTGAAATCAAAGTAATCTAATCCACTTATATAACAAGTTATATATGAATTAAAATATTTTGTCCACTTAATTGATTGAATAGTTCAACATTTTGATTAGTAATAAAATATGATTTGTTGAAATCATTGTATTTAGATTAATTTTAATTATATTTGTTTATCACACAAATAGTTAATTTAATCCTAAAAGTGTGTTTTGTATTTTTCTAATGTGTATTTTATGTTGCAATCTTAACTTTAAAAAAGGGATATTCCTATTTACCCCTAGCGTATAGAGAAAGAGAAGACACCCCTTCAATTTATGGGATATGATAGAAACTTTATGAGTTTTAACTAATTTCTCCAAATTCAGTTCAACATTTTAATTTAAAAAATTATATATATATAATTTTTTTAATAAAAAAAAATAAAATTATTTTGAATTTAATATTTTAGTTCTAATATATTATAAATGGATAGAACTTAAATTGTTGATTAAAAGAAAATGATATCTTATTTTATTATATTATAAGCATTTACGAATTATAATAATATTATTTTAACAGTGTAAACTAAGCACAGTCGTATCTTCCATTTTTTTTTTTATAACTTAGGGGTATCTTACATACCTCATAAATTTAAGGGTATTTAACCTTTCTCTAAAAATTGGCAGTAAATAATTTTTTTTTTATATATATGTGTGTATTATAATATTTTTTAAACAAATGTATATATAAAATAAAATTTTATTAAATATTACATAAACAATACGATATACCATATGTAATCTTGAGGCTTTTTCAAATCAAATAGAAGATTATTAATTATGGTGAATTTAGCAAATAATTATTAATTAGATTAATGTCAACGGTTCATGACTGAATTTTGTATAATAATATTTAATATTAGTGGAATGATATCTCAATTTTGATATGGTATTTGAAAAAAGTAGGTAGCAATTGGCAAGGGTAGATGAATCTATTTTGACATCTCACAAGCATCATTATGACTTTAATTAATTAATCCATGTTGCTAATGGGGCCATTTTATGATATACAGTTAGTAATTTTTTTGAAATTTTGGTTGACTTCTTTAAAATACAATTATATTTTATTTGCGTTGAAATTCATTAAAATTTTGGCAAAATTTCACCTCAAATTTTTAGTTTAAAGTTTATAAAAAAGTTTCTATCATAAAATTAATTTATGTCTTTTTTTTTTCCAACTCTCAGTTTTTTTTTTTCATCATATACATATTTCATTTTTTAAATGCTACGAATTTTCATCATCTTATATATTTTACTTAATAATAATGATGATAATAATAGTAATAGTAACAATAATAATGTGGTCTATTCCAAAAGCTTTACCTCGCAAGTTTAAATTTTAATGTAATGATTCTTAATTTGTTGTATTCAAACCTTTTGACTTCTGTAAATTGTGGTGCTAATATTTTATTAAACACTTTGAGAATCATTATAAGATTTAAGCATCATTTTCCTTGCCCTATAAACGTTGTCATCATCATTTTCCATATGTCAATCGAGTTTTGCGAGAGACTTTTATTAATAATATGATTTTGGTAAAAAATATATGTCAACAACTTTGAATAATATTGTCTTTTATTTTACATTAATTTTTAAAATTTTTCTTATCATTTCATATCTTATCTTTTTTTCACAATGAATTTATGTATACTACTTATATTGCAACACTATTTTTATTCCTAGTGTATAAAGTTAATAATATAATATATTTAATGCTTAAAATAATTGTAATTAACAATTTCTTATAGTAATTATAATAAACAATTTATAATTATCTAAATTAATAAAAAAAATATACATTCAACATATTCATAATCTTCAAATTCATACTCTCAAATTCACATAATTAAGATATTAACTAGTAATTCATTCTTATTTAATTGTTATTTATCTTAACAATGCTTAGCATGGCCCTCGTCAATTAATTCGAAGTACATATTTTAAATTCAGAAAATAAAAAAAAAAAAAACTTTACAAGCCAAAATCATGCTGAAGCTATCTAAAAATTTGACCTTTTCTCAGTCAAATCAAAACTCAAATTTTTATGAAATCATTTAGATCTACATGCAATTAAAGAATGCGATTATGCAAACCCCATAAACAATGAGATTAAAATATTTTATTAAATATATATATTTTTGCATGTTTTACACATATGATACGCACCTAGTAAACTAAATTAAAAATAACATATCCGTAGAGATCTATAAGTTTAATCTATATAGATTTTGTATTACTCGAATTAAATATTGACTAAATATATTTGAGATTTATGAATAAAAAATGTTTTTAAGAAATGATACCAGTCGCTTGTGTACGTTGCTATCTTTTCTAGAAATGCAAACTCTATGTTTTTAATAGATCTTAACGTAAAATCGAAAATTATATTTTTTTAAATCGGAATTGAACTTAAAATTTTATATTGTTAAATGTCGAAACGTTAATTTTGTACACGCGATCCAACAGTAAAGGGAAAGTAGACATAGCCGACACGCGTGTGCAACCAAATCTGCGAGTAAGGGTTGACACCTGTGACTGACATTTTTAATAAGGTCCTCAAATTTTGTACTTATTTGCTATAACAGACAAAAGTTTTTAGATAAATGGACGCGATAATCTGAATCTCAGCTATTTATAATTTTAAGGTTTGGATGAAATTAGAAATCGATTACCCTTATCATTACTCAAATTCTAGATAACTATTACTGCAAAGTGCATTACAAACCACTCATTGTTATAGTCATTTATATTTAAAAGTTATCAATAAAATCCAATATATTCTAAAATAAGTGCGAATTGCTTTTCAAAGTGATTACTCATCATTAATAAGAATTTTGTGCTTTTTTTTTCAAATTTTATTCTTATTTAGGAGAATTTTCCTAAAAATATAGGAGGATTTAACTCTTTCTTGAGGTAAGTTCTGGTGGGTAGTTTATTGTACTTTTGTGTTTCTTTCTTCTATAAGTTTATCTGAGATGCAGTAAACACAAACATTGAAGACCTTAATGGAATTATCCTTAATCCTTAATAATTAATAATTCATCGTAGTGATGAGGATTAATTACCATCATAATCATCATCATCAAAATTCAAAAGTAAGATGCTTCCACTCATTTACAATCAATCAATTAAATTGTATTCTCTCTCCTTTTCTCTTTACTGAAAGTCAACGCCTCCCTTGCCCACTACTTTTTGTCTTGTGTTTTTGTTTGTCTTTATCCGCTTTTTTCTTCCATTTTCATTTCTCGCTTCCGCGTGTTCGCTCATTGACTACATCATGCCCTCGTGTTCTTGCTATTATGCGCCGGTGTTTTCGTTGTTCCAGTTCTGCTACTATGCGGTCGCCCCTATTTAATTACCATGATCTCCACCCACCCCCACTCTTTTTATATATTTTTTACCCTTTAATACCCTTATTTAGATTAAATGTTTACGAAAAATTTTAAGAAGTTTCAAACTTTTCTGGATAAATAAGTATACATATTTATGAATTTCAAAGCTATATAAATTTTTATGAATTTCAGCTAAAATAAGACATTTTAGATTTTAAATTAATAATATGACAATTTAAAATCTGTTGCTTAAAGTATATTGTGAGTTCTCTGTATCTCACCTCATTAATATTTTTCACTTTTCAATAATAAATACTTTGTTATGATTTTCATGGATCTTTTTATATAATCAAATAGTTAAATTAGAAATATAAGGGGAATGCTCATTAATTTTTGAGTAATAAGAAAACAGATAAATAGTGTTAAATCTGACAGGTGTTTGTACATGAGTGATAGACCGCATAATAGGTAATGAGGACTTTCCCTCTGTAACATTCCCTTCCCCACCTGAGTGAAGAAGGGGAGACTCCATTTTCCGTGTCTATAAAATGCGTCAGCCATTTGTGATGGTCAGCGTCAGTCATTCCCGTAAACTTACCACTCAATTCTCACCTTTTTCTTCTTCCTTCTTCGACTTCTCTTTCTTTTTTCACTCTGAATTTGTTGATAGTGATCGATCGCAGCATTAATTGTTAAGAAACTAAGAAATAAAGAAGAAAAGAGAGAATTGTTAGTTAACGTCGTCATGGATGGCCTCCCCTCTGGCTACCGCCCTAACGTCGGCGTTTGTCTCATCAACTCTGACTCTCAGGTTTTGTTTCTTGTTTTTTATTTTTTTTTTTAATTTTTATTCAAATTTAAGTTCTTTCTCTCCTTAGCTGAATTTTGTGGATTTTTTTTCATCTGATTGACTCTGTTGTTATCTTTAAAATTTTGAAGAAGAACTTTGTTCTGTATGTTTTTGTGGAAGGAAATTTAAAGAAAACTCTTGTCAACTAGAAGTACTTTCTGCAAAAGCTCTTGCAAAATCTAACACTTTAAATTGCTTAAAAGAGTTTTTCGATTGAGCATCTATATTGTGTTTTTTTTTTTTATTATTTTAAAGAGGATTTTCGTATTGGAAAGCATATTAATCTATTTTAGCTTAGCTATATCCTCCAAAATTGATTAAAAATAAAATTATTTTAGTTATTTGAAAGTGTTTCTCGGAGTACTAAAAGAACTTTCAAAATACACTATTAGTTTAGGAAGCATTGAATTTTATGTTATGCTATGGATGTTTGCTGTCTCTTTGTGTTCTGACCTACGCATATTGAATTACTTTGGCAGATTTTTGTGGTGTCTAGGTTGAATGTTCCGGGAGCTTGGCAGATGCCTCAGGTGAGTACTCTGTTTCAGATACTCTGTTTATTACCGATATGAAGACAACTGGCCACTTATAATAAGAGTCTTTTCTATGATAGCTTTAAAATTTTAGTATCTTCTTTTAATCATGTAAAAGAGGGAACTTGTTATTAATATCTAGATTAGTAATGTAACACGCTTGATTTAAGGAAATCTTTTAACATTGTAATCATCTCAATTTTTAGCAGAGAAAATGGCGTGAGAGTCTGTTTGGTTGATTTTCTTTTCCTTTTTGTAATCCTTACCCTTATCCCATGCCAAATATAAAACCAAATGCCTCAATGATCTTTTTATTTGAAGTTATTTAGAAAATTTGCGCAGGTTAGAAATGAATTCTGAACATGTAATTGTCTCAATCTTTGGATTTCATTGTGGTGTCTGCATCTTTTAGCTAATTTTCATTGATTGTTTTGGGATTGCCAATTTTAGGGAGGTATTGAAGATGGTGAGGAGCCCAAATCTGCAGCCATGAGGGAGCTGCGAGAAGAAACTGGAATAGTGTCTGCTGAAATTGTTGCTGAGGTTTGTATAAAGGTTATGCTATGATGATCATGTTTGCTAATGGAGCAATTCCACTAACAATGCGGGTGCATGTCTATTTTTTTGTACTCTGCTTGTGTATAAACTGTTGAACCATTGATTTAAGATTGAATCAAACTGTGTATACGGTTGTCCCGGGACCAGAGATACTCATTTTGTATGCAATGAATAGATTTTAATGCAGATAGATTTCTAATCTATGCATTCAAACAAACACCATGTAACTGAAAATTTGGCTTATAGTTCCAATAGCGAATAAAGCAGAGTAAGGGAAATAAATAACTGAAGAAGGCAAGAAATTTGTTTAAGAAAAACAATTATTTCATCAGTAACTTTATTGTGCCTGGCTTCATATTGTATTCTAGTATCACTGGCAATAAAGCAATCTCCGAAATAAATATGAAGCATGGAGGATCATCTAGAATTGCCAATCAAGTTTAAGCTACTGAAATATGGAAACTCCTTCTGCCTCTCTCCTTTTGCATTATCTTCCCTTAAGCATATAATTAAAGCTTTATAATGAAATGTCAGGTACCAAATTGGTTGACTAATGATTTCCCTTCGGCTGTGAAGGCCAAAGTGAATCGTCTTTGGGGGGGTGAATGGCATGGGCAGGCACAGAAGTGGTATGTTTCTCTAATTATTCTTGTTTCTCTCTTTATCTCTACATGTGTATGTGTCTGCACATGCACTTGTTCACAAAGAGAGCGGGGTTGGTTAAGTCAAATAACTCCACAGATTATGTGGCAATGTTGAATGAAAAGATATAACAGGAGTATGTAATCCATATAAGAATGTTGTCAGTGAATTTACTAAGAATTTCATTAGCAAAGAAGTATCCATCTGGCAGCGCAAACTACTTAATTGGCATTGCAGATGCTTGAATGGGGAACATAGCTTTAACATTTTCATTTATTTATTTTTTCTATTAAGACCAGAGAACAATGTTGATGGTTTACATTTTAGAAATATAGTGATAAAATCTACTTCATAAAGAGAATAATGGCTATAATTTTGAAACTTTTACTTGGCTTGAACTGTCTCAGGCTGTTTGCACCAAGATTCTCTGATCCTCTATCAAGCAAGCAAAGAGCTGCTTTAACCTATTCATAGGCTGAGTTCTTTTAAGAAGGTTTAATAATCAGTTAACTAGGATTTTTCCTGCTAGTGTTGCTTGCTTTTACTGTATGGCTATGCCTACTCAGTATACTGATGCTTTCTGTTATTGACAATTTCTGTGAACGCTTAATCACCTTGTCTGATTTTTGTTACTAATTGAGCTACTGCTTGTCAAATATGATTCTTGGTATTGTTAGGATACCAGACAAAACTTTCCCACCTAAACTCATCATCTTGCTTATTGCACTCACTAATGTGTGTATACCCTAGATCCAAATGCATGAATTATCAGAGCACTTAGTGCAGGTGGTAGTTTGATGACTCTTATGTATGACTATTAGTGCATGAAGTGCATGAATGATCCGAGCACTTAGTGCAGGTGGGATTTTGATGACAATTATGTGTGGAGTTGTAAGGTTGCAAATTATCTTCAATTATCAAGCTTAACCATGTTAAAATACGAAAAAAGGTTCCATGTGATCTGTGGCCTAACATTTGTCCTTTTTTCCTTTTTTTTTTCCCATTTGGGACAATTTACAGGTTTCTCATGAAATTAACTAATGATGACAGTGAGGTAAACTTAGCCAATGGTGAAGCAGACCATGAATTTGCTGAGTGGAAGTGGGCGAGTCCTGAAGAAGTTATTGAGCAGGTATCCTGCTTGAAACATATTCTAATTTATTTTAACAATAAACCCTGAATGTTTCCAAGACGAAGATTAAAAAAATTGGTTGGTTGCAGGCAGTGGACTACAAGCGGCCCACTTATGAGGAAGTGATAAGAACTTTTTGGCCTTACTTGAATGAAAACGGAAGAGCTGCAAAATGTAAATCAGCAAAATGGTGAATGCTTTTGGGTATGATTTTGCATTCTAGGCCTTGCTCATGTTCTTTCTCAGAAGTAGATGTTTTTTGTACATTGGATGGCAGAACTTCATAGTAGATGTTGGTTGAATGTAATAAAGATGTTTGTGCAATTTTGATGGTACTAAAATATGCTATTTCACAATCAACACTGTGAAATAGGTAGTACGTGGCAAGCGGCCCGATCGGTTGTGTAGAATAGTATGGCGTGAAAATAATTTGATATGTAAAACTAAAAGATAAAAGAAAATTAATTACAAGAGATAAATATGTATATATTTATGAAATATTCTGTTTTATGATATATTATTAATTATGGAGAGATCGGTAATAAAACAAAATCTTGAATTAAAAATAAACCTATGAAAAAAGAATATAATTTTCTTTGAGATAGTAATATAAGATTTTTAATCTCTGTTTCGGAATAAAAGTTACGTAAATTGCTGCTAATTTTGTGAAAGCAATCACAAACTTCATCTAAGTTTACGATTTTCTCAAACGTCATTTAAGTTTTCGATTTGTGACACCTGTGAAGAGAGAGAGAGAGAGAGAGAGAGAGAGAGAGAGAGAGAGAGAGAGAGAGTGTATGTAAGATTCATTAACATAATTTAAATAACGTTTTAAGCGACTGAGAATTCGTTTTGTATAATTTTTTAAATGTAACTTTTTAGAGTATATTTTTTATATTTAAAATTTTTATAAATAAAATTTTTAATAAAATTTATTAATTATTTCCTTATTACAAATAACTTTTAAATAAATAAATTTTTAATATTTTATTTTAAAAAATAATTTAAAATTTTTAAAATAAAGTTAAGATATTTTAAATAATTTTTTATTTTAAAAAAAAGAATATTTATTGTTAAAAATTTAAATTTTGAATTTGTTCACGTTAAGGGAACACAATTTCTTTAATTACCAAGAGCCCTTCTCCTGTATCAACCGAACAATATTTAGAATTTTTAAAAAAAAATTTTATAATTAAAAAAAAATTCTTTTAACCAATAAAAAAATTAAATTAAATAAAAATTTAATATACATTTTACTTTGTTTAATTTGTAGAATACGGTGTCTAGATATAATACAATCAAGATATTTTAAATTTATTAACTCATTATAGAATAACTATTAATGAAAAAATTATTAAATTAGCCTTTAATCCATTATTATTTGCGTTAAGATGAGCATTAGGCTTTCCAAGTTGCATTTCAATTTTTATGAAATGAATAAAGTAGGCAGGAAAGACGATCCATTATTTTGGCCGTGTAGGTTCAGTGTTGGACTCAAGATGGGATGAAAATGATAGGAAGAGATTATACGTAATTACTGGACAGTAATTAATGTGTAGTAAGTGCTTAGCTCAATTAAGCCAATTCCCTAAATTATCGGTGGATATTGTTTGATAAGTTTTATGTTTACGGGAAAAATGCTCAGCATCTTTCAGATACGGTGTGGCACCTTCGCTCTTTAAAATGGCAGACAGGGTAATATTATTGGCTCTTTGCCTTTTGGATTTATTCTTCAAAATATTCATGTTTTTGACGTTTCTGGCTTTGTCAGTACAAGGATGATCGGACATCCCTAGGCCTCGGTCAATTTAGTACAGTTTACAGGTGCCGAGATTCTGCTACGGGTGAGTTTGTAGTTGAAAAGGAGGGTAGGAATAACTCAACTAAACGAGGTGTCAACTCAGCTAATGAAGGTGTCAGTGGGAGAACAATCAGAGGAGTTAGTCTTTTGAAGGACATGGGGCATAAAAACATAGTTAGGTAGAAATTCTTGTTGCAATTACCTTAGTTTACTTGTAGTAACTTGCAATGAAATGAATACATGTACTATAGTCAATTAGCAGATTGATGTATCCTCTCCTCTTTTGACCACTAAAACTATTTTCTATAGATAGTTATTATAAATTTTATTTTTTTCAATTAATTTTCTCTTTTCCTTTTTTTCTTTTTGTCTTTGTGCAGTAATAATCAAACTACTCTTTGTTCAGATAACTACTCATTTCCATAAAATATGCTGATAAAATTTTTTCATTGGCTAACTGCATACAAATGCATACAAATGTAATAGTGTTTTATGTGGGTAGCTTTCGAACTTTCAACATTATCATTTGATTCTGTACCACTTCTTTGTTTTCAATGCTAAAATTAACATTTGGGATCAAAACAATCATTGTTTTAGATTCAAAATATCTCGGACTCATCTATGTGGTAATCTATCATAAATAGGCTCCTTGAGCTGTACAGAAGGAAAGATCTCGGAGAGACAAAAGTTTGTCTGATTCTCGAGTACTTACCCATGAGTTTAGGTAAATACATTCAACGAAATGGCCCGATGAATCCAGAGTTAATGAAAGTAAGTTTTTCTTTCCTGCTATTATTTCCAAAAGTTCATCAAAATTTGCAAATGGAATCATTGAACAGTGACATAATCTTACTTTTTACAGCTATATCTTGCCCAAATCCTGGAGGGCATTAATTACTGCCATTCTCTAGGCATTGCTCACCGTGATATGAAACCGGACAATGTACTCATAGATCCTGATAAAAATATCATAAAGGTCACTGATTTTGGTATGGCTAGACCATTGTTATACTGATCAGGTATTCGATAGTTGCTTCACTATAATTCATTAATAATGATGGCAGTAAACTTTTTCTATTAACCATTCTGAACACTCATTTGTTTAATTACTATGATTCTAAATGTCTTTCAGGTGACAACTACTACATATAGAGTAGTTGAGGTGATTTGTAGAGCCACTCAATACACTACGGCGGTGGATATGTGGTCAAAGTGATACGTTGAACTCCTATGTGCTTCGTCCTAGCTGGAATGAAATGCTGGATTTCTGACCCTGCGTGCGTATTTTGATTGTCACAATACAAAGACTATTATCTCTTGTTTGTGTCCAAGTTCCTCCAACAGTCTTTTTATCAAAACTTGCTTAGGTGCCAATGTATTCTACATCAGTCATAATCTCTGGGATCTTCATGTTGAATTGTTCAAGTATCTGCTCAACGTATTTTTCTTGTGACAATTATAATCTCTGGGATCTTCTATCTCGAATAATCTTCATTCCCAAAATCTGTTTGGTTGGTCCAAAGTCTTTTATATCAAAAACTTTTGATAATTTTTTCTTTAACTGGTTGATCATATAATCGATACGTAATAACAAAATAATAAATTTCTCAGCAAGAAATTATTTAATGTAGACACGCGAATGTGTTGCAGTTCTCTTGTATTTGTGATGTATCATAAATGAGTCAAACTTTTTATATCACTATTGCAGTGCCTACTTCAATTCATACAAACTTTTTTTCAACTTGTATACTAGGTGCTTTTTTGCTTTAACTTTAAAACTTTCAGGTTGCTGCATATAGATCTCTTCTTCTAAATTACCATGAAAAAATGTAGTCTTTATGTCCATCTGTTCAATCTCAAGATATTGACTAGCTGCTAGTCCCAAGATTACTTTGATTGAAGACATTGTCACCACTGGAGAAAATATTTCATCAAAGTTAATTCCTTTCTTATGTTCAAAGCCTTTAACGACCAATCAAGCCTTATACTTTACTAAACTACTGTGCTTATCATCATTCAATCTGAATAATTATTTGTTGCTGATGACTTTTTTACTTTTTGGAAGCTCCAACAGCTCATAAGTGCTGTTTTTTGAGAAGGATCTCATTTTATCCTTCATGGATTCCATCTACTTTTCTTTGTCTTTGTGGGTTACTACATTTTGAAAACTTTTTGGCTCTTCTTTTTCATTAAGAAGAACATAATCTGTTGGTCGATATTTTTTAGATGATTTTTGCTCTCTAGTTAACCTTTTGATGGGTTATTCATTGTTCTCTAGTTGTTGGCTCTCTTGCTGATTGTTATCTTCTTGTGTTGGAACATCATCTTCAGCATCATTATTCTTATCATTACCATCAAGAGGAATTTGGATTTCATTAGTTGATTTTGATTCTTCGTTTATCACCTACTGTTGAGGAAGACTCAATTTAACTGTAGTTTTTCAGATTGCTGCTTTTTTTTGGAATCTTCAACTGTTTGATCTATATAAAAGATAACATCTCTGCCTCTCATAATTCATTCTTTTTCTAGATCCCAAAATTTTTACCCAAACTCTTTATCTCTATATCTACTAAAGATGCATGAAATAGCCTTATTGTCAAGCTTTGATCGTTGTTCCTTTGGCATGTGCACAAAAGCCTTGCAACCAAATACCTTCAGATGAGAATAAGAAATATCTTTGCCGGTCCATACTTTCTTTGGAATGTCTAACCCTAAAGGAACTGACGGAGATCTATTGATCAAGTAGCATGTAGTTTGGATAGCTGCTCACTAGAAAGGCTTTTGATATCTTAGCTTCTTTCAGCATGCTTCTTTCTATGATAATGCAATTCATCTGTTTAGCTACACCATTGTGTTACGGAGTGCCAGGAATCGTCTTCTCATGCCGAATCCCATATTTAGAGCAATAGTCTTTGAACTCGTATGAAGTGTACTCGGCTCTATTATCTAATCGAAGGTACTTCAAAGGCTTCCTAGTTTCTCTTTCTACCATGGCATGCCAATTTTGAAAAACATAAAATACTTGATCTTTTGTTTTTAACAAATATACCCAAACGTTTCTAGAAGCATCATCTATAAATGTTATAAAATATTTAACTCCTCTCAAGGATTCAACTTTTGGAGGACTATATATATCAGATTGCTCTAATACATTTTCTTTTCTAACAGAGGGATTATCAAATGAAACTCTATGTTGTTTGCCAAATAAACAATAATCATAAAGGTTAAATGAAGTGCCTTTCACTAAAGGAATGGAATTCCTTTTTGTAAGAATCTACAGTACCTCCTCACTTATGTGGCTAAGCCACTTATGCCATAAATTTGGTGAAGGATTAATTGCTACATTCACACTGATGACACAAGCTTTCCTATGGGTTTTGTACAAGCTACAATAAAACTTTTCTTTTGCAATGATCATTGACCCCTTTTGGAGTTTCTATCTATTATTACTAAAGTAATTTTGATAACCTTATTCATCTAGAGCATTCATCGAGATTAGATTGAGACGTAATTCTGGAACATGCCTCATATTTTTTAATGTCAATTGATGACCAGCATTGGTTTCCACGCTAATATCTTTAATTCAAATAATTTTGTAGTAAGATTAATTCTCCATATTCATCACACCAAAGTCTCTAGCTTTATAAGTGGTGAAAATTCTTGCACTTGGAGTGATGTGCAAAAAAGCTCCTTAATTAACCACCCATTCAGCTATAGTATCGCTGACATATAAGCATTCATCAACAAGTTACGAAACATCCTCATTCTCTGTGTGGCTATTGTAGTTGTATTAATGTCATAATGTTTTTTCTTCTTATTACCACCTTGCTGCTCTTCTTGCTTTAAAGCTTGACAATTCTTCTTTATGTAGCTTGGCTTTTTACAATGATAGCAAATAAAATTCTTGGCCCTTAATTTCGATCTCCCCTTGGACTTGTCATTATGATTTTTTTCACCTTGTTTTCTACTTCTCCTTTTATTGTCAATAAGAAGTGCTTATGATTCTTGACTGCACACTTTATTTTGTTTTTCAAATGAATCAAGGCTGCAGAGATAACTTTAAACTCTAGAATATCTTTTCCATAAGTGAGAGTAGTGATAATATGATCATAGGATGAAGGAAATGTTGCCATCAAAAGTACGAATTTTTCTTCTTTAGTGAAATTCACATTAAACTGTTATATCATATAGATCATGCCATTGAAGATGCTCAAATGTTGCAATATATCTATATTCTCGTATTTCGTATTTGGTACAGTAAGTTTCTTTGGCTGTCTTGCACTGCTTAAAATTGACATTTTGTAAGATGATGTATAACACATTTACGCGAATTGTATTGGTTGCAATCTTGTCCATATCCTTCCATTGTTCATCAATGATTTTATCAGACTTTTTCTCCTTGCCCAATAGAGTTTTGTGGACCTTTTATTCGATGAGAAGATCTTTTATTCTCCTTTACCAAGGGGGAAAATTGTTGTTGCCATTGAACTGCTCGATCTTAACTTTCTGGATAGCCATTTTCGATTCTACAATATCTGCTACATACCGTATTTGCTATGGTAGGAATTTTTGCTGTAAATTTTCTCTATTTTCATTTATATGCAATAAAATTATCTTCTTCTAGCTTGCTTATCAATGATTCTCTCTCTCGCTTTGTTTATATATTCATTCCCTTTACCCAATATTTTTATTGACGATGTTATATATAACAACTTGGAGTTAAAATATATTTAATTAAAAATATTATTTACGAAATGTTAAAACAAGACTATTATTATTATTATTATTGCTTGCTTACTTACTAAATAATTATTCACAATTATTAAAGCTACCGAGCAAACTCTAATTCTCTGCCATAGATTTGAATGAGGTAACAAGTCAATGCCATACATTTTGATTGATTAAGAATATAAGAATGATTTCCTTTATGTATCTTTCAAATCTTTTGTAACTGAGAAGAGTTGTTTGATTTCCTCTCTGCTGTTACAGAGGTATTTAGAAGACTGAATAGACTACACTTGTCAAATATGTGAAGAAGCAAGATTGACCATAAATGATGATGGAGCCATATCTCAAGTTGGAGAAACATCTAAGGGTGAATGGACATTGCCTGCTGGAGAAACCCAAAATAAGCTGAACAGAAATTTTGTACTCAAATGGATGCTCTGGAGTGGTGAAGTTTAAGGCTTGAGAGCCATATTCAATTCTAACAATTACAATTACTCTGAAATGTGTGATTAGTTCAAAACAAAATTAAATGTGCATTGCAGTTGATTGCATCTGACTGGCTTGCTATTTGTACTTGCAAAATTGATTTTGTATTTGCAAAGGTTGCTATTGAATACATAACGAGTTTAAAGTCTGGCCAATTGTGTGAATTCACGCAAATCTTATCATAAATAGAGGACTTGGTTATCTTAAAATTTCAACTACCTCATTGTATTAGAAATCTTGGGGAATACATGGCAAGGAAGTTAACGGATGCTTCCTTTGAGGATTAGGAAAGGCACACTTACAGAAAAAGTTTGGGAAAAGGCACACATGCCTTCTGTGGACCATTGGTTGATCGTTTGTGATAAGGGCAATTGGGTAAAATCAGATGCATTTTCCATTTTATTGTTCATTTGGTATTGTTCAGGTGAGAGAGAGACAAATGCAGAGTCAGTCGAAGGTTGTCTTGCAAGGTGGCTGCGAAGCTTGATCTATGAAGAGATGGGTCCGTGCCATTTCCTGCTGACACACACACACACACACATATATATATATATGTATGTATGTATGTATGTATGTATGTATGTATGTATGTATGTATTATGTTACCTGGAGTTCCTAACTTTTAATGAATCTGCAGTTTTAGTTTATTGGGTTCTGCTATTGTGTGATTTCTTCTAATGTTGCTTCTGCATATCTAATTGCATAATTGCTCACAATTCTGTAGTTTGAGTAAAGCCTCTGTAAGATATGCAGATATTCAGAAGAGGTTTGTTCAACTTGATCTAAATACGTAAGCCATTCAATCATCGTTGTTGTGGAAGGATGCTTGTGCGAGGGATCATAGAGATAACCTGTTGAGAAAACATTATCAAAGACTTCTTCCAAGATGATTCAAAAGCGAATCTTGTGATGTTTCAGTTCAGGGGATTTGTGTGTCTGCAAAGAGACAAATAGCATAAGTTTTGTGATAAACAAAATTTTGGGATGCCTATCATCGAATATATATTTAAACTTCAATTTTTATCATTTAATTTGCTTCAGACTTTCCTAAAGTAGTTATGCTCTTTGTCCTTTTGCATTTGCTTTCTACAGTCTTGTACATGATTGGTAAGGTTCTGCAGCCAAATCATTGCGAGAATTAGTAACGAATGATGGGATGATTTTAGTTGCTGATGAGATTGAATGGCAGGGGTGACTGAGAATGTGAGAGATGCTGGTGTCTACCGTGAGGATGTGAACAGCGATCATTATATCAGCCATTGGGTCTGACTAGGAGAAGGCTGCTTCTTTAGTTTCTCTGGAAAATTACAGTGCTTGAAGCTTGTACTTTGTGGTTCTAGATGCATTTTAGAATTGCCATATAGAACTTCTTGGTGAGCTTGAAATGGTTTTGCTATTGCTTCCATTATTTTCTAGTTCAAGCATTCTCTTCAAGAATGAAAATATCATATTTTACTGCTTGCAAAAAGGAAATGTGGGCAGAATGCATACATATAAACAAGAAAAGTTTAAGTTCTGAGACTTAAAATGCAAGTGTATTTTGATCATTTTACTGATTTTGGATGGTCAACTAACAGTGAAGGGATATGTTTGCCTTTTCGCATACACCGTCTCTCCCTTTTTAAGTGTGCCTATTTTCAAACTTCTAAGAAGCATCCGTTAATTCTCCTACATGGTAATTTTCGTAACTGTTTACTTGACAGCCAGCGAATAGTGGCAAAATTATCGATCCAAATTATTATTACCTTTTTGAATTACAATTATTAGCTCCTTCAGACAGAAAAATAGTATCTCAGTAGCAAATCCTTTTACATACAGTACACAATTCCATGGCCCGAGGCTGTTTACATCTTGTTCCAAAAAACCAAAATTCTGCATAGAGTCAATTTATAATGACTCAAATTACCAATCTTACGTAGAATGAGTGCTGCATGTAGAGTATGATATCCTCAAGTGATGTAGGATATTGAGATATTGAGATATTGAAACTCCAGTCTCTCTCTTTTTCGGTTATTTTGCCTTCTGCACATAATTAAAGCTGTAAAATGAAATGTCAGGTCCCGAATTGGTTGACTAAGAATCGTCTCTTGCGGGAGGGGGTGAATGGCATGGGCAAGCACAGAAGTGGTATGTTTATCTTATTTTCTCGTTTCCTTCCTTCTCTCCACGTGCGTATGCATGTGTCTGCACGTGCACTCACATTCTCAAAGAAAACCAGGTTAGTTGAGTCGAATAACTCCATGGATATTATGTGACAATGTTGGATGAAAGAGTGTTGTCAGTGAAAAATTTATTAAGAATTTCGATGGCAAAGCAGTATTCAAATGCCAGTACAAACTGCTTGATCAATGCTCCAGATACTTGATTGTGGAACATTGTTTTAACATTTTCATTCATTTATTATTTCAATTGAGACTGGAGAACAGTTTCGGCAGTTCATTTATTAATTGTGATCTAACAAAAGTACGTACGAACCTAATAAGGACCTGCATCGCTTCTGAAGCTCTCTCCCATATAGGCAAGCTTGACTGTTTTAGTATCCGGATCGACCAGCAACATATTCAGGCCTCAACTCTTGATGGATAACTCCTTGCTCATGAAAATATTTTAACAAATTAAATTGTTATAAGCATGGAATTGAAGGCAGGCGGTCAGAAGTCTAAAATATGTAGCCAATTAATCATCTCAACTAATCTCTATTTATTGAATAAGGATGCAAATTATCAGTACTTTATCTGTAAGAGCTAGCTATCGATTTGTCTTCTTTTGTAATCTGCTTAATTTCTAAACATGGATATATGTAGAAGCATGCAACTTCATAATTAATTAATTAATTAATTAATTACCTTTCTAAAACTCTGATCCTTGAGTAAGTCCTGAATCAACGTGTGCAAAGTATATTGTAGATACTCACAAGCAAGAAAATAATATATACATAACACAAAAAGATCATCCCAAGTTACAATTAAGCCTGCTTTCTTTGGCAGTTGTAATAGGCACTAAATTCATCAATCAATCAGATACATATATACAGAAATAAATACCTAAACAACATTTGGATGATCCAAATAAACGATCATATGTATAAAAAAATAAGGTGTAATGAATGGTATATATTTAAGATTTAGTTATTAGAATAAATATGGAATGTGGTTAATAATTTTTAATATATAGAATAGAAAATAACAAATATAGACGAATATATTGATCAATATTTATTAATTGATCTTTATGTTGTTAAAATAGGAAAAACAAAATGATGCAGGTTATATAGGTTTAGGAGGCTCCACAAACAAAAATAAGATAATCAAGGTCAATAATAATATACAATAGGGATCAAATTTATTTTTTGATGATTTAATATTTAATTATTTGAATTCAATTAACGTTAATAATTAAAATAAGAAAATCTATAACAAATTTGGGAGCACAGTTTGACTGACATTTATTCTACCATCAATATTTTCATATTTTATTCTACCAAAATAGGAAATAATTAGGATATACAGAAAAAATACATCCTAAATAAGAATGAATCCATTGGTTTAATTCCAAGATTAATGTTCTTATTTGTATTTTCTTCAAAACGTAATCAATTAATTACTTAAATGGATAAGCAATGATTTAATTCATTCATTTTAAATAATATCCGTAACATTGTTTCTATATTTACCACACCTAATTAGCACTATTTAAAGAGAAAAGGCTCCATCATCTTTCTTACACCATATATACACAAAAATATATACTAGAAAACAAAAAGAAAAAACATGAATCGTAGTAGTAGTTGTTGTTTGGTCAAGTTCATGTTGCTGGTGCTACTTGTGACAACATGCATAACAAGTATGTGCCATGCAATACATGTTGAGATCGTTAATGAGTTGGAATCGGGCGCATCTCTTACACTCCACTGCAAATCAAAAGATGATGATCTTGGTCAACATGTTCTGGCTCTTCATCAGAAGTATTCCTTCGACTTTGGGTCAGCTCTTTTCAAATCAACCCTATTTTTCTGTGGAGTAACATTCGATGGTCGAGTACATTACTTCGACGCCTATGATGACGATAGAGATAAACCTTTGATCAATTTTGGCATATCAAAAAGGACGGTCCATGTTTGCAAATTCAGTCCAAGTTTTATCGTCCAAACGCTGATGTCGATGAAGTTTGCAGACCATGGAAGTCAATACAATAAATTACTGTTTCATGTTTAAAGCAAATTTACGACAAGGATTAATTCTCAAATTTTAGATTATATATATATATCAAAGATTAGGAATTTCTTGTTGTAATATGCTTATTTATATGCAATAAAATCATGTTCTTAATTTTTACTTGCTTTGGTCATCAATTTTTAGTGAATATTTAACAATATTAATAAGTTTCTCGTGAAATTCATTATTACATTTAGCTGGTGATTTTTTAACTAAAATTTAAATCAATATGAAACTTGAATAAATTTGACTGACTAAATAAAAATATTGTGAGTATAGTTAAGTTAAAAGAGTGTTAAGAGCAAATATTTTTTTAAAAAAATAAATAAAAAGTGATTGCTGATTATACAAGTCAATGTTTTAATTAAATAAAAAAAAAAAATATTTTATTAAAAGATAATCATTCTATCATATCTAATTTATCACTTTTTGTTTATATATATTTGATATCTAGAATAGTACTATAAAAAATGAAATTAAATAGTTAATTATCTATAAGTAAATTATAATAATAAATATACTACCATGTGCGTTAATTAACACAAATTGAATGAATTTTTCTATAAAATTACTATGGGCAGTATCTTCATTTTATTCTTTTTTACTTTTTTTATTTTACAATTAAATAAAAAAGTTGGTGGTTGGAAGAGTGGAAAAATAATAAAAACGAAAAGATGACAAGGCATCAATTAATACTACTAATTTTAAGGGTACACTTTCCACAAAACGGTTTTGTTTGATTATAATTATTAATTATTCGCCTTTGAAATTGGCAAATTTCAATTTGATTGAATTAATGAGCTATATATTAATTCATACACCTACAAATATAGTTATAATTCCACCAATAATTTTAAAGAACGTTTTTTAAATGATTATATATATATATATACACACACACAGATTAATTAATTATGTACAACGTACGGTTTAAAGATTGTTCTCAACGACTTTGTCCATAAGCACATTAATAATTAATATTTAATTATTTTGTCAAAATAGGAAAAATAATATTATTGGATAAGTCTAAGGAAGTCTAAAAGGAAATAAAATACAATTTAATTCTTGGGATAAATATAGAATAATGTGATTGATTGTTGACAGTTAAAATATATAGAAAATATATAATAAATACAGGAACTTAATTTAATCAATATTAAATTACTCTGTCAATATTTAAACTTCAATTTTTATCATTTAATTTTTATCATCGAATATATATTTAAACTTCAATTTTTATCATTTAATTTGCTTCAGACTTTCCTAATGTAGTTATGCTATTGGTGCTTTTGCACTTGCTTTCTACAGTCTTGTACATGATTGGTAAGGTCCTGCAGCCAAATCATTGGGAGAATTAGTAAAGAATGATGGGATGATTTTAGTTGCTGATGAGATTGCATGTCCGGGGTGACCGAGAATGTGAGCGATAGTGGTGTCTACTGAGAATATGAACAGAGATCATTATATCAGCTATTGGATCTGACTAGGAGAAGGCTGCTTCTTTAGTTTCTCTGGAAAATAACAGTGCTTGAAGCTTGAACTATGTGGTTCTAGATGCATTTTAGAATTGCCATATAGAACTTCTTGGTGAGCTTGAAATGGTTTTGCTATTGCTTCCATTATTTTCTAGTTCAAGCATTCTCTTCAAGAATGAAAATATCATATTTTGCTGCTCGCAAAAAGGAAATGTAGGCTGAATGCATACACATAAACAACAAAAGTTTAAGTTCTCAAACTCAAACTCCAAATGTACCTTGATTATTTTACTGATTTTAGATAGTCAACTAACAGCCAAGAGATATGCTTGCCTTTTTCGCATACACCGTCTCTCCCTTTTTTAAGTGTGCCTATTTTCAATTTCCATAGTGTGTCTTCTGAAATTATTGCTGAGGTTTGTATAACAGTTATGCTATGATGCTCGAGTTTTCTAATGGAGCAATTCTACTAACAATGTGGGAGCATTTCTATTTTCTCTACTATTCTTCAGCATAAACTGTTGAAACATTCAGTAAGGTTGAATCGAACTGTGTTTAAAGGTTGTTCCAGGACCCGAGATACTCATTTTGTATAGGATGAATAGATTTTAAAGCTGATGGATTTCTAATTCATGCATTCAAACGAACAACATGTAACTGAAAATTTGCTACGGCATTCACATAGCATACAAATTTGTTTAAAAAAAACTTTAATTTCGGCAAAGACTTTATTGTGCCTACTTTTGGCATTGAAATTTGTTGAGTTGGGTTTCATTTATATTTAAAGAATAAATCAAATTTGTAAGCCCACACAGTGTATGATATTTTTTTTTTTAGGTTTGTTTGGTGACTGTACTGTATAGATTTTGTGCGGAGGAGTGATAACCGTGAAGAGATAGAAAGCATTTTTCTAGAAAATTTCAACCCCATATAATTTTCATCAAACTAATAATTGGGTGATAATTTCAACTTTATTTTGACCTAAATTTTATATAAAGATTTTAAGTACATAGTTTTTTATTTTGAACAGTGTGATTGATCTTTCAAAATTTCTACAGTCTTATTTTAGTTCTTCTATTTTAATATTGCATCTATTAATATATTTGATGAAATTTTTCTTTGACTCTCACATTATAGTTGAGTTTTTCCTTTTTTTTTTTTTTCCTAAATTTGTAATATTATGAGAAAACTCTTATAGTTCTTATTTGATGATAATAAAAATTCTTTTCGATTGGAATTAACAATACTTTATCTGTAAGAGCTAGCTATCGATTTGCTTGTTTTATAATCTTCTTAATTTCTAAACACGCATATATATATGTAGATGCATTCAACTTCAAAATTAATTAATTAATTAATCACCTTGCTAAAACTCTGATCCCTGAGCAAGTCCTGACGATTTTTTAATCAACGTGTACAAAGTATATTATAGATACTCAATAAGCAAGAAAATAACGTGGACCTCTGCTCCATACATGCTTTAACCTGTTAATAACCACAATTCATAGATTTCTGCGTCACCATATATATGTATATATAACATAAAAAGATCATCCCAAGTTACAATTAAGCCTGCTTTCTTCGGCAGTTGTAATTAATAGGCACAATTAATGAAACAAAGAGTTTCACGACTAAGTTTAGCATTCAATCAGATGCATATATACAGCAATAAATACCTAAACAACATTTGGATGATCCAATGTCTGTATTTCAGAGATTTGTTTATCGATGAAGCTTGAACTGTAGTATCCTTCACTTGCACCTTTATCATAAAATTCTTTCACCATTACGAGCCTGCCTGTCTTACGACGACGACCTGGTTCAAGCTCTCGAATTGATTGTAATGAGTCATACTCCATTTTTAATTATCACTTTCAAAAAGTACCAGAATTATTATTATCATTATTATTCAATCAAATTTTAGAACCAAATATATATATATATACATATTTATATATCAAAGCAAAATTAATTAATTAATTAATTAATAAGGTTACCTTCGCTGATCAGCAAAATTGAAGAGAAATTAGCCTTCGCCGTCTCCTACTCGACCGCCTGATTTCTTTTCGATCTTACCAGAACCGGAGAGCTCGACCCTACCATCAAATGGACTATTTTGCCCTTTGATGCTAAAAATGATACGTATGCATGTAGAGTATGATATCCTCAAGTGATGTAGGATATATATAGATTCTATAATAAACAATCATATGTATAAAAAAAAAAAGGTGTAATTAATGGTATATATTTAAGATTTAGTTATTAGAATAAATATGGAATGTGGTTAATAATTGTGAATAAATAGAATAGAAAATAACAAATATAGACCAATATGTTGATCAATATTTATGTTGTTATAATAGGAAAAACAAAATGATGCAGGTTATATAGGTTTAGGAGGCTCCACAAACAAAAATAAGATAATCAAGGTCATTAATAATATACAATAGGGATCAAATTTATTTTTTGATGATTTAAGATAAAATTATTTGAATTCAATTAATGTTAATAATTAAAATAAGAAAATCTATAACAAATTTGGGAGCACAGTTTGACTGACATTTATTCTACCATCAATATTTTCATATTTTATTCTACCAAAATAGGAAATAATTAGGATATACAGAAAAAATACATCCTAAATAAGAATGAATCCATTGGTTTAATTCCAAGATTAATGTTCTTATTTGTATTTTCTTCAAAACGTAATCAATTAATTACTTAAATGGATAAGCAATGATTTAATTCATTCATTTTAAATAATATCCGTAACATTGTTTCTATATTTACCACACCTAATTAGCACTATTTAAAGAGAAAAGGCTCCATCATCTTTCTTACACCATATATACACAAAAATATATACTAGAAAACAAAAAGAAAAAACATGAATCGTAGTAGTAGTTGTTGTTTGGTCAAGTTCATGTTGCTGGTGCTACTTGTGACAACATGCATAACAAGTATGTGCCATGCAATACATGTTGAGATCGTTAATGAGTTGGAATCGGGCGCATCTCTTACACTCCACTGCAAATCAAAAGATGATGATCTTGGTCAACATGTTCTGGCTCTTCATCAGAAGTATTCCTTCGACTTTGGGTCAGCTCTTTTCAAATCAACCCTATTTTTCTGTGGAGTAACATTCGATGGTCGAGTACATTACTTCGACGCCTATGATGACGATAGAGATAAAACCTTTGATCAATTTTGGCATATCAAAAAGGACGGTCCATGTTTGCAAATTCAGTCCAAGTTTTATCGTCCAAACGCTGATGTCGATGAAGTTTGCAGACCATGGAAGTCAATACAATAAATTACTGTTTCATGTTTAAAGCAAATTTACGACAAGGATTAATTCTCAAATTTTAGATTATATATATATATCAAAGATTAGGAATTTCTTGTTGTAATATGCTTATTTATATGCAATAAAATCATGTTCTTAATTTTTACTTGCTTTGGTCATCAATTTTTAGTGAATATTTAACAATATTAATAAGTTTCTCGTGAAATTCATTATTACATTTAGCTGGTGATTTTTTAACTAAAATTTAAATCAATATGAAACTTGAATAAATTTGACTGACTAAATAAAAATATTGTGAGTATAGTTAAGTTAAAAGAGTGTTAAGAGCAAATATTTTTTTAAAAAAATAAATAAAAAGTGATTGCTGATTATACAAGTCAATGTTTTAATTAAATAAATAAAAAAATATTTTATTAAAAGATAATCATTCTATCATATCTAATTTATCACTTTTTGTTTATATATATTTGATATCTAGAATAGTACTATAAAAAATGAAATTAAATAGTTAATTATCTATAAGTAAAATTATAATAATAAATATACTACCATGTGCGTTAATTAACACAAATTGAATGAATTTTTCTATGAATTTTTCTTTAAAAATTACTATGGGCAGTATCTTCATTTTATTCTTTTTTACTTTTTTTATTTTACAATTAAATAAAAAAGTTGGTGGTTGGAAGAGTGGAAAAATAATAAAAACGAAAAGATGACAAGGCATCAATTAATACTACTAATTTTAAGGGTACACTTTCCACAAAACGGTTTTGTTTGATTATAATTATTAATTATTCGCCTTTGAAATTGGCAAATTTCAATTTGATTGAATTAATGAGCTATATATTAATTCATACACCTACAAATATAGTTATAATTCCACCAATAATTTTAAAGAACGTTTTTAAATGATTATATATATATATATACACACACACAGATTAATTAATTATGTACAACGTACGGTTTAAAGATTGTTCTCAACGACTTTGTCCATAAGCACATTAATAATTAATATTTAATTATTTTGTCAAAATAGGAAAAATAATATTATTGGATAAGTCTAAGGAAGTCTAAAAGGAAATAAAATACAATTTAATTCTTGGGATAAATATAGAATAATGTGATTGATTGTTGACAGTTAAAATATATAGAAAATATATAATAAATACAGGAACTTAATTTAATCAATATTAAATTACTCTGTCAATATTTAAACTTCAATTTTTATCATTTAATTTTTATCATCGAATATATATTTAAACTTCAATTTTTATCATTTAATTTGCTTCAGACTTTCCTAATGTAGTTATGCTATTGGTGCTTTTGCACTTGCTTTCTACAGTCTTGTACATGATTGGTAAGGTCCTGCAGCCAAATCATTGGGAGAATTAGTAAAGAATGATGGGATGATTTTAGTTGCTGATGAGATTGCATGTCCGGGGTGACCGAGAATGTGAGCGATAGTGGTGTCTACTGAGAATATGAACAGAGATCATTATATCAGCTATTGGATCTGACTAGGAGAAGGCTGCTTCTTTAGTTTCTCTGGAAAATAACAGTGCTTGAAGCTTGAACTATGTGGTTCTAGATGCATTTTAGAATTGCCATATAGAACTTCTTGGTGAGCTTGAAATGGTTTTGCTATTGCTTCCATTATTTTCTAGTTCAAGCATTCTCTTCAAGAATGAAAATATCATATTTTGCTGCTCGCAAAAAGGAAATGTAGGCTGAATGCATACACATAAACAACAAAAGTTTAAGTTCTCAAACTCAAACTCCAAATGTACCTTGATTATTTTACTGATTTTAGATAGTCAACTAACAGCCAAGAGATATGCTTGCCTTTTTCGCATACACCGTCTCTCCCTTTTTTAAGTGTGCCTATTTTCAATTTCCATAGTGTCTTCTGAAATTATTGCTGAGGTTTGTATAACAGTTATGCTATGATGCTCGAGTTTTCTAATGGAGCAATTCTACTAACAATGTGGGAGCATTTCTATTTTCTCTACTATTCTTCAGCATAAACTGTTGAAACATTCAGTAAGGTTGAATCGAACTGTGTTTAAAGGTTGTTCCAGGACCCGAGATACTCATTTTGTATAGGATGAATAGATTTTAAAGCTGATGGATTTCTAATTCATGCATTCAAACGAACAACATGTAACTGAAAATTTGCTACGGCATTCACATAGCATACAAATTTGTTTAAAAAAAACTTTAATTTCGGCAAAGACTTTATTGTGCCTACTTTTGGCATTGAAATTTGTTGAGTTGGGTTTCATTTATATTTAAAGAATAAATCAAATTTGTAAGCCCACACAGTGTATGATATTTTTTTTTTTTAGGTTTGTTTGGTGACTGTACTGTATAGATTTTGTGCGGAGGAGTGATAACCGTGAAGAGATAGAAAGCATTTTTCTAGAAAATTTCAACCCCATATAATTTTCATCAAACTAATAATTGGGTGATAATTTCAACTTTATTTTGACCTAAATTTTATATAAAGATTTTAAGTACATAGTTTTTTATTTTGAACAGTGTGATTGATCTTTCAAAATTTCTACAGTCTTATTTTAATTCTTCTATTTTAATATTGCATCTATTAATATATTTGATGAAATTTTTCTTTGACTCTCACATTATAGTTGAGTTTTTCCTTTTTTTTTTTTCCTAAATTTGTAATATTATGAGAAAACTCTTATAGT
This sequence comes from Azadirachta indica, assembly GCA_022749755.1. Classification (NCBI taxonomy): domain Eukaryota; kingdom Viridiplantae; phylum Streptophyta; class Magnoliopsida; order Sapindales; family Meliaceae; genus Azadirachta; species Azadirachta indica. The sequence continues at coordinate 6,423,655 of CM040443.1, read as the reverse complement.
TCTTATTTGATGATAATAAAAATTCTTTTCGATTGGAATTAACAATACTTTATCTGTAAGAGCTAGCTATCGATTTGCTTGTTTTATAATCTTCTTAATTTCTAAACACGCATATATGTAGATGCATTCAACTTCAAAATTAATTAATTAATTAATCACCTTGCTAAAACTCTGATCCCTGAGCAAGTCCTGACGATTTTTTAATCAACGTGTACAAAGTATATTATAGATACTCAATAAGCAAGAAAATAACGTGGACCTCTGCTCCATACATGCTTTAACCTGTTAATAACCACAATTCATAGATTTCTGCGTCACCATATATATGTATATATAACATAAAAAGATCATCCCAAGTTACAATTAAGCCTGCTTTCTTCGGCAGTTGTAATTAATAGGCACAATTAATGAAACAAAGAGTTTCACGACTAAGTTTAGCATTCAATCAGATGCATATATACAGCAATAAATACCTAAACAACATTTGGATGATCCAATGTCTGTATTTCAGAGATTTGTTTATCGATGAAGCTTGAACTGTAGTATCCTTCACTTGCACCTTTATCATAAAATTCTTTCACCATTACGAGCCTGCCTGTCTTACGACGACGACCTGGTTCAAGCTCTCGAATTGATTGTAATGAGTCATACTCCATTTTTAATTATCACTTTCAAAAAGTACCAGAATTATTATTATCATTATTATTCAATCAAATTTTAGAACCAAATATATATATATATACATATTTATATATCAAAGCAAAATTAATTAATTAATTAATTAATAAGGTTACCTTCGCTGATCAGCAAAATTGAAGAGAAATTAGCCTTCGCCGTCTCCTACTCGACCGCCTGATTTCTTTTCGATCTTACCAGAACCGGAGAGCTCGACCCTACCATCAAATGGACTATTTTGCCCTTTGATGCTAAAAATGATACGTATGCATGTAGAGTATGATATCCTCAAGTGATGTAGGATATATATAGATTCTATAATAAACAATCATATGTATAAAAAAAAAAAGGTGTAATTAATGGTATATATTTAAGATTTAGTTATTAGAATAAATATGGAATGTGGTTAATAATTGTGAATAAATAGAATAGAAAATAACAAATATAGACCAATATGTTGATCAATATTTATGTTGTTATAATAGGAAAAACAAAATGATGCAGGTTATATAGGTTTAGGAGGCTCCACAAACAAAAATAAGATAATCAAGGTCATTAATAATATACAATAGGGATCAAATTTATTTTTTGATGATTTAAGATAAAATTATTTGAATTCAATTAATGTTAATAATTAAAATAAGAAAATCTATAACAAATTTGGGAGCACAGTTTGACTGACATTTATTCTACCATTTATATTTTCATATTTTATTCTACCAAAATAGGAAATAACTAGGATATACAGAAAAAATACATCCTAAATAAGAATGAATCCATTGGTTTAATTTCAAGATTAATGTTCTTATTTGTATTTTCTTCAAAACGTAATCAATTAATTACTTAAATGGATAAGCAATGATTTAATTCATTCATTTTAAATAATATCCGTAACATTGTTTCTATATTTGCCACACCTAATTAGCACTATTTAAAGAGAAAAGGCTCCATCATCTTTCTTACACCATATATACACAAAAATATATACTAGAAAACAAAAAGAAAAAACATGAATCGTAGTAGTAGTTGTTGTTTGGTCAAGTCCATGTTGCTGATGCTACTTGTGACAATATGCATAACAAGCATGTGCTATGGTGTACATGTTGAGATCGTTAATGAGTTGGAATCGGGCACATCTCTTACACTTCATTGCAAATCAAAAGATGATGATCTTGGTCAACATGTTCTGGCTCTTCATCAGAAGTATTCCTTCGATTTTGGGTTAGCTTTTTTCAAATCAACCCTATTTTTCTGTGGAGTAACATTTGATGGTCGAGTACATTACTTCGACGCCTATGATGACGATAGAGATCGATCCTCTAATCAATTATGGCATATCAAAAAGGACGGTCCATGTTCGCAAATTCAGTCCAAGTTTTATCTTCCAAACGCTGATTTTGATGAAGTTTGCAGACCATGGAAGTCAATAAAATAAATTAATGCTTCATGTTTAAAGCAAATTTACGACAAGGATTAATTCTCAAATTTTAGATTATATATATATATATATATATATCAAAGATTAGGAATTTCTTGTTGTAATATGCTTATTTATATGCAATAAAATCATGTTCTTAATTTTTACTTGCTTTGGTCATCAATTTTTAGTGATTATTTAACAATATTAATAAGTTTCTCGTAAAATTCATTATTATATTTAGCTGGCGATTTTTTAACTAAAATTTAAATCAATATGAAGTTTGAATGTCAATAAAAAATACTGCAGTATAGGTAATTTAAAGAGTGTTAATGGTAAATATTTTTTTTAAAAAATGAATAAAAAGTGATTGTTGATCATACGAGTTAATGTTTTAATTAAAAAAATAAAAAGAAAATATTTTTATTAAAAGATAATCATTCTATCATATTTAATTTATCACTTTTTGTTTGTATATATTTGACACGTAGAATATTACTATAAAAAATGAAATTAAATAATTAATTATCTATAAGTAAATTATAATAATAAATATACACCAATTATGATCGTTATAATTAAATATGATCAATAATTAGAGTCCTTTTGTTTTTAATTACAATTATCATACAGCTCATTTTTTTTCTACCATGTGTGCTAATTAACACAAATTAGATGAATTTTTCTTTAAAATTACTATCAGTAGTATCTTCATTTTATTCTTTTTTACTCTTTTTTTTACAATTAAATAAAAAAGTTGGTGGTTGGGAGACTGGAAAAATAATAAAAGCAAAAAGATGACAAGGCATCAATTAATACTAATAATTTTAAGGGTACACTTTCCACAAAACGGTTTTGTTCGATTATAAGTATTAATTATTCACGTTTGAAATTGGCAAATTTCTATTTTATTGAATTAATGAGCTATTTATTAATGCATAGACCTACAAATATAATCATAATTCCACCAATAACTTTAAAGAACGTTTTTAAATGATTATATATATACACACACACACACACAAATTAATTAATTATGTATAACGTACGGTTTAAATATTGTTCTCAATGATTTCGTCCATAACCACATTAATAATTAATATTTAATTATTTTGTCAAAATAGGAAAAATAACATTATGGGATAAGTCTAAGGACGTCTAAAAGGGAAATAAAATACAATTTAATTCTTGGGATAAATATAGAATAATGAGATTGATTGTTAACAGTTAAAATATATAGAAAATATATAATAAATACAGGAACTTAATTTAATCAATATTAAATTACTCTGTCAATATTTTAGCATTTATTATTGATGTTTATTTTGTCAAAATAAGAAAGAACAAAAAGATATATTCCAATGAGTACCTTGGCTGGCTAGCTCTATTATTATTTAAAGAGGAGGTTTCAGTCCAGCATTTTCATAAAAAAAAAAAAAAAAAAAATTTAATTGATTATTTTGATTTTAAATACTGATCATTTAGAATAATGGGAAATGTAACGGTGATCACTGTTAAAAATTTCCTAGATTAAATCTCTTTTTTACAGTAGTAAGGCCTTATTGTAACTGAGAGTGGAGAGGACCTACTTGTTAATAGTCCAACTCTTCTCTTGGGGACATAAATGCATTAAGAAAAGCATTATGAATTTTTGCTGTAAATTTTCTCTATTTTCATTTATATGCAATAAAATGATGTTCTTCTTTCTTACTCATGAATGCTCTCTCTCTCTCTCTCTCTTTTCATATATATATTTATTCGTTTTACCCAATATTTTTATTGACGATGTTATATATAACAAAAACAACTTGGAGTTATAACATATTTAATTAAATTATTTATTACAAAATGTTAAAACAATATTATCACTATTACTTACTAAATAATTATTTACTCTAATTTTCTTTCTTTGATTCGCTTCTCACTCCATAAAATCTAATGTTTTTAATGCGTATAAAATCTTAATTTTAATTACAAAATTGTAATTTTCAAGCTTTACTTTAAAATTAAAAAAAAAAAACAAAAACAAAAACAAAAACAAAAGATGAAACGCTGACAAAATTAATTGGCCGATCACATTTCTGTAAATGTTTTGTTTTTACCCAATGGAGGAGCAATCTCGCCCCTTGCTCGAATTTTCTCCGCAAAATCCCAAAAAGCCAGAAATCAAAGCCCCAAATTTTGATGAGCAAAGACACAATCACATCATGGGCAAGCTTAAAGGCGCCATTTTTGCTACTCTTTCAGCTTCAAATGCATCCAGATCTATCAGCCAGGAGTTAAAGTGCCACATTGAAAGACGACTGCATGAGTTTTTCCCCAGGTCTGAAAATCCCACTCATCCTCCATATGCCTTGGTAAGTGTTTTATCTACTTTTCTGTTCTGTTTTCTGTTTTTTCTCGGTGAAGATGTAAGAGGACTGCTCTTTGAAGTGATAAAATGTAGTTTCAATGTATATGACCTTATTGGTATTTTGGGTAACAGATTTTGCCTTAAGATTTGCTGCATGCAACTTATAAAATTCATTCATTGGGTATGGTTTATAGGCTAACTATTTGTTTCATTTTGGAAGCAATGCTTCTGCTTTTTGAGAGCAGAGTAGGCTATAATCTTTTAAAAGTTGCATTTTGAAAATGTTAAAGCAACTATTGCTTTCATTTTGGAGTCTGAGTATAGATAGTAATGCAATTTTTAAAGGATTGGCAAGAGTTGCAAGCGTTTACTTTATGCTGTGGGATTATTGCCATTAAAATTTGGAATCAAATACTGAAAGAAAAATGTATTTCCAATTGCAAATAAAAATTGTCACCATTTTGGTAGGTTTATGTCCCCATTTCCTAATGATTTGTTGGGTTCAGTAGATGATTCAGACAGCAATTAAGGAGTTGAATGAGGTAGGCGGGTCTATTGAGGCATCAATCTCAGGATATATAGAAAAAAATTATCGGGGTCTGCCGTGGGGGCATGCTACGTTTTTGCGTCATCATTTGAGGAAGCTCTCTAGGACTGGAGAAATTATGTGTAAAATTGATGGGCGGTACATGATTGCTGTTGATCAAGGTAGAGAAGAGGAAGAATGTCGTGTGGAGGGGAAAGAAGATGTTATGGTTAATGAATGGAACAAAGAGAGGGAAAAGCAGTTTATAGTTTTTGAGAAAAGGTGCAAAGTTGAAAAACTGGCAGGTGAAGAAAAAACTGAAGAATCAAGACAGGACACTGAAGCAACTGAACAAGCAGTAAAGGTGCTGCATCTTAAACTTCTACAAAGTGTTAGAGTTAAGATTTCCTTCACTCTGCATGTTGTACATCCATTATTGCTACGAATAGTAAACATTTGTTGCTTATAACATGTTTTCATTTTATGAGATGTTACAGGGGTTAAATGTGCTGTTGAATGATGAAGAGAAAAGTAATTTGGAATATCAGCATATTGAGATGAATGAAGAACCAAGTCATTTGCAAGAACTACAGTTTGAAGTGAGTGATAAACGTGCTTTAGCATGTGTACAACAGGATTTAGTGATTGTTGAACAAAGTATGGCAAAGGAGGTACTTCTTGAAGTTATACATGAGAAAAATGAGTTCCAGGAGCAGCTCCTGGAAAATTCGCATTCTTTGGAGGGAATGGGGTTGACAAAGCATGACCCTCCCAAGCTGATAATGGTAGAAGAGAAGAAGCATGACCTTAGGGTGGAACAACAACAGCAGGCAAAGAGTCCATGCACAGAGAGAGCAACTGCTGTTGAAGTGACTGAAGGAGAAAAGCATTTTCAAGAACATGAAGATAGATTTATTGGGGAAGAAAATCAAACACATGACAGACCTGAGGCTATGATGGAAGAAGAAAAGAAGGTTGAGCTTAAGGTGGAGCAAAAACAACATACAAGGAGTCCATGCACTGAGAGAGCATCTGATGTGGAAGCAGTTGAAGGAGAAAAGCAGCTACAAGTGCATCATATTGAAGGTGAAATGGAGTTACTGGGATTATCTTGTGTTAACAAGAAGGATCGTGGTAAAAACTCGTGGGTTTCACTAGTTGATTCTTCATTATCTGTGTTCAAAAGGCAAAGAAAGCAGTGGCAGCAACTGCAGGAGCAGCGAAAGATGAGCATTTGGGAAGAGAATAACTTTGTCATTGTTTGCGGTCTTCAAGCACAGCAGCTGGCTGAACCAAGGATTTATGTTCAACAGAAGGCACCCAATTCACGCCCAGATAATAAGCAACAGCAGCAATCACAGGACACAACTATGGCTGTTTTATTGCCCTCGGGTCAGCAGCTTGATGTTGACTTTCATAATCAGCAGCATCTAGAGTGTCAAGATCAAGGGACACCTTCTAATAGAAAAGGTGATGGAGATCGTAATGGAAGCCCGCGCATTTATGTTAGACGTAGGCGTAGAGCATAGAATGTATATCAATATCTTGTTCTCTTCAGGGCATTGTTTATGCATCATTTGTTTCAAGGTTCTTGCCATCAGCTTACAAGCTTGATCTAGCCTCTATTTTGGAACTCCCTCTCCCTCTCCCTCTTGGCTTCTGTTTGTGCTCCACATAAAGAGCTAGAGTTTCCACCATGGAAATTACATTACTTCCACAGCATCAGTAGTACCAGCCCAAAATATCATAATTTCAAATCCATGAACATGATACATGGCAAGTGAAATGTTTCACTCCTTTCTCTAGCCTTTAGCATGATAGTTAGAAGCAAACGTTACATGAACTACACAACTTCACCACGAAATGCAAAATATCTTGTCTCCGGAACTTTGGCAAACAGCCAAAAGATTCATTGTGTACCTTTGCATTATGTTTCGTATCATTCAATTTCTCTCAAATTTGTATAGCTTGATTTGAGAAGGATTCAGTTCAAACTTTTTACACCATCTCAAAAGATTAAGCAATTTGTGAAGCTCATCAAATGCAGACGGGAAGAAAAATATGAAAGTCTATTTTGTTCTAAAATGCAGACTATGTGCGATGGTCAAATTCTTGAAAGCCTATAAATTAACTATATGGGATTTTATTTTATTTTTCTTTTTAACGAAATAATGGTGTAATATAGTAATAATTTTAGGGGATGAAATTGGCCTTTCATTCATATAATAGGCAACTAATCAACTACTAGTTATTTTGTTTTATTTCAAGGGATGAGATTGTCACTTTCACTGAATCCGTAACCATTCAAAGTACAGAATCTTTACTGGCGCAATGAAATATATTAAAAAATAAAATGTTAATAACCCTTTAAAATATTTAATTAATTTCTTTTAAAATATAAGTTAGACAAAATCTAATTGAGCTACACCTTGTAATATATTTTCACATTTTTTATTAATTTTTTTTCTTAATTAAATGTAGAATAATACATCTTGACATCGTTGAAAAGTACTTTTAGAAAACGTGTTAAAAGCTAATCCAAAACGCGGAATGGAAATTAATTAATTAATTACCGACAGGCTTAGAAGAGAAAAGTTCTCCTGCGACGCATCACAGCCTGTACTATGCACGCCCGTCAATAGTGTCTCTTTTCAAACTCCCTTCTTTCTTCCTCTGCTTCTTTTCTACTCTAACCCTAACAATACCTCGGCAGCATGGAAGATTATTTCCGAAACGACGCCGCCTACAAGAAGAAGATAATCGCCACTGCTGGAGTTGACGTGTCGGCGTTGACTACCGACTCAAAAACTCGCCTCCATCGACCTTCATAAGGTCAGCCAATATTGTATTATTCTTTCTCCCCCTCTATTACCAGTTCCACGAATTCGGCGATAAGATAAGGTGCGCATTTTGTGAAAATCTTTTGTCCTTTTTGATTTTTCATTTTTTAAAGTTTTATTACGACGTGTCGTTTTCCTTATCGGATTCTATTCTCTCTTATTTTATCGCTTCTCAATCATTTCAGTTCCAATTTTATTTTGTTTATTTTTAAAAAATTTCCTGTCACAGATAATTTGGTGGCATATATTAAATGAAAAATTCGAATAATTTAATCGAACAACTTGACGTAGGTACTGTTTGTCAACTTGATAAAGTTCAAATCAAATGCCTATTGCTTGGTATTTATGCGATTGTTTGATAACGTCTTACCAGTTTGCAGTTCATTCGGAGCTCTCTCCGGACGGAGGAGTGATTTCGTATCGATTCGACAAAGTAAGGTTTGGATTTCAGATTCTACTAGATTTGTTCTCGTAAATTGATTTTCATTTCCTACTGTTCATTTTGTTGTATTTGTTTTATTGTTCTTTAGTTGCTTCTTCAGTTTTTGATGGATAGTAATGATTGTTGAATTTGCTATTCTAGCATGTTTGATAAAGAATTCTTCACTGAATATGGAGAGGCAAGTCAGTATCAAATTCAAGAAATTATTGGAATAGGAAGCTATGGTGTAGTTGCATCCGCAGTTGATACTCATACGGGGGAGAAAGTAGCTATTAAGAAGATGAAAGATGTTTTTGAGCATGTTTCCGATGCCACACGGATTTTAAGAGAAATTAAGCTCCTTCGCATGTTGAAACATCCAGACATTGTGGAAATTAAGCATATAATGCTTCCTCCATGTCGGCGAGAGTTTAAAGATATTTATGTCGTTTTTGAGCTGATGGAATCTGACCTTGATCAAGTTATTAAGGCAAATGACGATCTCACTCCTGAGCACCATCAGTTTTTCTTATACCAGCTTCTTCGACCTCTAAAATATATACACTCAGGTTAATTGTTTTTCTTATTATGTTGTCATAGAGATTAAAAAGACGGTTCTGATGATTTTTTTCTTGATCTTACCAGCAAATGTTTTTCATCGTGATTTGAAGCCTAAAAATATTCTGGCTAATGCGGACTGCAAACTGAAGATTTGTGATTTTGGGCTTGCACGTGTATCATTTACTGATACGCCTTCTGCTATTTTTTGGACTGTATGTATTTAGTGACTTCCATCATACTTTAAATATTGTTAGCGTTTTTCTTATTGTTCTTTCCTTATACATTCAATGAAGTATTACCTTTAGTTAGATAATGTTCTCTATATAATATTAACAAAAATATATGCTTTACAAGGATTATGTGGCAACTCGATGGTATCGTGCTCCTGAACTCTGTGGTTCCTTTTTCTCCAAGGTTAGAGAATGTGAATTATCTATCCTTCTACATCCGGTTTAACAATTTCTTGGCTTGATAATTTAGTTTGCAATGATTTGTTCTTGAAAGCCCTATGCTGGCATGTTTTACATCACAATACCAGTATTTTCCCTTTCTGAGTTCATTTTCCGGTTCTTTTGTTCAGTCCAGGTTTCTCTGCCAATTCTGTTCTTAGTCTTTCTTAATTTCTCTGTACTTATGTGGTTAAAGTCTAGTAAACTGCACATAAATGCCATTCCTTTACTGTATTTTTCTTCTTCCAGCAACAGGAGATATATCAGACAAATGATAAGCTAGAACTGTGTAAAAGAGCCCCATCTACCTGAAAATAAGTTATAATTAAGTTATTCAATCACTTATATCTATTTTGCACAGTCTAGTTGGACATCTGTAACCAATTTATAGCTTCATCTTCATACACAATTGTCATCAGTGTATATTTCTTATGGTATTTGTACAACTATAGTAACTTTATCAGCCATGACTATAAGGTATAAGCTTGACATTCTTAGTCTGAAAATTCTGATCATATTTGCATTAGAAAATGCAAATGGCAGCAGTATGTATTAATTTGAGATCTCATGCGGAAGGTTTCCGAATCTTGGGTGCCTTGTTACTCCAGTTATATCAACCTCAAGTGATAAACAATTTAGAGATGGTATATCTGTTGAATAGATTCCTTCAGTGTTGTTAGAAAATCATGTCTGTACTTACCTGCTATGTCTTTCAGCCATTTAGGTTTGGCTTGGCAGATTCATTAGCTTTAATGACTTATTGCTTGTTTTTGTTTGTCAATGTTATCTGAGATCGAATTGCCATCTGTGCTAGCAATGGACCTTGCTTAATTTTCTGTTCCAACAGATTTATAATATCTTTAAGTAAATTAAATTTCTGAGTATTCCGTAATGTATGTTCTAAAATTGCATCTTTCTGCAGTACACCCCTGCCATTGATATTTGGAGCATTGGATGCATATTTGCAGAATTGCTAACGGGAAGACCTTTGTTTCCTGGCAAGAATGTGGTGCAGCAATTAGACCTTGTGACTGATTTGCTTGGCACTCCTGCTGCTGAATCCATATCTGCGGTTTTGTCACTTTATCAATATCTTTGCTACTGGAAAAAATAATTGTTTAATGTTAAAGTGCACTGTAACTCTTATTCTTATTTGGTCAAGTTTATGTTTTTTCACCATTTCAGTTGTTGGTAATACCTGCAGATTCGAAATGAAAAGGCTCGAAGGTATCTGAATAGCCTGAGAAAAAAGACACCAATTCCCTTTTCCCATAAGTTCCCTGGTGTAGATCCACAGGCTCTGTGTTTACTGAAGCGTTTGCTTGCATTTGATCCTAAAGATCGCCCGTCTGCTGAGGAGGTGAGATTTACTGAAACTGAGTTTAAATGACCTTTGATACATGATTCTGTATTTGGTATCTGTTTATTCTAAACTCTATATATTTTTTGTCCTGACCACATTTATCAATTCTCTTAACAGGCATTAGCTGATCCATATTTCCATGGACTAGCAAATGTGAATGAAGAACCATCCAGGCAACCAATTTCAAAATTTGCGTTTGAATTTGAAAGGAGGAAATTGACGAAAGATGATGTAAGAGAGTTAATATATAGAGAGGTATGATTCAAACAATTGACATTGCGTTATATCTATTTCCTGTTAAGGTGCCCTCCTCAAAGTTGCTTATTGCATATCTTGTGTTGAAATCAAGCAGATTTTAGAGTATCATCCACACATGCTGCAGGAGTACCTTCATGGCACAGACCATACTGGCTTCATGTATCCAAGGTCAGGCATTCAAATGCTTTTACTGTCAATTCATTAATTTCTTGCATAAACAGGAAGTGAGGAATCCTTATTAGTCACCAAGCATGCCTGCTAGGAGTTCAGAGTGAGAAAGAACTTGAACATATGATAAAAAGTAATGTTGAACATTTTTTTATTTTATAGATACAACACAAATTGACAACACACAGATGATGTTTGTCATAAAAGAATGTTCAATTAATAGTTGACTGCTATCTCCAGTAGTGAACATTATTATATCTCACGGATTCAAACAATTTCTTGGTTGCTGATAACTGCGTTAGTGGTCATAATAATAGGTCAGAGATAGTATTTATGTTCTCCAGATGAGGACACGGGCAAGGTCTGATAGTTAGCACCCTGCAGTGTTGGCACGATTCTGGTCCATTTTGCTACTTCCTTTTTCTTTTTGACTTCTTTCTTTCGAGTGAATGCGTATTTATTATCTGAGAAAATCTTATAACTTTTACAATTTGTACTTGAATGTAATGTAAGAACCTATATTGTCTGTATGATGTGGTCATTTTCCACGAGCTAAATTGATGATATTGTTGAGAACTTAGAATCCCAGCAACTGTTTCAGCATGTCAAAGACTGCTAATTATTGGTTTTACGTCTATCAGCGGTGTTGATCAGTTTAAGCAACAATTTGCCCGTCTTGAGGAGCAATATGGTAAAAGAGAAAGAGGCATTCCTCTCCAAAGAAAATATACCTCCTTGCCTAGGTATAAAGGATGCTAAAATCTTTTGCAGTTCATTTAGTCATTATCATCTTTATCACATTAATTGCTGCCCTGTTCTTTTCAATAGGGAAAGAATCAATTCATCTGACGATGAGGCTGCAGAACAAACAGATCCTCCAAAGAAGCGTACATCTTCTGTCACTCGCGCAACTCTTCAGAGCCCTCCAAGATTGCCACAGTTTTCGGAATTGCAGTCTGCTCACAGAAATGCTTCGACTATGCAGAATGGTTCCAGCAATATGAAATGCGGTGTCCTCTTGAGGAGTGATAGCATTAGTGCTTCAAAATGTGTGGGTGTCGTTGGAAAATATTGTGACTAGAACACTCCTTGATTTGGGAACAGATTGTGGGGAACATATATTATCGGTGCTCCGAAGTCTCGGACAATTGTTTTACACGTTACTGCCAACATATGTTGTATAAGCTTTGATGTAACTGGGTTTGAACAATTTCTACCCATTCATAAAGTACTGTACACTTATTTTTTAGGGAAGTGACTTGTGCACTTGTCCCTTCATTTAATTATGTTTTAACCGGGTTAGATTAGTCTAGATAACATTTCATGTGTTCACGGATGGTAATTGCAATTACACTTAATAGTTGAATTTTGGCTTATGCAAATTTATGTACTGGATCCATTATTCAATCTCTCTACCATAACAACGGAAAATGGCTACTATTCCAGAAGACCAATAACATTGGTAATGACATAAAATCAGAACATTAAAGAGAGCATAACATTTGCCACTTCGAGCTAACTCAAGCCATGTTCGTAACATCCAAGATTTATTTGCACAACAGGATCAAATGGAGATATGCGTGCACTATTACGCACTGCAATTCTTGGTTTTTTACAATAGAAAACAAATCCATGGGTTTAATTTTGCATGCGTACTGTTAAGTGAGGCTTTAGCCAATCATCTGCAATTGATTGATAATTCCATTCTACCCACCTCCATCGAGTTGTCCTTGAGAAAGAAGGTGTGCCATGTATTTCTGCAAGCCGATAAACAAAAAAGAATTGGTCAGTGCAAAGGAAATATCACTGTATGCATAGTATATTAATTGGTACGACCATTCCACTACTTCTCACAGTAGCTACTGCTAATCTATGAAATTGTGTGCAAGTAGTTAAGTCCTGAAGCGTTGACAGAGATGAAATTAATTCCATAATAATGACGAGGATATTTTCTCAAAGGGATAACTTATTTGGTTTGACATTTGCCATGGAAGCTAGAGGCCAAGGAATCAATTCCCTCTTGATCAATCTTGGCGAGAGAATTTCTTTAATGTGTTTGTGCATGGGATGGAGTGAAGGCCCAAATGTGTGGTACATAAAAAATAAATAATGGGGATTTTTTTTTTTTTTTTTTTTTTTGTTTGGTTGGGTCAAATACTGGAGATAGCACAAACTCTCAAAACTTATTAATTTTGGGGTATCAGAAGAAAGCAAGGTACTGATAATCATATAATCAACAATATATTTGGTTCAATGACTTGATTCAGCTCTAAAACAGAACAACTGCAATTCTTGCAAGCTGTCCTTTCTGTAGAGGTTAAAAGCAACTCGTAAATAGAATACAACTGACTCAAAATACATTTGCGTTTCATACTATAATAAGGCTTTCAGTATCATCCTTGTAGAAACAGCAAAATCTAAACTATCAGTCTGAGGGATAATGCACCAAGATAAGCAGAAATGATAATGAGGTGATGGGCAGGTGATGATACATGAGTACTTCAACGAGAATGGGAAATGGGGAAACTAGGAAGAGAATGGTTCAATATCTAAACTCAGACTATTAAATTGAGAAGATATGGCATTCTTAGCCTTCTCACCCCTATTGATTCAAGGGAATTCTGTTCAGAATTCATTAAAGAGAAGAGGTAACTCCATCTGTATCCTATAATTCGTCTTTTTAACCCCTCATCCACAATATGTGCAGGTACAAATTTTCATTCAGAATGCTGTAACCGGTTACTTATAATAAGCTGTTGCTATTATTGGGTGATATGAAATGCTCCATCTTTATTTCTTTAGCTCCCTATTTTTCTTTTGTCTGATATAAAAATTACTCTCTAGCCTTCTTCTAAGATATAAGTTCCATCCATCATAGAAGCATCAATTACCCTTGGAGTCAAGGCATAAAATATCAATAAAATTCCAATGACGTTTTTTTATCCAACTACTATCTATAAAAAAGTTATTTTATTAAGGTTTTGATCATCTTTAGAAACTTGAATGGCTACAACATAGCTTTTGCCACATAGCATTTGACAGTATCATATCTCCTCTGAAAAGATATCACTACAGGATGGTATGTATCAAAAAACCAATGCTATGGCATGAGTTTTGGATTTCAACAAACTGATGCCATTCAGGATTTTAATTGTCAATTTCCATTGCATGTTTTTCAGTATCTATAATGCATATTCACTTACAATCCTCTCATGGAGAACTTTATATATGCACATGAAATAGATTAGCCATTTAACTTTCATGACATTCAAACAAATGGCCCTTTTCTACAGTAAATAAATGAAAACTATCATATAACAAAAGATTAGAGTATACTACAAGCATTCTAGTACTTACTGCATGATAAGCATACGGATCTTTCCCTTGACGCTCAAAGTGTTTAGCCATGATGCAATACTCAATTGGACCCCACTCCTCTGATTCAAAGCAGTTTCCAAGAGCAGCTTTGTATAACTACCAATCCAAGCCACATTCACACATGTATCACAACCAACTCCAAATGAAAGTGAACCAGCTATAGAAAACACATTTAAAAACACAAAATTAGATATTGAAAAATGAAATGCTCATAAACCTTGGTTGTGTCTGTTAAGAGTTCAGTCCCAGCTGGGTATGATGCATAGAATTGATCACCATTAGAATAACCAGCTCTAGTCCTGCAACACCAAAAAACAAAAAGAAAACCCAGCCAAAACAATGAGCAAAAGCTAAAAAAAACAATGTCAAAAAACAAATTTACAAAGCCACAATGAAGAGAAAAAGGCAAAACAACAAAAGCACGACAGGAAGGACCAAAAGCATAAAAACCCACAAACGAAAACATGCTAAAACAACAAACCACAAAAGAAAAAGAGCAAATAAAGTATTAACTTCAAAAACCCAGACACACTTCAAAATTGTACAGGGGTTTGAGAAAGTATAAGAGACTCACGTGTTGCTGGTGAAGGCATAGCTCAACACAGCAGCAAATGCATAGAATCCGGTATAAGACACGATTCGGCGGAACTTTTGAATCTTGAGAATTTCTCTGCACGTCTCGTAGAGCATTATGTGTAATGGTAGGGCATCACAAGGTGTGCCCGAAAACAGAGATGTATTAAAACGGTCGATGTTTCAGGCATTATACCGAACACTTTGTACGCATGACGGCATAGAGAAATACAAAGAATTCGTTGCAATACCGACCTCCTATAAAAAACGTGGTCATATAAAAGCAGCCTACTCTATTTGAATAATAAAACCATATCCATGTATAAAAATATTTACAGTAACATCTATAATTTTAGGGTTATTTGTAAATTTACTCCTAAATTTATTAGTAACTTTTACATATAACCTAAATTTTTGGAAAGTTATGGGTAATAATCTTATTGATAACATAATACTGTTATCTTTAAAGTAATCAAGGATGAAAAAAGAATTCCGAAATTTAAATTTTTTTTAAAAAATAACATCTCAACCATGTAAAATTTCAGTTTAATTCATGAATTTAAATTGATTATATAATATAATAATTATAGTTCATTTATAATTATTATATCTAATTGCAAATACTTAAAAAATTAAATAGGATTTTTAAATCAGGTTTTTTAAATTAAATTAGAATTTTTAATTATCTAAAATCCAGTTAGTGATTTTAGTTATCTAAAAATAGATTCGAATTCCCAATTAAGATTTTTAATTACCTATAAAATGAAGTTGGAGATTTTAATTATTCAAAATTAAATTACGGTTTTCCAAAATTAAATTAGAGCTCCTAATTAAGATTTTCAATTACCTAAAATTAAATTAGGATTTTACAAAATCAAATTAAGGTTTTGAATTATTTGAGTTTTCAATTTACCCAAAATTAAATTAGAATTTTTAATTATCTAAAATCAGATTAGATTTTTTAATTACCCGAAATCAAATTAAATTTTCTCAAAAAAAGCCAAAAATCAAGCACTCAATCTACAAAAAATTGGAGGTGTTTCGTATTCGATTATTACGGCGGCAGATAGGCGGAAGTGAAGGACGAGCTCACGAGTTCAAGGTCCCAAGTGCTTGAAGAATTGTGGCAATATTGCGGGACAATTCTAGTTGACAGCAAAAATCATGGATGGTTTCTCAGTCGATGATGAAAAAGTGGAAGAGAAAAGGTGAGAGAAAAGATAAAGAGAAAAAAGAGGAGAGAAAAAAAAATTACATACAGGGTTAATTTCGTCTTTGCATACATAATGTTAAAGATAACGGTGTTTTGCTATTAACACTTAACTTGGTCACTGCTAACAATTTTTTAAAATTTCGGTTGTACATAAAAATTATTAAAAATTTTGGGATAAAATTAAAAATAACCCATAATTTTAACTTAGATTTTTAAAGATTTGATTTGCTGAGATTAGGTCCTATCTCGGCTGGTTACTCACAAAAATTGGCCATTTTGTATCATGACAATGAAAGGGAAATAGAGATTTTAATGCAAAAATATTACTATTCTAAATTTTACATAGGTTAAGAATACAAATAGAAACAAAATTATAAATTTATGAAAAGTTTTTCTTATAAATCAATTTTTTGGAATGAATTTTACTCACAAGTTCATATTATTTGATATCAAAATTAGACATTATGTTGAGTATAAATTTAAGGGAGAATACTCATTATTCTTTGTTTCTTAAACTAATATTCCGTTATCTCCTATATTTTTTTTAATATCCTATTATTCTTTGAATTTCGATTTTATCCTTTAATATTTCAAATATTTTCGATTTTACTATTTTGTAAACCAATTGAACTGAAAGGTAAAATCGAAAAAAAAAGAATCAAAAAATGATGGGATATAAAAAATATATAAAAAAATAATAGAGTATTATTTTAAAAAAAGAAAGTAATGGGTATTCTCTTTAAAATTAAATGCGTCATATCTAGTATAAAATTATTATGGTATAGTTTTGTGATTATTATTGCAGATAAAGCAACTTAAGGGAGATCTAAGCCATAAAAGATAGGATTGGCAAAGTTAATCAAATGGGAATAATGGACTACAATGGACAAGAGTTGTATAGCATGATAGATTATAAGGATACAAGGATCCGAATTTCATATGAGCTAAGAGTATGAATACAAATAAGAACATAAAGTTACGGGGAACCTTCCCTCGTAAACCAGTTTTAAGCTTATCCATGAATTTGTATGAAGAAAAAATTACACATAATGAAATTATATTTGAAGTACTTTACAATTACGATAAACGTATTAATTAAAAGTTTAAACCGTTTTTTTAACACCCAAAAGAAACCTTCTTAGAAACAAAAGGTAACAAATGTCAAAAGGGATAACTTAGCTTATTATTAACGTATAATTTTTGTAGAATCACATTTCGCACACACAAAAAAAATAAAATACAAGAAAAGTCCTCTTCCTCCAAAGAACATGTTACAAACAAATGTTATAAATTTAAGGGAGAATATCTATTCTTCTTCTACTTTTTAAGTCAATATCCTATTACTTTCTTATATTTTTTCTAATATCTAATCGCCTCTCTAAATTTTTTTTTTTCTTATTTTGTCTTTCAATTCAATTGGTTTACAAAATAATAAAATCGAAAATATTTTAAATATTAAAGAATAAAATTAAAATTTAAGAGAGTGATAAGATATTAAAAAATATATAAAAAATAATAAAATATTAACTCAAAAATAAAAATTACTAGGCATTTTTCTTAAATTTAAAATACTCTTTTATTAATAAAGTTAGAAGTCTGTACATATAATTCAAACAACATTTTTCGAACTAGATTGTACAAAATTTTATCATAGCGTTCACTTCATTCCATCTCACAAAGACTTAAGTCTTTATTCTAATATCAAATCATAGTTAAAGTATAAATTTCACTTAGATTTTTATAGTAAAAAAGAAAAAGAAAATTTTTAATCTTTTGAAATTGTGTTATCCCATTGCATTTCAAAACTTTTTATTTAAAATGATGTGATATGACTTAAGGAATAAACTTTTGTAATTTTTAAAATATTTTATTATACTATATTCTCATTACATAAAAAAATAAAGTAAATTAACGAAAATGACCAACATTTGGGGTAAATTTTCTGTAATAACTACTATTTAAAATATTTTTTAAAAATGATCATTTCAAATTTTTTTGGAGCAAAATACCCCTACGTGAATGTGCTTGATAGTTATTTTTAAAAAAATTTTTATGAGAATATTTTGATCTAAATTAATTATTTTTATAATATATATTATATGGTGGCCATTTAAAAAAATCAATAACCAATATTGATTATTGTTAAAAACTTCCTAAAAATAAAAAAGATGACATCATTTGAATAAAAATTTGAGGACGACGTAATAAATAATACTTAGACTCCTGTATTTTTTATATATTTAAAAATTAGAATAAAGTTGATCTGTTTATAATAAATATATCTCTAAAATAATAAAAAATATCTTTATAATATTCAATTTTAACTATTGTAACATTATAAATAAACAAATTATGTCTTTGTCTATATTTTTATAGAAACTCAAGGAGCCGGGTATTATTGTCCCCACTGAGAGGAAATAACATTCATGATCATGGACTTCCACCTCTTCGGTCCCGAAGACAGCCAATTGCACGCCATTATTGATTTGTTGTTTCAGCTAACATTACATGCTT
The DNA here is from genome assembly GCA_022749755.1 of Azadirachta indica. NCBI lineage: Eukaryota > Viridiplantae > Streptophyta > Magnoliopsida > Sapindales > Meliaceae > Azadirachta > Azadirachta indica. Next base: position 6,404,946 of record CM040443.1, on the reverse strand, counting down.
GTCAAAACACTCTTTTTTTGATCTTCAAAGCATCCAATAAGCACAAATACCCTTTTTGTCAAACGCATGAATCCTCATCTTCTGACCAATAATCTTTTATATCACAAAAATTAATGCCAAACACTCAACTTGGAACCAAAATGAAGCCATCAATCATCCTTTGTTTCCTTCTCTTCCGTTTCTTCTTCCTCCGTAATACTTCATCTTCATCTGTTCTTTCCAAAGAAGCTCTTCCCACCAAATCCGGTTACTTGCCGGTGAACCCCTCCACCGGCTCAGCTATTTTCTACACTTTCTATGAAGCACAAACACCAACTTCACCGCTCTCCCAAACCCCACTTCTTATCTGGCTCCAGGGTGGCCCCGGCTGCTCTTCCATGACTGGTAACTTTCTTGAACTTGGTCCTTGGCGTGTCACTCTCTCTCACAAGGAAAAGGACGAGGAGCAGCTTTCCCTTGAACCTAACCCAGGCTCTTGGAACCGAATTTTTGGCCTTCTTTTTCTTGACAATCCCATTGGAACAGGGTTTAGTATTGCTGCAACAGTTGATGAGATACCTAGAGATCAAATCTCTGTCGCTAAGCATCTTTTTGCTGCGATCAATGTGTTTATTGAATTAGTTCCCTCGTTTAAGACAAGACCAATTTATGTTACTGGTGAGAGTTATACAGGAAAGTATGTTCCTGCAATTGGGTATTACATTTTGAAGCAAAATGAGCACGTGCAAGTGTCGAAAACAGTGAACTTGCAAGGAGTTGCTATAGGTAATGGGTTGACTGATCCAGTAACTCAAACTGCTACTCATGCCGTGAATGCTTACTTTTCGGGTTTGATCAATGAGAGGCAAAAGAGTGAATTGGAGAAAGCTCAGTGGGAAGCAATTAAGCTTGTTAAAATGGGGAATTGGAGTGAGGCAACAGATGCAAGAAGGCAAGTATTCCGTTTGCTGCAAAACATGACAGGTTTAGCCACTTTGTATGATTATTCTAAAAAAGTTCCTTACCCAACTGACTTGGTTACTAGGCTTTTAAGCATAGAAGAGGTTAAAAAAGCCTTGGGAGCTAAAGAAAGTATAGTTTTTGAAGATTGTAGCGATGTTGTTGGGGAAGCATTGCTTGCAGATATTATGAAGAGTGTGAAATACATGGTGGAATTCTTGGTGAAAAACACGAAGGTTTTGTTGTATCAAGGGCATTTTGATTTGAGAGATGGTGTGGTGTCAACTGAAGCTTGGGTGAAGACAATGAAATGGGAAGGAATTGGAAACTTTCTGATGGCTGAGAGGAAAGTTTGGAAGGTGAAAGATGAGCTTGCTGGGTATGTGCAGAAGTGGGAGAATTTAAGCCATGTTGTTGTTATGGGTGCTGGGCATCTTGTGCCGACTGACAAGCCACTGAATTCTCAGATAATGATTGAAGATTGGGTTCTTGACAAGGGTTTGTTTGCATATAAACAGAAGAACTCTGTCGTCTAGTTGCTTGAAATCACTCTGAAATTCATGTTTTTCTAGTTTTTATTGCTGTCTTTTATGACTTCTGTAATCTCATTTGTCAGGGAACAATTTCCCCTGCTTTTGTGTCATCAGTTGCTGTTTCATCCCCACAAATCAAAGGAAGTCCTTATTCTCTGATTAATAATTAATATTAGCGACAGATAAAACTTTTTGATAAGAGCCGGCGTCAACAAAGCACATTTCCTAACAAACACTGATTTTCCTTGATAAGAGCCGGCATCAACAAAGCAAATTCCCTAGCCAGTTTTGAGCTTGAAAAGAAACCGAATATTGAGGTTAAGTACATTTATCATAAGGCACCTTTGAAGAGTTGGCAAGAACAATTCGATTTTCCCTATTTCCCTTAAATAAAACTTGCCCAAATACAGCTAGCTAGTTTTGAGCTTGAAAAGATCCAACTTTAGGCATATTGAGGTTAAGTGAATTTATAGAAAAGCAGTTTTGAAGAGTTGGCATCAACCATGTAGACTTCCCATCAAACCACTAATTGTCCTTTATTTAGCAACGCATTTAAAAGTTGTGCTACCTACAGCCAGCGAGTAAGTTTTGAGCCTCAAAAAGATTCAACTATTCTAGGAATGTCAATAGTGAGGTTAAGTGATTTAATCAAAAAAACACTTTAGAAGAGTGGGATATCATCCAAAATACAAATCACTGATTTTCTTGAATTAGCAAATGAATTTAAAACTTGGCCGACTACATCTAGCTAGTCTTTTGAGCTAAAAAAAAAAAAAATCTGATTTTTCTCTTTATCCACAAAACCATTAAACAAAAAAGAACGAACCCGTCAACACAATCAACAAAACAAAACAAAACAAAACAAATGTTTGCAAAAATGGGTAATAATTATGTAATGGCGTTTGGAGGCGGATTTGTGAATAAAGAAATGGTGGGTTGAGTGAAATCACTTCCACAAAACAACTCATCAAAGCACAAAATCCGTACTATGATGCCATCTAAAATTTCATGTACTGGGCTTCAAAGGCAGGGTATCCCGCAGAAAACCTGCAGGCGTTTCAGAGCCATAGATTTGTAATGCTCTCCCCTTTTGCCTCCGCCCATAGCTCTGAAAAATACTTGTAATTTCTCGCACGCACACAAGGACTTCCGAGAAAATCGAATGAATGGAGAGAGTTTTGCAAGCGAAACCCTAATTGAAAAACCTTGTTTAATTTATTTATAGACAGACGGGGAAGACTGAAGATAAGGTGATCACGTGAGTCTCACGTGATAGTGAAAAGGGACCAAATCTAGTTTGCGTTAGTTTATGCACTAAGGGCAGAGAAAAATAAAATAAAAATAAACAAAATTAAAATTATTGCAGGTGAAACTGAACTCAAAGGTAAACTCTCTGTTCTTGTACTGCTCCCGTTCACAGAGACGTCAACATCTCCCGCCTCTTGATAAGTTTCCTCTCTTTCTCTGGACTAATTTCACATTCATTTCGCTTCCATTGCACTGAAACTTCAAATTTCAGAACTGAATTCAGGTTTGTCAAATGTTCTACGTTCCTTCTTTAGTCTTTAAGATTTCTGCGTTTTCGTCGCCAAATTTGAATTTTTTTTCCTAATTTAGGAACCGAATTAGTTCCGTTGATTAAATGATTTTAAATTTAAGAGCTTTTTGGGCAGGCTTGCTGATGGTTCGCAATAAGTTCGTATCAAATGGCTGTGACTGTTGCAGCTGCGCAATTGTGTGGCATGGTATCTTTTTCTTCTTATGCTTCCTGATTTTTAGATTTTTGTTTTTCTGTACTCTACCATGTTCAATCAGCGCGGGTTTGATGATTAAAAATTGTATTTTTATGAAGTGTTTTAGTGGGAAGCAGTTGAGGAGTGCGATAATTTTTGAAGCTGAGAGAGGGTATAGGAATGTATTGGGTAAAAATATGAGGTAATTTCTATTGTTTAAGATTCATTTCAGATGTGTTTCTGTTAAGATTGAATTATCAAAATCATTTTCTTTACAAGCTCCGTTTGAAAGCACTTCTAACTGTCCTGGAATCACTCCCCAATACATGACTGTTATTTTGTATTGGGATTTGCTCTTCTCAGGTTTAGTAACTTCCTTCTATTCAGATTATCCAAAATATGTTCTCGATCAAAGCATAAATATGTGGAACGTTTATTGGAGGAAGTAGATAGATATGACTCGATGAGCATTCCAGATCAGTCGAAGATGCTCAAGAAGGTAAATGGATGTGTATATAGATTCGCAAGCATTGTTGCAAATGAGTTTACTGCCATATTTATAAAAGCTTGCATGGTTTGCTGTTGAATGTGCATCTTGAATAATGCAGTTGCCCAACCTTAAGCAAATGTATGTTTTTGCTGTGATTAGTGCTCTATCTATCAGCGAAATGTGATTTAGGGTAAATTGCATGCGGTTTGCTTTTTGAAATTGTGGGGTACAACAACAGTCTTTGAACCTAAATGTCTGGACAACTTGACTTAGCAACCTAGGCTATATAGCATCTTTATATTAGTGTAGGCGGATCCATACCATGTTAATTTCTGAGATTGGAAGCTGGGCAAATTTTGCTTATGAACCTGGAATCTTTTGGTTTTGACTTTGTCTACTTCCAACATCATTTGATCCTATGAATATACTGGAATTATGACAGACAAGTCGTACTTGCAGAAATGAGTATCATGGTAGTTAAGTGATGCTCGCAGCTATAAGGTTGGAATGTAAAGAAAAATTGCTCAAATTGACTTGGTGATCTGGTGTTGCATCTCTCATACTTCTCTGTTATATACCATAGCACTTGATATTATCACCTTTCTAATTATTTAGAGCCCTTTATCATATTTGTCAGTTCTTATTTTATGATATGTTCATATTTTTGTCTATTTTTTGAACAAATGGTTTTTGCTGATTTATCTCTGTTTGCTGTCTGTGGTTACTGACTCTTAATGATTCTGTCTTCAAACTATGTTTCCTTGCCATACCCAGTGCATAAATAATTAAGGTCTCCAGCATGGTAGTTCCAGTTGCAGTGATATTTCCTTTTGGTTTCAGCCTAAAGTTTGTATATTATGGATTCTGACTGGCACCCTTTTACCTGTCTCAGTGTTTCTACCTATGAGCATGGCTTCAGATATTCATGCTTATATATCACATTTCGCCATAAACTTATATAAAGTTGCATGGTCTCATATATTCTACTCGTATAATCATATCTCTTTTAGCAGCTTGTTTCTTCTTAAAGCCAAAATCTGAGAATTTCTGGATTAACTGTTATTTTTTTAATTAATTTTATTTAAACAGTATATAAATATAATCCAAACCCCTTCAAATGTTGATGCAAGCAAGTTTCGAACCCTAGCCTCTTGTACCACTCCAAAAGATCTTACTATTTGCATATCTATTACCCACTTCTTATATGTTGTTTGGTTTCTAAAACTTATTATATTATTTTCTTTTTAAGAAAATTGTAAGTACTTCATAAAGGTAAACAAAACACTCCCTACCCCGAATATGAGCAGGATTTGAGCCCCAAATCTCGTGTGGTATTCCAAGAGATCTTATTAATTGAACCAACTAATACCTCAACTTGTTATATCAATGTTATTATTCTCGATTGTTGCGATTATCATCATCATTTTCCATTGTCTTCAGCTTTGCAATTTTGGATGTTTTATTTTTCAGATTCCATAAGCAACTCTTCTTAAACTGCAATTTTGCCTGCTTATAGGTTTCAGTCGTAATGGGCTATAATAATCTTAATGATTTAATTAAGTATAGAAGAGCAGAAAACCAATCTAGCGAAAATTTTAAAGCCATGGACAATTTTGATGTCTCCTTGGCTTGTAAAAGATTTCCATCCATCACATTGGGTAATTCACCTCCAGTGGAATTATATGATGAGACCAAAGGTGCCTCTGAAATGAGAAGTCTTTTAGCAGCTCAAAGTTATGAAGCATTTGTCACTGATACTATTGGTGCAAAGTGGGTGGTTGATAGTGACATTCCTTCTGAAGCATGGCCTTCCCTGGATCCTGGCCCTCCAGATGTGAGCTCTTCTGTTGTTGGAGAAGAAGGTTCCTCAAGTTTGCCTGTATTGTGTCAGTCTGTGCCTTCAGAGACTGAAGAAAAACTGAATGATTTGACTACTGTGAAGGAAGCATTGGAATCATATGTTGAGGCATTGCTTGATAGATGCATCAGTTGTGTGCCTGGATTGAGTAAGAGGCTTTATCGTCAGCTGGAGAACTGTGGCTTTCATACGGTGGGTTCTTTGGAGATTATGTAGAAATGACTGACTAGTTCTTACATTTGAGAAGAGAAGGCTTGGTTCACATTGTTCTTTTTGTTTCCATGCAGTTGCGGAAACTACTACACCATTTTCCTCGGACCTATGCTGATTTACAGAATGCACAGATAGAGCTTGATGATGGACAGTACTTTATTTTCATTGGAGAAATTATATCTTCCAGGTAATTGGGTATGACCTGGAAACTTTTAGCTCACCACAGTAGGCAAACGTGGTTGGACTGTTTTGCTTGGTCTTTTGGATGCTCTGTAACTGCTGTCTGAGGCATCAAAGTAGCAGGATGAGTTGAAATGCAAACAAAACCTTAATACACTTGATCAGGCGATTACATTTATTGACTTGCTAGATCTACAGCAGGAAAAAGAAAACATGTGTTGGGTCTGCTGTTTAAGAAAACAGAAAAGAATAAGGTCTATTAATTTTTCATGGGCGTGTATGTTGACATAAAATAATGGTAATGCAATAATACACACAGCTGTAGGGTAATATTGTATTAAATCTTCTCTTGCAATTGTCTACCATTTTGTTATTTGCTTACTGGTGTTGGTTCCTTTTTCATTGATTAAGACAATACATTCAGATATAGAGATCTGTGAGGATTAATGTACTAACTAGAACCGGCTCAATGTTGTGTTCTTTGTTGCTTGATATTCTTTTTGTTGATGAGCTGCGACTTTCGAACGCTCATATCTTGAATGATTATCTTGTTTTCATATCTCATGCATGATTCCTGTTATGTTGTACAAAGTGTATTACTTAGCAAATAGAGCTTTAAGAGCTCTAATTTTAGATGTTACTACTATTTGCAGTTTTTATGATATTCATACCCTCACTCCTTTTCTGTCTCTGCGTCATTCACTCAGACACACTTATGCCTGCACCCAAACTGACACATATTTAGATACTCCCATCCAACATGCATGCAATATGTTATTTATATATGAGTTGTCTGTTTGTGCCATGTTAACTATAGATATCTTTAATTGTGAATGATAAAGTTTTTGTTTTGGTATTAAAATATCATTTCATTTCATCTGTAGGGGAACAAAAGCAGGCTGTTCTTTTTCATTTCTTGAGGTGATTGTTGCTTGTGATATCACAGACAGTAACGCAACTTCTGAAGATAAGGTTGATGACATTGATAGTAGGAGAAAAAAGAGAATTTATTTGCATCTGAAAAAGTTCTTCAGTGGCACTCGTTTTACTAATATACCTTTCCTTAAAAGCCTTGAGGCAAAGCATAAAGTGGGAGATTTTGTATGTGTGAGCGGCAAGGTAAGTTTTTGGTTTTTGTATGTCTTTGACTGCTTTCTTGCTCTTCAGTGTTATTGGCATAGCGTGAAATTACTGCTTTGTATTACTCATTGTGGGTAATATTATTAGTGGAGGATATTTTTGTTGTTGAATTTTTGTAAGGCAACATAATTTGCTTCATTGTGGAATTCTTGTATGACGCTTAAGAGGAAGTTGAAAGCTCTTCATGGGCAGCAATGAAAATGAATACTTTGGGAATTTCAACAACTAAATGGCAACTGTGTTCAAGTATTTTCTTTTTGTCATTTCAAAATTATGTTTTATGTAAGCGCTTGGCCCGGTATCCTTGTGGGGACAAGATGAGATTCTGATACTATATAACTGCTTTATATATTATTCTTCATATATTGGGTCAGCTAAGGGTATTAAGAAAAGAACTAAAGGATAAATAAAATGGTAAAACGTAGGAGTCTGACTTGCCAAATATTGTATAAGTATTGCAGCCCTGCACTGTTTATCTTATTTAGCTCTAAAAAGGTTTTCTATGTATTGTGATTTTTTTACCATGTATGACCTATTATTTGACTGAAAAATACTCCCCTTTTAATCCTAGTTGACAGAGTATGCATTGAAACTCACTGTACAGTTTTCAAGGTTCATGTTTTTTCCCTCTTTTCCACAAGGCTACTAATCATGTCAAATAGGGAACCAGAGGAAAATTTTAATGTAAGGTTTGAACTAGAGACCTTTGTTTAGGCATAACTTCTAACCTATAAGGTTTATCTTTGGTTTAGTGGTAACTTAGCATAGTATCAATCCCAATTTGACTAAAAAGGTTTTGTTTGAATCCTCCCACATTATGTTAATAATTACAAGAAGTGTTTGGTTTTGCATTTGGGTTTATGTTTGATACACATAACAAACCTGTTGATTGAATTTGGTATTGCATACGAAGTAACATGTTAGAGTGTACATATCATAATTAAATCCTTTCCTATAATCTTAAGCATCGGTTTAGTAAGTCTATAATATCACATTGCATAAGTTGGTTGACTTGCTAATTACTGTAGTTGGATAACATGTCCTGAGTTGTCAGAATATGTGTTCTACATGAATGAATTACATTTTCTACTATTAGTTTGAGCTCTAAGATGTTAGTATTCACCTTTGAGTACTATATCTTTATATGCCATGACACTATCTTTCTCTAGACTTGTATGAAACAGCTTTACTTTCAATTTAGGTGAGGACTATGCGGTCTGATGGTCACTATGAAATGCGGGAATATTGTATAGATGTGCTGAAAGATGAAGATGATTTATCAATTAAAGGAAAAGAGAGGCCATATCCAATTTACCCTTCAAAAGGTGGCCTAAGTGCAAACTTACTTAGGGATACTATTGCAAGGTTCTTGCCTTCTGCTTTTATATAGTTTACAATGCAATGTGATAGCATGCTTTCTCTTTTACATATTTGGTTTTTGAGTTGACTTTTCTAATCCCGAATGAAAAATGTCAGTTAGAGTTCTTAAGTTATGATTTGTATTACAGGCCTACAACTATAGCATATGGAGGCAAGGAGGGTTGTTGGACATTACATTGACATTTTCTTTTTACAGTGCCTTTTACCTCCATCTTCTCTTCATTTTTTTTCTCCTTTATTCTTTAGTCTTATTATTTATGTCTATGTTAGCCGATTTTTTGTAGCCTATTTTTGTTGTTGTACCACATATTCTTTGCATTTATATTCAACTAGGTCATTTGCCTGTGATATCACATTCTTCTCCTTTTCTACCCTTTTACCTTCTTTCTAGCTAGTCTAAGCAACTATTTGTGCATTCATAGTGTCTGATCTGAGTCGAGCTTGGCATAAATTACTGTTTATCATAATTTTTTTCTCTTGTGGAGACAATCTCAAGTCAGGGACATGTTTTATGAAGCACTATAATTTTTATCTTTTAATAATTTCACCAAGTGGTCCAAGTTTTTCATTTTTTATTTTAATACTTTCTCGGTTAAAGGCAACCCAACATTTTGATCTGCGCTGCAAACAAGACCACTGAATGTTTTAAGTCACTTAAGCCCCACTGTTCTATGCTGATTTTAAAATTTGCCTGGCTCAATTTCCGCTTGATTACACAACTCTATTAGATAGTGTGATCCTACTCTATTTTTCTGAGTTTCAAGATCCAATTTTAGTTATGCAGTTTCCTTAAACGTTGAATAGTCTCAACGTTTGTTAATCTGCATTTATATCAGTGTATGATTTATCTTTGCTTATTTCTTCCAGAGTTTTGCAAGTTTTGCCTGCCAATTTTGATCCCATCCCTAAAGAAATCACTCAGGAATTTGGGCTTTTGAGTCTCTTCGATGTAAGTGACTTCGCTTCCATTTCTCTTTTTCTTTGGTAAAGCATTTCTTGACAAGGGAATCAGTTGAGGGATTCAGGGTCATTGTAGATCATAAATTATGTTTGCTTGCTGGTTTATTCATGTGCAATAAAAAACTTTCGTCACTCCAGTGTGGTTTTTGTTATCAAAGAGTAATATAAAAGCTGTGTCTAATCTTCTCTTATTGCTGAAGACAATTCTTCTTAACTGTCTTATTCTTCAAACTCAGAATGTTATACTGATTTTTCCTTTGGATTTGAATTATTTAATCACAATTTAGTTCATGTAATAAATATGCTCTATGACTATAAGGTGGGAAAACTTAATACATATAGCTTAGTACATTTGATGATGCATTATCTGTGGCTGCATCTGCGTGACTATGATACATTCTTTGCCTCATTTTTTGCATATTTTCAGGATGAGATAAAGGATTTTGTTAATAATGTAGGCTTACATGGGGATTCACCAGCCAAAGCATATTGATGAGGCTGATTTAGCTCGCAAAAGGCTAATATTTGACGAGTTTTTCTACCTACAGGTGATTTAAGTACATTTTATTGTTGATTACGGAGTCCTGAAGTGATATTTTTACATTCATCCTGCTGGTCATTGCTACCACGTTGATTTTTGTTCAATCTGTTTGTTACTTGGAAATCCTTCAGATATTATTTATCAAATGTTTCTTGAAATTTCTGTAATAAATTGTTTGTATAGAGATCCATATTGCACAATGACAGTGTAAAACCCTTTTTAAAGGTTTATACAAAAGACTAAACCAGCTCTCAATTTTGCATGAGTTCCCCTCATTGTTTGTTAATGCATTCCTTTCACCTAGAAAATGATGAAAATTGGTTATTTTTATTCTTTTAGAGCTTACCTTTGTTAACAGTCACTGCAGTGAGGATTTGGGTCTGAGTTTAATGAAATTCCTCACTATGTTTTATTATGACTGTTAAAAGAAAATAAAATATTGTATTTAATCTCACTTGAATGTTAAACTAAATACATGAACATGTCTTATATAGGCTAAAGGAATAAAGCAACACATACTAAAAACCCTAAACAAACTAGGAAAGACTAAAACTACTTGAATTAGAAATATATTTAATAAAACTAAACCTACTCCAACTAAACAAGTTTAATTTTAATTCTAAAACAATAACAATGCATCATTTTTTTGTTGTCTTTTTTTTCTCGTTTTGAGGAGTTATACTGTTAAAATTAGGTTATAAATTTAGTCAATGTCACTGTTACAACTAGGTTATTTAGTCAATGTCCTTCTATTATAGTTTTAGTCATTGATGCGAACTTATCCTAACCCAAGAGATTGTCAATTTTCAACTTCATGGAATCATGTTTTCCATTCAGTGCTCTCCAAGGTCATTATTATTCTGCTATTAGAATTTCAAAATTTTTCGTTTAAGGCCTGAACTCTCATGATTATGAATATATGTTGAACATTTAAGTATGGTGGGTAGCAGCTCATAGCTTCTGTGGCATTTCAACTCGTCTACACTCAAGTGGGTATGTCTGTCCTAATTTGTTAACTTTGTTTGAGCTGTGGTCCATGATAATAATAGGTTCCTTCATCAGTCACAGAAGTTTCAAATCATAAGATTTTTCAAATTGGGTGATAGGAAACAGAATTCTTCATTGAATTGACTTGTGTTGATTGTGGTTTATACTTTCTTCTTATCTATTGCTCATCTATGGACTTATCATTTATCCAAATTATCTTTCTCTGCAGTTAGGGCGCCTGTATCAAATGCTTGAGGGTCTTGGCACAAAAATAGAGAAAGAGGGATTGCTGGATAAGTATAGAAAACCTATATTAAATGCTGCTTATATCGAGGAATGGTCCAGTCTGACCAAGAAATTTTTGAGAGTTCTTCCTTATTCCCTTACTTCTAGTCAGCTAAGTGCCATTTCAGAAATTATATGGGATCTCAAGCGACCAGTTCCTATGAATCGGCTTTTGCAGGTCTGTATTTTTCATGACTGCTGTTGTTTTTTCATTATTAAATAATTTATTATTTCCAGAGCTAATGATGCATAAATTGAAAGCCCTGTTACCTTAAGCATAAGAAACTGTGAAAAGAAAGCAGAATGGCAGGATACATACAACCTAGGAAGAAAGAAAATGAGAGTAAGATTGATTTGAGTATTCATTATCCCAACGGGTTGATCATCAGGGACATGGACCAAATTAAAGCATGGGCCCCTAGAAGCATTCATGTCTTTAAAGTAATAATGGATAATATCTTTAACTAGTGATTCTAATACTAAATCCAAGGGGAAGAGAGAATTATATTTCTATACTAACGTTTAGCTAGAATTATATTGGTGACCTTTGTGGAACGTGCAAATCATATTTCTAAAACTGAAGAATGTTTTCACTTGGCCATATGATGATGGTAATATGAAGATGCTTTTTTTTAGGGTGATGTTGGCTGCGGTAAAACTGTGGTTTCTTTTTTGGCTTGCATGGAGGTTATTGGTTCTGGTTATCAGGTTGGTCTCTATAATCTTCTTATGGAATTCTATATTTTGCTTTGAATAACCTATGAAACTTTTCAATATTGGAATTTATTACCATAACTCTTTTTTTTTTTCCTTTTCTCATTATATGTGTGTATGTGATGCAAAATATAACTTCTGTGAGCTCTTCACAGTTGGATGGCTACCACACAATTTTATGGTCTGATTTACTGTGTTCTGCAGGCAGCTTTTATGGTTCCAACGGAGTTGCTTGCTATCCAGCATTATGAGCACTTGCTTAATTTGATAGAGAATATGGAGGGTGGGCATAAACCATCAATTGCCTTACTCACAGGTTCAACCCCATTAAAACAATCCCGGATGATTCGTAAGGCATGCACTATTGTCCACTGTATTTCTTGATGTTTGTAATCATTTTCGTATACCTATCATTGCCCTTATGGGTTGTGGTGACAGGATCTTCAAACTGGAGATGTCTCTTTGGTTATAGGCACGCATAGTTTAATTGCCGAAAAAGTTGAGTTTTCTGCTTTACGCCTTGCTGTTGTGGATGAGCAACAACGCTTTGGTGTGGTACAGAGAGGAAGATTTAACAGTAAGGTTGTCTGCATTTTTTTGGCCTCAGATGAAGATTTCTGGTCTTGGGTGAAACTATCTGATGATCAGTTAATAGAAAAGTATGGATTTTGACAACTATTAATTGCATATGCATCGTTATTCCTTCACTATGAACTTTTTGGGCCTTGCTTGTTTGCTTTTGTTGGGTAAAGATTCTTCTCTTTGATTGTTTTCTTTAGTCTTCTCTCAGTATATTTTATGTTAGTAATATAATCTGCTTCCATTTCTGAACAAAAAAAATATGAACCCAATTATCTTCTATGCCATATTGAGTTTTAAATTGTAAAGTGAATGATCCCATTTCTCTAAGTGCTGCTAGCATGGATTTTACTCTGATCTTATAATTAACTTTGACAAAGATATAGTAATTTAATTATCTTATCTTTTGAATGGCAAGACTTTGTCCATAAGTCATCATTCTGTGTTTACCATTTCAAGTGAGTGTAAATGCTTATCTCATTTCTTTATCTGGTGCATATAATAAAATTATTTTTTCATAGATAATTATGTCCACCTATTTCTGGACATTTCGGAGTATTTGCCAAATAGGCAATCCAAGTCTCCATGATTGTTGCTAATAAAATCAAGTCTGATTAACAACATTTTTGATTTATGTTTAATACATGTTCCCATAAAGTCTTCATCATTGCTATAATTTTCTGAAAGTGAATTGCTCATCATTAGTATCAGTTGATATTATTTTAGTCCTTGAGATATAAATTTTCTTTTTATTTTGCATTTTTTTGTTTTACAAAATCAGTTGATGGAGACGCCTAATGTTGCAGTTATATTATAACTCTATAAGTTCAAGCACCGAAGTGGCCGATTCAGATGGACCTCCAAAAGGTGATGTATATATGGCCCCTCATGTCCTTGCCATGTCAGCCACGCCTATCCCAAGGACACTTGCTCTAGCCTTATATGGGGATATGTCCCTAACACAAGTATGAGCACTTCCTAGTCTTATGGTTGATGTAATTCGTGATAAGTCTATCATGTAGAATTCATGCATTTGGATATGCTGTGTGTACATTATTATCGAAGTTTCAAAATAGCTTCTGAAATATTGTTGATAAAATAGATTGTAGGTATAACACTGCCTAATTTTTTGACGATCAGGATTACTTCAGTTATTTGTTTGGACATATGACATTTCTGAGAACTGAAATGAGGTGTTTTAGTTGAATTTTAAACTCGTTGACTTGGTTGATTTCTATTTACTATACCTGATATGTATATTCTACCTGTTGATGAATTACACTCCTTTTCTTAACAGAAGAATCTGACAAATTTCATGATAAAGGAAAATTTGGCTACGTTTGGGCTCTATAAGCCTTCACTATATGTCATTTAGTTACTTCTCGTCTTCTAAAGGGCATTATTTGGTTTTCCAATGGCAGATAACTGATTTACCTCCAGGAAGGATACCAGTTAAGACCTATATCATGGAAGGAAATGACAAGGGCTTTGAAAACGTATACAAGGTATTGATATTTCTCCTTATAATCTGTCTACCTAGTTTTGCAGGAGTTTAGGTGATTTTTTCTCCAAGTGACTTCTCCCCTGCCCCCTCCCCACCTCCTTTTTCTCCTTTTGTCTGGTTATTATCTGTTTGAGCTTCACTTGTTTTTTTCCATGTACTTAGATTTCTTTTGCCCTTTCTATAGTTTAATTTATTAAAAATTACAAATAAAAAACTCTGGTCTAAACCCAACATAACATCTGTTTATTTCTTTGAGAAGATTGAACACTGATTGTTTCATATTTGAATTTTGTATGCTCAGGAGGCAAAACTCTCTATGCAAGAATAATTGTTACATTAAAAATTCTAGGCATAGGGGCATGGTTGCTATATGCATCTGGAAGTATTTCTTTTTTTGTGTCTAAATTTGAAGAGTTTAACATCGATTTGATGGTAAAATTCTTTTATTAATACATTTGGAGTTGCAAGATCAATATGTTATCACTTCCTTTCTTTCATTTTAGATTATTATCTGATGCTTTAGATTTTACATGTAACAGATGATGCTTGATGAATTAGAAACAGGTGGAAAAGTGTATCTGGTGTATCCAGTCATTGAGCAATCTGAGCAGTTGCCTCAGCTTCGTGCTGCTGCTGCAGATCTTGAAACTATATCACATAGGTTTCCGGATTACAGCTGTGGGTTGTTACATGGGAAGATGAAGAGCAATGAAAAAGATGAAGCATTAAGACGGTTCAGATCTGGAGAAACACATATACTGCTTTCCACTCAAGTAATTGAGATTGGTGTTGATGTTCCAGATGCGTCTATGATGGTTGTCATGAATGCTGAGAGATTTGGAATGGCTCAGTTACACCAACTTAGAGGACGGGTTGGACGTGGAGTGCGGGAATCTAAATGCATATTGGTAGCATCTAGCACTAATAGCCTCAGCCGACTGAAAGTATTGGAGAAATCATCAGATGGATTTTACTTGGCAAATATGGATCTTCTTTTACGTGGACCTGGCGACTTGCTTGGTAAAAAACAGTCAGGACACCTTCCAGAGTTTCCTATTGCCCGACTGGAAATAGATGGGAATATTTTGCAAGAGGCACATTTGGCTGCATTGGTAAATATTAACCCCTTCTTCCCCGTGGTATTTAAATTTTTTTTGTTTTGCATTCGCGATTTCTTTGCAAGATGTTGATTCCTGCATGATACCATACCATTCTTGGTAGAGTTCAAATGGGTTTCTTTCTAGGGAGAATTTTAGATCAAATGTTCCAACTTGAATGTAGGAGGAAGACAACCTGAGCAAGATTTCTGCCTGACTTTCTAGAAATGAAAATATCTATACATGTCTCATCGTCACACTTGGCAGATACAAACATCTATACATCTTAGCTCTAAGAAGCCACCCATTAACACTTGAAGGGTCTCCTGGGTCTAAAACACATAGAAATAGTGACACTGGCACTCTTCCTATTGGCTGACGTTTCTGCTCTGCTGTCTTCGATAATAGATGAAATCTGAAGAACTGAACTCGATGAATCCTCTTCTATTGTCATGATGGAACCCATCTCTTGTGCCATGACTTACTCTTGTAACTGAATCTTCACCATGCTATGGTGTTCATGACATTCACCTGCAATACCAATTTCCTTCCAGAGTTGTCAATTCACTTTTGCTATCATTTGTTGAAATCAATGCACACTTTGCTGATAATATCAGAGTAAGCTTAGTGCATTGCAAGGAAGTTTTTTCCAGTTATATTGATGTGTCTCTAATTTTTCCCGATCTTACCTCAAACTGGGGTCTCATCCTATTCTTGGGTAATTGTCAACTGTTCATGCATGGCTCGCTATTTTGGATATAATATGTAAAACTAAATGAAGTATTTTTTATTATTATCTTGCTATTATCTTTCTTCAGAAACTTGAATTGGCAATTCATAAGTTTGTTGTCTGTATCTTATATCTGTTCTGTTCACATACTATTGCTGCTGCTCTAATTCATTTCGTCTGAAAAGAAAGTGGTCTGTTCATTGCAGAAAATTTTAAGCGAATCTCTTGACCTGGAGCTTTTTCCAGCATTAAAAGCAGAGCTTAGCATGAGACAACCTCTCTCACTTTTTGGCGATTGAAGTAGAGCTATGACAGAACCTAAAAAGTTCTCAAAATCCGTGTTCAAGACAAGATTTTTTGAATGCAAGATCACCTGAAGTGGAAACTCTTCACAATGTTCTTGCCATATTTTCTGCAGTTAACTGTTACAATTTCTATCGGTAGCTGTAATTCATGTATAATCCTGTAAACCATAGCTTCCATCTTAAACGCACCATCTTCAATGCTGTATTTTATTGTTATGACTTTTTTCTTTTTTGTCTATATGAAATGCAGATTAGGATTCAACCCGGAGTTGTGGCATATTGAACTCCTGGAAGAATAGAAATGACAGAAATATTGCACTGAATGTATTAATTGTTAAGTTGAAGGACCCAGAATACGAAAACTACATGGATCATTTTACAGTACTACTGTTGTGTGGTATACATTTTAATCTTTTGGTCGTAATGCTCAAACCTTTTGTTAGATTTACGAAGGCTTTTTCTTTTTTTGTCATACAACGTATGAACTGGGACATGTAATCCAAAATTTAGAAATTGCGTTGCGAAGTAGGGGGTGTTGTGGTCCAACCTGATAGTAACAACCTTTTTGTTTTTACTTTTCTTTTTTTATTGGTTGGATGATGGTCCAGGATATGTCCTATGAATTCTTTGTGCTAATTGGTTGATAGTTGCTTTCTTATCTATTTTCTGTCACTTTCCTGAGAATGTGTTCCATTACCCAGATATTGCTTTTGTTTTTCATCCATCTGGTATGAATGCATTGTGGAAAATAAACTTTTGGCACTACTATTTTTACATTGACTTGAAAGTTATGTCTCCCACATTACACGGATTTGATAGATACAAATAAACCCTAAAGTGAACACAAATAGAAACTCCTTTGCATGGTATAAATCAAAATGATTAATCAATTGAAAACTGATTTATCTCACTAATCAAATCTTTTCATTCAATTATAAACTTAACCAAAAAAAAAAATAGTAAAACCACACAAACATAAAAAAAAAAAAATGTTGTGGGGACCCATATGTAATCCACTAAGATTACAGAACATGGAATTATAATGGATTTACCAATCAGCAAGCAATTCACGAGGGGAAGACAAGCAGACAAGTAGGCCCAAATCTTGTTCCCTACCCAATCATCAAACTTGGGGTCCACAAAGCTTCCATGTTCCATGTGTCGTCTCTCTGAAAACCCTAATCATCATCATCAACATTTGGACTTAATTTTGGGGGTGATATGATAACATCTAAATCCCCTGTTGTTTTACATCTTCACAAATAAGATATAACTTTCCTAGTTATATCAAATAAGTCTACAATTGTTATTGAAATACGTATCTGTTTTTTTTTATTATTGACATATTAGTCGAAATTCTACCAAGACTCTGTATAATTATTATTAAATTTTTTTTTGAATTTTTAGAATTTAAATTAAAAAATTTTTACTTTTCATTATAGAAAAGGATTCAACCTGTCAAATTGCCATCAATATACAAGATACCATCTCAACTACAAGTGACTTCTCCAAATGATTGAAATACTTTTTATTGTTAAATAATATATCGCTAATATTGTCATAGTCAAACAAAATGTTACAAGGATAATATAATTACTTTAATAAAGGATTAGAGATTTTAAAGAGAGAATTTAATTAATTTGACTTTTTATTGTAAAAGTAATAGATTAATGGATTGATTCCCCTCACACCAACTTCGGAGAGAGAATTTCTTTAATTTTAGCTTGTATATAATGGTGGAATATGGTTTGGGTTTTGTAAAAATGTAATTAAAAAATAAACAAAAGGCATCATCGATCTAATTGATATAAATAGGTCAATTTATGTTTATATTTATTAAAAATAGAAAGTGAGAGACAAAAATGTTATTAAACCATTTAAATTTTGGCCCCACGTGCAGTAGTGAGTACACACATGCATGCTCCTCAATCTTGGCATGCCCACAGGCACAGCATACCCACAAACTTTTTAGCCATGTATTTTCTAATTAGTCTTGGCCCCCCACTTCATAGAAATTCGGGTCGCTCGGCTATTTCTTTGTGTTCGTGTTGTAGTAGTAGTAGTAGTAGTAGTAGTAGTAGTGGTAGTGCAGCTTCTATGACTTATAGCATGTAGCATGAACTGACATTTCACCTGCAATTTGCAGCTGATTTCAAAAGCATTCATCCTTTTTCTTAGTGATAAAACTCCCAACTCATTTTGGTTGGGTTGCTAGTTTCCACATAATCATCATTCATATATAGCTCATGTATGTATCACCATTTGTACGAGTACATTTGTTGTATTTTCAATTTTTTTTAAGCTTCACGCATCGTTTTTATATATATATTTTATAAGTATGCACTAGTTGACTCAATTATAAAAAATTTATTAGAGTGGCACAAGAGATAAATAATTTATATTGTGTTCACATTATAATTTATAATATATATTTTTTTATTTGTATAATTACCAATTGATTGACCATAGATGCGAACCGATCGACTGCTATCTAAGAGAAGATAGAAGATAAGTAGTTCTTCTATCGTTCAAGGGCAAGGGGAGAACATGTAGCATATCGTTCTTTGTTGTTAAGGTATTCAATTTCGTTACGATTGATTCTTTCTTTATTTAAGATTATAGGATAAATTTAAGTTTTACAATAATAATTAATTCAAAGTTATAAAAATAGATTAATCTTGTTGAAATAATGTACTAACAGTAACTTATTATAAGATTTTTTTTAAAAAAATCATAGTTATATATCCCACGTAATTAGAGGATTATTAAAAGCTTTTGTTTTAATGATAAAAAATTTTAAAAGAAAAAAAAGGTTGCTAAAGTCTTTTTAATGAATTATAGAAAGTGAAAAAGAGGATGGATATCTTTGAACAATCATGAATAGATTTGTTAGTATTATAAAAAATATATATATTAAATAGTCATAATGGTATGATGTCATGAAGGTTACTATTGTATTTGTATGCTGCTACTCATAATAATTTCCAGTGACTTTTCATGACTTTTTGGTGATGAGTTGTTTTTTGTTTATTATAATATTATAAACCAATTAATTAAGGTATTAATTGCTTACGAATCATTCATGGATATACCATTGAAAGTCTTTGTTTTTATATGTGGACCCTCTTTAATCTTTAATTTGTATTGTTTCTAAAAATACTAAATGCATGTATTACCATTAATTTTTTTTAATTAAATTAATAAGGAGATAGTTTCATTACGACTTTTTTTGATATAGACAACATCGATCATTTACTAAATTTTATGTGATCATCTGTAACTTTAGTTAATTTATATTAAGAATAATCCTTAAATTATTAGGTGTATATATATATATATATATATGAATCATTAGTAATTTTTCTTTTGGTAATATTTTTAATATCTTCAATACTATTTTGATATTAAAAAAAAAAGGTATTATTAGCATATCTAATTGAAGAAATGGTGCTGCTTAGCTTCTCAATCTAAAATTCTTAAAATTATTTTATTTTTGAGATCTGTACAATAATTCTCTTATTTTAAAAAAAAATGATTATTAATTAATAATAGTTATTATGAGCTAATTAATTGACTTTCACTCTAATTAATAAATAATGTAACGTAATATGAAGTAAAGAGAATCTCATATAGTATTTTCTCATAAAATAATATGAATAAATGAGAATGATCGTATAAATCATAATACAAAGTTGCAAATAGTGTATGTTTAGTGGAAGAGTTACTTTCAGGAATCACAAACTAATTAAATTGCAATATTATTTGTTATTATTGTTGTTGTTGTTGTTGTCAAATCAAATATCTTGGATGTGATGAGAGGCCATTGGATGCACTATTAAAAGTGGTGGCTAGGCTAGCTAGCTTATTGACGCAAATGCAAAGAGTCGTTAGAAAGAGAAAAGTCACAAAATAACACTAACAATAACATCGCATTAGCATTAGAATTGACTATTTATATATATAAAGCTAAGTAATTAAGCACCTAGCTAGCTTGTTGTAAAGAAAAAAAAAAATGAATGCTTTAATTTTGCGTTAAATCCATGTAATATTTAATCTTTTTAGTCTTGCAAAATGAGATTCACAACTTGACCCCTTTTTGGTTAGTCGTCGTGATCCATAAATGTTTCTGCAATAAGTAATTAATGTTCTTGAAAATTATATAAATAAGTGCATGCATTGCCAACCCAAGGAAATTAATTATGTTGCCAGGATTGCTTGTGTAATGAGCTTCAAAAAACGCTTTGCTTTTACCAATTATGTGCGAGATAATGATTATTAATCTTATTCATATCACGCTATCTCATTAATTTATAAAATCTTATTTTTATGTATAAAGTAATTTAAATTGTATATTTTATAAAGTAAGCGACATAACTCATTATAATTTTTTTTTTCCATAATATTTATATGTACATGATAATTCAATCACAAGTTGATACTTAAATTTTATTATTCAACAAATAACATCTATGAAAAATAATATATTGATAAGTAGATTAACCAAACATATACTAATTATTATTATCCTGTCATAGGTGATATAAATAGTAATATTTGAAGTAAATATTTTAAAAAAAAATCATTTCATGTACAGGACAAAAAGAAATATTATTTAAAAATTTGATAAATTTAATCAATTAATTCCGCATGTGTTAAATTTGAAATTATTACAAAGGTCATGCTTACCTTTTTTTTTAAAAAAAAAAATTTCTTTTGAAACAAAGATGATGCATACTATAGAAAACAGTGAATCATGATATATATATATATATTAAAAAATATTAAAAAAAGTTACGATAAGAGTTGAAGTCCTTTCCTAACATTCATGAGCTGTTAAGGATTCCTTGAACTTGGACTCGAATTTGTAATTCTTGATGAAACTAATTTTATAATTATGTAATTTTGAATGTAAATGGACAATGTTGATTGATATTATATATATTATAAATAAATTAATGAATAATCATAAAGCATGATATATACTTAATTTCCTATATATTTAAAAAATGTCAAATTAAATGTATATTTTTAACTACCGACTTAATAAAGATGAAAGGATTTAATCATATATATTTAAATATGTGGTTAGTTTAAATTAACAGATTATTAAGAAACGTTTAAGAATGAACAAAATCGTAAGATTAAAAAAATGAATTGAAAAATCAAAGCAAATTAAAATAACAAATAATATTCTATGATGAGCTAGGAGGAGTCAGGTCAAGAGATAGACAACGTCAAAATGGAAGTCATTTAGCATATACATTAAGTTGAAATTAGATTAATATATATCTCTAAAACCAACCCCTGGCCCCTTGCATAAGTAAACATTAATTAGTTGAATCTAGCTACCTCATTGCTGTATATATATACAATATATATATATATATATATATAAACATACATTAGTTTTGTTTGATTATTTGGCCCGGGTCAAATCTTATAAGTTGATGTTTACTTCTTCTTTCCAAGTCAAAACTCGTTTAAATCTCTTCCTAGCTATGTATTCACCAACGTACAATTAATTCTCTCTCTCTCTCTCTCTCTCTCTCTCTCTATATATATATATATATATATATATATAATCATTAATGCAAGAATAAATGAAAAAAAGGGATTTTTAGATGAGATATATATTGTTTTTATTATATATTTAAGTTTATAATTCAGATACATGTTCAAGAGTTCGAATTGTGATTTATATTTTAACAAAATCAAAATTATATATACATATATGTATATAATGCATTTGTTTTGGGTTTCTACATACATCTTAATCTTATAAATTATAAATGACAATGAGATTGTATTAAGTTTATCAATAAAGAATATAAAAAGAATTAAAAATATATAATAATCAATGATTATTAGTTGTTGTCATTAATTAAAAACAAGTGTTTGATTGGGAAGTTAATTAATTGGGATTACCATTTATGTAAATGCGAAATTGAGATTCAAAGTGAGTGTGTGTACAGTTTCAAACAAAGAAACAAAAAGGCTATATATAAATGAGTTTAATATATATATATATATATATATATTGTCATCATATGACTTTGCAATAAAATATGTAACCATATATACGTTACCAACGATATAATCCTTATCTCCTGTCATCTCCTACCCAGCTAATTGTTTGTACCTGCTGCGGCCTCTGCCTTCATTAAATTCCTCATTATCCTCCCATTAATAACTTCACTTTTCATTAATCATGTAACTGACATTATTTATTAATTAAAACCAAACACAGACATATACCATCTCCATCTTCCTTCCTTAATTAATTAATTTTATACAACAATTATTCTATTTCGTTTTTTTAAATTATTAAAAAAGAAGTCAGAGTTACAAGAAAATGAAAAGGATAGAAAAACAGTTGGTACAAGTAAAGAAAACAGAAAGCAGAAAAATAAATATTGGGCAGAACCCCCGTCTAAACTCCCAATCATTTCATCAGCTGACCTTTGAACCGACAATCAGACTAACCCCACTTATGTACAGAAAACCTGCCGGTGATTTTCCTACACCCCATCAATTTTTCTCATCTCTTGGACACGTGTCATTTATCAGACGGTTTGGTCATACCCTTTGACTTGACGACCGCGGTCAAAAACCCTAACTTTATTATCAACTAACATGTACATACATATATTTATATATACAGTATCATAGTTATTAAATTAAACCCAAATATTTATAATTTTTCATTCATTAATTTTTTTTTTAAAAATTTAAAAAATAAATAAATTTCCTTTCCTTTTCTCCTATTTATTTGACCTTTGTATCT
This sequence comes from Azadirachta indica, assembly GCA_022749755.1. NCBI lineage: Eukaryota > Viridiplantae > Streptophyta > Magnoliopsida > Sapindales > Meliaceae > Azadirachta > Azadirachta indica. The sequence goes on along the minus strand of CM040443.1, from coordinate 6,381,994 downwards.
CCTCCTTTTTCCTTCTTCCTTCATACTTTCGTATTCCTTTCTAGTTTTTCTCCTTTTGTTTTTTCTGTGTTTTTCACTTTACCTTTTTTTTCTTCTTAAATTCAGTCTTATAAATTTATCTCTTGATCGATCTTATTCTTCTTTGAATTAAAACGTTCATGGCGGTTTTACCCAGAAGCTCTTCAAGCTTGGAGTTGACAATATCTGTTCCCGGTTTCTCTTCTTCTCCTTCTCTTCCCGCTTCATCCGGTAAGCGAACAAAGAAACAAAACTGTTCCTTTTTGTCTCTCTGTGTTTTTTTTTTCTCTGTGATTGAATTTATCGTGATCTTGCATGGCTACATCCAGATGGAATTTTAATTTCTGTGTGATTTTTCTGATGATCATCTATCGCCGATCGATGGTCAAAAATCATTTTCTTTTTCTCCTGAAGGTGATCAACAGAATCAACTGGCGGCTTTTACAATGAAAGATTTGGACATAAACCAAATACCAACGGGAGAAGGAGGAGAAGAAGAGTATTGGAACGCAACAGGAAGCATGGAGGACGAAGAAGAAAGCAGTAATGGCGGCCCACCTCGCAAAAAGCTTCGTCTATCAAAAGAACAGTCTCGTCTTCTCGAAGAAAGTTTCAGACAAAACCACACCTTAAACCCTGTAATAACCAAACAAAACCCTCAAAATTTAAAAAAAAAAAACAAGAAAAGAAAACAATAATTGTTTCTACAGGTTATAATAAATGCTTTTTTGTTTTAATGCTTTTGGAGTTTTTGCTTTACGCAGAAGCAGAAGGAAGCATTGGCTACGCAGCTGAAGCTGAGGCCAAGACAAGTTGAGGTCTGGTTTCAGAACCGTAGGGCCAGGTACTGTACCCGATACCCTACAATTAATCAACTTAATTCATAATCATAGATATGTATATTTGTTGATAGAAATGAATTATTTTAGGTCTTTCCATTATTTTGTTGGTGGTTGGGATTAAGTAGGGTAGATTTATTTATTTATTTATTTATTTATCTATATCAGATTCTACCGTATAAATATCGTACTCAGCTTATGGTTTGTTTGCTGTGTCATGTTCTGGTTGATATTATTTGAGTGTGTGTGGGTGGTAAGAAATCGTTTTCTTTGTTATAATAATTTAGCTGAAAAGAGGTTAGAAGCTGGTAAGATTGAATTTATTGTGTAAACTTTGTCAAATGGGTCGTTAACACATGTCAGAAGTTAAACATGGAAGAAGAAAGTATGCTAAGTTTTGATGAAGTGATTTTAATTAATTGGGAAATAGTATTAAGCAATATGATCACCAAAAAATAAAATAAAATGAAATAAAATAAAGCATTTCTTAATCGACGGTCTTGTGTTTCTTGATATCTTGAAAAGTCTGGTTTGAATATTTGGGCTTTTGAAATTTTCACAAGACTTGGAAATTTTGTGTGTATATATGTTTTGCAAATTTAATTCATTGATTATCTTTTTGTTTTTGTGATGATTTGGAGATGAGGGTTTGAAAGTGCTTTCGTAGGAAACATTTTTCTTTGTTTGATCTACAATAAAATGCTTTTTCAAAAACAAACTTTCAATTTTTACGAAACATTTGGAAATAATAATTTGTTATTATTATTGTTATTGTTATATATAAAATTTTGATGATTTTTTAAGAAAGTTTATATAACATATATTTTATGTATATAAATCTTAAAAAATTAATGAAGCTAGCTAGGAAAATTATATATGCAATACATAGCTCAAGTGACATATACATAATAATTGATGTGCGTATGAAAATTGCCGAAGTTAGAAGTCCTCAAAAACACAGGTGGCATACTCTTAAACATTTGAAAGAGAAAACTGATAAGAGAACATAGGAATAATAATAATGACAACAAATAAATTAACCAAATAAATAAATGTAGTATATAAAAAAAAGACACATACGATGGACAAGTAGCTCAGCAAATTTAAGAACAATTAATAGATATATTGTTATTATTATTTTTTTGCTAGAATATTTATCATTTCATGAGCTCGTGATCTCAGCTTTGTGCAACAATGTAATGATAGTTGTCCAAAATATAGATGTCAACAGCATAATTAATGATAGCACAACAACAACAACAATTAAAAGTGTTGTGTGTGTGTGTGTGTGTGTTGGCCTCGTGTGCCACTCAGATGAGTACCCTCAAATAAAGTTTTATTTGACTCATTATAATTCTTTGGACTACCTTAGCTTTAACCTATCCATGCATGCATTAATTAATTAATTAATTAATTAATTAATTAATTAATTAATTTACTTATTTATTTATTTATTGTATTATTATTGAATACGTGTTTTGCATTATTATATACATATATATAGATGTGAAATCAATGAAAGCAACAGACATCCTTTATTTCCTTCAATTATTATGTTTTTTTCTTTCTGTAAATGTTTTTGGGTATATAATTAGTTGATGATATAATTTATATATGAAAATAAAATTAAAATTAGAAAAAGCAAAGGTTGGAAATTAATGTGGTTGAAATTGTTTTACGGGTCAAGTAAGTTGTAGAAATTAGTGTAAAAAAATAATCATTAATAATAATGAGAAATGAAAAAGGAATAAAGTGATGAATGCATTTGTATGAGATTTGGAAATACCAGAGATGCATTTATTAGACTTTAGAAAGCACTTAGAAAGAACCCATTTACCAGAAGAAGAAAAGCATCAAATAATTTAAAGCAGATGATAAATATGAAGTGCTTTTACTTGAAAAGCAGTTGATGACCTGTTTGACACTTATTATTTGCACCATCTATCTAGCTAGCTTTCTCTGTAGCAATTAAAGCATGCATGTATAGAGAAATCATCATCATCATCATCATCTTCAGTTGCATCATGTGGAGCCTATATGTGTTAAATCAATGCCAACCATTTTTGGTACAAACTCTCACTCCTTTTGTTACATCTTTTCCAAACAGATTAATCCAATATATATATATATATATATATATAAACATAGATTGAAGAAAATCATAATTAAGAATGATAAATTAAAAATATATTTATTAATTAAGTAGTACTTGATTTATGCATGATCGATTAACAGGAGCAAGCTGAAACAGACAGAAATGGAATGTGAATACTTGAAGAGATGGTTTGGCACATTGACTGAACAAAACAGAAGGCTACAAAGGGAAGTGGAGGAGCTTAGGGCGATGAAAGTTGGTCCTCCCACCGTTATATCTCCCCACAGCTGCGAGCCCCTCCCGGCCTCAACCCTAACAATGTGTCCCCGTTGTGAGCGTGTAACCACCACTGCCGTTGACAATAAGGCCTCCACCATGCTCGCCACCACCTCCTCCACGCCCCCTACCGCCTTGTCACCTAATGTCGCGACACCCGCCCTCCAATCACGGCAGTCTTCTGCGGCGTGCTGATTAAACATCCCCCATAATATATATTAAATATTAATGTTGGAAAGAATCAAGTGTGGAGAAACTAAAAAACAAAAGAACAAAAAGAAATTAATATTTTAGAGAATTAATGTTGATATGGTAGTTTACACAAATGTGCAAATGTGCTAAGATTGAATGAAGGAAAACAAACTAAGATAGATATAGATACTATATATAATATAAATATGGTATCTAATCTACGTACGTGCATAGATATATCTTAATTAATTTAATTTTCTAGGTTATTGCGTTTTTTTGTTTATTAATTTATTGGATCATATTTTATTAATTAATGCATGCCTTTGTTTAATTTGTTGTTTGAACGCATAATTTTTTATTTCAATGTTTGCGACAATTAAGTGTTTGATTGTCTTATTGAGATATATGGTCGTGGGAAGCATGGGCGGAAATTTATATAGCATAAAATATTATTTTTGTGATAGAAATCATAGATTATGAATTATATCTGTTTGTATCTTTTTATCTTTAGTCGCAAGTCATAGTGCTCATGATAATTCAAAGCATGAGTACTGTAAACCAAACAAAATTGCTTTTCATGTAGGTAGTGTTTATTTTCTTTGTTTAAAATCTAAACATAACTAAAATCTAAACTTGATTAAAATCTAAATTTGATTAATATATTTTTTTTATCTCAAATATTGGAATATAAATATTAAATTATTTATTTTTATAAAAATAAAAAAGTCTGAAACTAATATGTCAATATATACGTCCTAAAAAATTTGAAATTAATATGTTAAATTGTTGATAAATATAAATGTTAAGTATTATTACCAAATAAAATATTTAATTTATTCGGTGTTTAGATATTTAAATATAAGTTAAAATTTTTAATTTAATATATTCAGATATTTTTAATAAGTTTTCAAATATAAATTAAAAAATAAACACCTCTTAAACATTTAAATAATTTTATTTAGACTTTAGTTCAAAAAACAAATAGACTCCTAGTATTTATTTCTTCTGTTTGAAGCTGAATATTACTTAAATCTGTTTTATCTTGTTATCTTACACGTTTAAATATAAATATTAAGTTATTTATTTTTATAAAAATAAAAATTGTGAAAGTGATGTATTTTATAAAAAATATAAAACTGATATGTTAAGTTATTGACATATATATGTATATATATGTTAAGTAATAAATTAATAGTATCATTTACAAATAAAATATTTAATTTATTCAAATGTTTAGTTATTCATATATAAGTTAAAATTTTTAACTTAATTATATTCAGATGTTTTTAACAAACATTTATATATAAGTTAAAAAATAAATAGTTCTTATACATTTGAATAAGTATATTTAAATTTTATTTTTAAAAAACAAATAACTAGCAAATTTTTAAATTTTTATTTAAGTAAAAACAAATAAAATATTTTTCTAATTAACATAAATAATAGAATGATAAAAAAAATATATCATTACTATGTATAAACAATAATAATATACATATTTTAAAATATGTTTAAGAGTATTAATAAATTTAAATATTAAAAAAAATGTTTTAATTATTTAAAAAGAAAGAAAAGAGGCATGTGTCAAAAGTCAAAATAACCTCAAATTATTTTATTATTTATACAAACTTTTCATATACATCTATCCGTATAAATCAATGTGTTAATTTTATTTTTTATTATATCCATATTATAATTTTTACACAAGTGAAAAAAATTAATTATATGAGACATGGTTAAAATATAATATTGGACATTAAACTTTATTTATTTCTTTAAATATAAAATTTATCTTAATTATTTTTGAGATATACTAAGTAAAATGACTAATTTTTAGTTATTTATATTCAAATATGATAAATAAAAAATAAAATATTATATTTAAAATCATTAAATATTTTTTAATATTTTATATTGATTCAGATTTTAGATAAAAGAACAAACAGGCTCTCATAGTGTATATAGAAGTTTTTAATCATATTTTGGGTCACCTGACGGTCAAATAAATGGAGTTTATGTAGTAACTAGTGAGGGAGGTATCTGTAAAATGTCACAAAACTTTTGTCCATATGTGATTTTACAAACCTCAGGGAGGTATGTGCAAATACCCTATAATAATAATTTTGGTTTGAGGTTGGATTGTAAATAAACTTTTGGTGGGCCTTATCTTATGGGCGTGAAGAGGCTTGTATGAAACATAGATTTTGTGTTACTTTTTGTTGGAATAGGCCATTTCATTTGGGCTAATTTCGTACCCAAGCATTTACTAACTTGCAGCCCATCAGATAGTTTTCGTTTTTGGCAAAATATTGAATTATATTAAATATTATCGCTCAGGATTTAACTACGATGTTATATAATCATACAATATTTATATATTAGATGAGTATGAACATGCTTCTGTTTTATAAAGTGAGGGATATTGTTAATCAGAAAAATTACGTTTAAAAGAGGTATTTCTTGTAAAACTTTTGATAAATCATTAGATAATATTGTTGAACATAAGGAAAATAATAATGTTTTCTTGTATTTTTTTAGTCAAAAAATACTATTCCCTCGTAAATAAAAAAGCCACGTGACTTTATCAGATCGGATCTACTATAACTGTAAATACCTAAACTTAGGAGGGTAGAAGTGGGAGAATGCAAGAAAAAAATGTAATGGAAAAGAATTACTGCAGAAAGCTTAGGTTAGGTGATGAATGGATACAAGGGAAGACTTATTGTTTTGGCAGGAGGCCTAAAATTGGGCTGAATTCGTGATTGCTTGGACCGGACCAAATCCAATGGATGACGGCTAGAAGTAGATTGTTAAACTAAAAATTTGTAAGTTCTACAAAAAATATTGTACTAGGTGAATTTAATTTAATTTAATTTAATTTAATTTAGGGCATGTCCTGTTGACATTTATTTATTTTCTTGTAAAATCCCGAGATTTTTGAAGCATATTCCTATTAGTTCCTAAGGGTGTAGGGGCAGGGGCAACATCAACAATTATTACTGTTAAGAGTAGCTACTTTTTACTGTTCAATTCTGCTTAATTTCATGCTGAAAGCTGAAACCATACGTGTATATTCTCAGTCAATTCAATTTGCCTTGTCTATTCAATCTTTCGTGTTTCTGTTTCCATCTTTTATATCTCTTTTGATTCAAATTTGTTTGTTAGGTATATATATATTCATTTGATTCAAGTTTTATGAGTATGTACAAGGTCATATATAATCGATTATAAAAATGGTAGGTAAAACAAACAAATTACTACTATTTGATCTTGTCTCTTTCTATTTTTGAATATTCATATTTTTTAAGGAGATCACTCATATATTAAGACAAGTATTTAGATTATTAGTTATGGTGTGGAAGGGTCAATTTTTTTTCTGTAATTAAAATGAATAATTTCACTTGTGTTAGAGACTTGCTTCTTACTAATCAAGTGATTAATTTTAAAATTTAAAATTAACTTAGATACTCTATAAATAAATATTGTCTCCCCTCCAACCGAACATATTAATAAGCAAACATAACCTAAGCTACTAAACCAAATTAATCACATTCACATAGATCATCTATATATATATATATATATATATACATATAGGCCCTCAAATAATTAATAATATATAGAATGATGGGAAATTGGCGGAAAATTTGTCACACAAATAATTTCGTTGGGAAATGAACTAAAAGTGTGTCGAAAACATAGTCTCAACATGTCTCCAAAGCTCATTAATTATGTTCCCTTTTTAATACCAAATTGAATTAACGAGTATGATAAATCCAAAGAGCTAGCATTGGCAACATTACTGAATGCAATACCTAGCTAGCCTAGCTGTCTCTTGGAATCTGTTCCTCACTTCAAAAGTAGACATGAATGATATAAAAGATAAGAGTTATGTGAGTTTTCAATGAAATATAAAACTAATTCCTACGCTACTCTAATTAAATTATTCATAATATATATAAGAATACATAACTTAATTCGACGAATATCTCAATCATGCATTTTAATAAAAAATTTCTAACTCATAAATTTAACATATTAGATATAAATAAATATATTATATATGTATGTTTTTTATTTAATTAAGAAATTAATCATAATTAAACTTAAATTAATTAATAGGCTTAGTTTATAAGTCATAAAATATGAAAGAAAGGGAAAGAGCAAGGGAGAATGATTATAAGGTCCATTTCCATCTCAAAAGAATGTTCTTTCACATGCATGGAAGGCTTTGGAGGCATTAAATTAACAACAAATTAATTAAGTCGATGAAGTAAGCAAGCAACCCCACAATCACGAAACCCAGTTTCTATGCAAATTCATTAATATTGATGATAATGAGATTCATAATCAATTAATTAATTAATTAATAATCTTGTTAAGATAACCTAATCTTTTGATTGATGTGATAATCATGTTCATCGATGAACAGCTCGAGAAGTTAGAGTCAACGTTGTAGCCATATTCACATGCACTTATGATATAAATATATATATATATATATATATTTATTTATTTATTTATTGCCTAGAAGATTTTGGTGGGTTAAGTGTCCGCGTATTAATTCTTGCATGTGAATTTGGTCTTCTTATTGGTCCATACCACGCCTTGCTTTGCCTTGCTTTATTCATTTATTAGATGCTAGTTTATTAATCTTCTACTTAAAGGTGGGATTATCACCAAGCTTTTCCTCCAAAATAAAAATAAATTAGTAAAAAGCTCCCTATAACCAATGATTAATTACACTAAACAACTTCATATGACTTTATAACTTATTCTACATTTTTCTCAGTAATGTTTGCGTATCTAAGAGAAAAAAAAATGAAAGATTTAATCAACGTTGTTACTTAATTAGCTTATAATTAATAAGAAGAAAATTATTTAAGAAACAAAATATTTGATTAATGATGATTATCCTAGTTAATGAAATAAGAAGAGTAATACAATATTTATGATTTATTTTATATATAGTTCCTCCATTATTAGGTTATCTTTTCAAATGTTTAATTTGATATATATTTGTGTTAGTCCATTATTTAGTATAATTAGTAAAAAATTTTTAAGTGGTGCAAAAAGTTTAATATTTAAATTTTGTTCATGAATTTAAACTATATATTTATATTATATTAAAAATTAGAAAAAAAAAAGTTTGGTGCTCTATTCACAGTAAGAAAATTCTAAGAGGAAGAACCATTGCTTAATTAGCTGATGGGTAATTACTAGCATGTGAATATTGAAGTTATATTAATTATATGAAGGCACCAGCAATTAGGTTTAGAACAAAATCTCTCCTATCAAAAGAATATATTTTTATTTCTGATAAAATATAATTAAAGGTGGCTGTAATTAATTGGTGGGGTTTCATGTACATGTTCACATGTACCAATATTATTTTTCTGATTTTGGGATTAATTTTTGATTTTTATAGGAAGAGTCTAATAGTATGAACAAATCAGCAGTCTTATTCACTTCACGAGCCATCTGAAAAGAAAAAATAGAAATAAATTCAAGAATCGATATTAATTATACATATGAAGCCAAAGCTGACTGCATGTCTTCTTATTATCATATCAATTAATGCATTTATTAATTAAAGTTAATTATTAAAATAAGGCAATTTAAGTTATACATCAATTATTAAAATTAGAATAATACATACGTAAATAAAATTATTTCATTTTAAAGTTAGTTAAGAATCTCTCACGATTTGAGGTCTGTTGAGCTTTTAAGAATCTTGTGTGATTTGTTTATTAATAATAATTTATAATTAAAAACTAATATATATTTTTATATTCTTACCTAATAACCACTCATTATAAAAGAAATTCAAACTGCTAGAAGAGAATCTTAATCTCTTTAAATTATTATTATTAAAGAAAAACCAAATAATAATAACTAATGTGGGTACCTCGTGAGTACTTGTGATATGTATGAATGAAAAGTTTGATTGGTTAATTAGATTATTCGCTTGCTTATGTGGACACAAACTCACATAGTATCCAATCACTTCTTTGAACTCTTAGTTTCATTAATGAAGGCAAAAAGACCAAAACCAACCCACTAATTAAGAAGCCTTAATTTGAGTTATTAAGTAATTAACGCATATATATATATATATATGTTAATTGACAAGCAAGGGCACCTTATCTTCCCAAAGAAGGCCAAAAAGAGTAACAGCAAAAAAAAGGACATTAAAAAAAAGCGTAGCCAATAGCCACATTGTGGTGTGGGGGTGCATGATTATTAAATTGACTTAAACCTAATTTATTCATATTTGACTTGATAACATATAAATTTAGTTATGTTATAAATTTTAGAATTTAATTATAGAAATCATATAAGATTCAAATATGAAGAGAATATAGAATATATTTTTTATAATTTAATTCTCAAAAATAGATGTAAATTTTTTATTGTGACACGTTTATAGTAATGAAAACTCCCGACGTAACTAGGGACTTGTTTTTCAATCATTGTAGAAAAAAATGAAAAGGGTGAGGGGATTAGACTAATAAAAGGGTAATTAATGATAGTAATTGGTGGAGAGTGTGAATTGGACATATTGAATTTAGGTAACCCTACCCCTAGCTAATTGGTTTTTGGTATGCATGTGATACGGCATCGAAAAAGGTTTGAGGTGAGAAGTGACGTATGGGAGGTGCATTGCCTTTTGGTTGTGGGGGCTAGGCCCAATGGGCCGACATCTCATCATCTTTTGACTCATTGATTCCCCTTCCCTCCTAACTCTACTGACTTTTGTACTTGCTTAACAAAAAGAGAGCCACCCAATTTGACTCTTACTTAGACCCTTTTTTTTTTTCTTTTTAAAAATATATATATATATTTTATGGGTTGCTTAATCATCATCATTTCCAACCTTACAAATGACAATTGATTTTGTTTTTATAAGATCAGTTATTAACTATAGTTTACATGTTCAATCAAGATATATATATATATATATAAACAGTATATATATGTATCGATAATCTTATTTAATATTCTTCAATATGGAATCTTACTTATTAATTTTAAAATTGTTCATTAATTTGAAATAATCAATAATTCCTATATAAATTTAATGGAAAATAATCCCGATTGAATTAGAGTAGAGTGAACCATAAAGGTTATTAATTAAGAAAAAAAATGAATTTAAGATAAATCTAATCTATTTTATTAGAATGAAATAATTTTTGTTATTTTTTGAAAAATTTTATATAAAAATGAAAATTTTTATTTACAAAATATTAAGTTCTTATTTTTTATTATTACTCATTTTACCAGAAATTGTCAAATACTAATTGATACTCGAAGAACATATATAATGACATAACTCATTTACGCCACGCAAAAACTTAAATATAACTTAAAAATGCTTATATTAATTATATATATATGTATATTATATGTTTTGAAATCATTTTGTTTCATCATGTGTTGTTTTGGCAAAAGCAAATGAAGCAAAACTATTAGAAAGTGGGGATTTGAGACTACAAGAAAATTACCATGAGTAAAGTTGATGGTTTTTTTTCCTTTAATTTCTATTCAATTTCCTTTTTGGGTTCTGCTATTTGATTTATTTATTTAATAAAATCATTACAGATGTGCACGTGCATGGTGACCCTCAATAAGCTTTTCTTACTTGCATATGCATGTGCTTTGTCACGTGTTGTTATGATAGAAACCTTACATGCATGCCTATTTCTTTTCTTCTTTAAGAAAAAAAAAAAATAGGTCCTCTCATGCTTTTGTGAACAGGTACACGTGGACCCTCATCATTGGATAGAAACCTTTCGATCATGCTTTCGTTTATTAATTTATTTCGAGCTTGCGGGCTTTTAAGTTTTAATTTTAAAGCTCAATCTGAAACTGATCTTTAATTAGCTACGTACATATACAGGGCAAAAGTAATTCTGATTATGTATCGCTAGCAAATTATCTGTTCAATGATCTTTTTTGATGATTAATTATTTGAATTAGATTCACATTTTTAATCAGTTCGATTAAAAGATCTAAATGTTGTATTCCTAATTTTATAAATTTAATTTGATGAATTAAATTAAATAGAAATGGTTAAGTGAGACTTTATTCATTTTATAGAACATATATAATTACCTATATGTAATGCAATTTTGTAGAGTTTTTCAAAAATAGGTCATAATATCATAATCTAAATTATAATATCAGACATAATGATGTTAATTGTTCATTATAATGTAAGTAATATTAGTCTAATATTAAATTATTTCTCATTATAATTTAGATTCTTATATATATTAAAAAATTAATAAAATTGATTCTATTATAACAGTGAATTATTGCTTTTCTTCGAAATAAATTTCAACATTCAATTCAAATCTAGAATTGCATATAATTGGACCGAAAGATGTGAGCTGAGAAATGTAATAATTAATTACTAGATATAAATATTAAATATATGAACTTAATTTTTAATATACTTAAAGGGAATCCACTTGAATGAATAGAAGTTAACAACTATTAATATAAATTAATTTAAAAATGATGTATAATATAATTAATATAATAGATTTCTTGGGTTTTGCCCATCAAGTCTAAGCAGATGTCCCCAACACAAACTTCTTTTTCTTTCTTTCTTCTTTTTTTCCCCTCTTTTTCTCATATAAAATTCAACTACTTGAAGAAAGAATTTTATGGTGGGTATGCTTCACAGCCCTAATTAAAATAAAGTTGTTACTTTTTATTAGCTAGCTAGGGACTAGGGAGGGGATGTGATAATGTATTCAATCAATCATGCATGGGTTAAAGGAGACTGATAATTTTAGGTATACTTGAATGCGATTGATGGTTATAGCACAAGAATTTCCATTTTCCTTTCTTTCTTTTTAAATTAAATTAATATATAAATTCACATATATTCGTTTTGATAGTATGGAAAAATTATATTCCAAATCATATATGCATAATTAATAATAAGGGAATTAAGAAAGCAATTAATTTCTATTATTTTTTATTTTGACCTAATTTAGTGTAATAATCCCGACTACCTTTAATTATTAAAATATCGACTCAAATTAATTTATTATTACAAGTATATATATTTTTAATTTTTAAAATTCAGTTCTAGTATTAACAAAATTTCAACCTCAAACTTGTTTATACCATTTCAAACATTCAATTAATTATTGTGGATAGTTTTGAATATTTTTTAGATTTGAAATTTATTTGTTTTATATTTTTTTATATGTATTATCAAACTCTTTTATAATTTATCTCGTATATATACAAATCGATGTAGTAATATTGTATTATTGTGATTGTATGTCTTATAATTTTATAAAAATAAAAATATAGATTTTATAAAATGTGTGCTAATTAATATTATACCATTAATTTGTAAAAGAGTTTGTAGCTTAAAAGAAAAGTTTATTTATATTTAATTTATGTTTTATCTAACCATTTATGTATATATGGGTTATGTCTTTATCATGTTAAGAAAGAAAATCAAGTGATTATAATCTAAAGGAAAAGAAATGGAATGGGATCGTTAAGTGTGGTGGGAAAATAATTTATTGCTTCTACGCAAGCATGGAAGATAAAGACTAATCAAGTTTTCCATTCCATTCAAATCCATTGGTCAAACTGAAAACGACTCACTTAAAACCTTCCCGACAATATTACTTCTTATCACTAATATATATTTATCTCTTTATTATTTATTATTATTATTATTATTATTATTATTATTATTATTATTATTTAATTTAGATATAAATTAAAAATAAGAACATAACAAGATGCATGAACAACACATTCATAAAATACATGCACTACCTTAATTTGATTCTCTCAGTTCCGGTCTTTTGAATATTAAGATTCTCTTTGCCTTTGTGCTCTTATGAACTTACTTTTAAAAAATTTTTTTCATTATTTTTATTATTATTATTATTATTATTATTATTAATAAAGTTTAAATATTTATATATACTTAATTCTCTAAAGATAATCAATATAAATCCAAGAAAGAATTTTCATTCTCATTATATATATAGAGTAGAAATCTCTGTTAATAGTTTAATTATTGTACGTAGTTTAATTTGTAAGATTTTTAAAAGTAAATATAGAAAATTTTAATGTTCCGATTTTTTTAAATAATTATAATTTGTCTCTATTTTAAATCAGAATATTATTTGTGTATATAAAAAAAAAGATTAAAAGAACACATGATAATATTGAAAACAAGAAAAGTGAGAGAGAACAATGTAAAAGGATCGGGAAGAGGAGCTGGGTGCGTGTAGCAAAACAAATATTTGAATTCTACATAAAATTTTTTTAATTTTTATTTTTATAATGTAGCAAGAAAGGCGATAGGCCAACAGAAGTCGTGTTGTGGGTTTGATACAAATTTTGAACAATGAATATATATATATATATATATATATTAGGCAATGCATGTCATTAAGTACGTTAAGGTTTTGTCTGAATGTGGTCAGAACATAAATCCTGGTAATGATTAATTGTAACAATTGTTATCACATTACATCACTACACCACCTTTCTAAATTATAATTTTTTTTTTATTCTTCTCAACCTATCAATTATTATATTATTGAATAAATCCACTGTTTTTCGGGCCTTTTTCCCCGGAAAATATTTTTCATGGTCAAAGACAAGAAATGTATTGCATATATTACATGAATATGATCATCATCCACAATCAATTAGCTATATATAAATACAAAAAAAAAAAAAATAGATCGATGATATTACTTAATTCTAAAATAGATGGTGTTTAACTTTTATGAATTATAAATTTATTAAATTAATTAATAGGAAGATGTTATGAAGTAAATTTTAATTGGTTGAGTAATATACTGATATATATATATATATATATAAAGCATTTTCAATGGATGTTGAAATTTTGTGATGATGAGAAAGAGCCAAAGTTTGTTACTTTTAACAACAATATTGACAATGGGGATGGAAAATATTGACAAACTTATAACATTGTTTATTTAGCGTAGGTCAAACTTGGAAAGGATATATGCATATTTATTCAATTTTAGGCAATTAAATAACAAATTAGCAAATGCTACTGACATGTCAGATATTGAAATTTGACGCTAGGGGGAAGCATATAATTAATTATTATATACTCTTACTGTTAAAATGCTTTCTATTGTTTAAATTACGCTTCAATATTTTTTTATGATATAAATTTTATAACCATATATAGACCTCTAGGATTATTGAACATAATGTTAGAAAATCAAACATACTTTAAGACACTTATATATATATATATATATATATATATAGATTATAGACTCAATTGACAAACTTTATACATTCGTATTGGTGAATCACAGTATACTCTTATTATGCCTATTTTTATTTTAATCATTAGAGTGATTTTGTGGTGATTCAAATTTTAACATAAATTTGTTGATTATCATCTCTTTTAGTTATTCAGTATTTCAATATTTAATATTTTTGGAACGTTACTTATTTTCTCTAGAGAAAAAATTACTTAAATAAGCACTGGTTTGAGTGTTGGAGTATTGTTATAGAAATAGATTAGATAAAATTTAGAAATTGAAAAGGATGATCATTCAAGTCTAGCAAATAAATTAAAGTAAATTAAGCTCGATTGTAACATATTTTAAAATATGCACGTGTCAGCTATTAAGGGAATAGAATTTCTATTCAATAAAATTAAGCGACTATATATCAGTACTGGTAGAAGTACCAAATATGTTATATATAACATATTTGGTTAGAATATTTACACTCGCATGCATGCACCAAAAAGATTAATTAGAACCCTTTTAATTTGCTCACATAATCTAATTGAATCGTTGCTATCTATTAAATTCTAAATCAAAAAAATATAATACTAAATTAACTCGTAACTCAAATTAATTATATATTAGATTAAGAATCAATTCTGTTATAAGTTTATGTAATGATCATAGATAGTCTTAAAATCCATATGTGCCAGCTGCAGGAATGAATTAATATTGCTAGCTTGGTCTCAGAGTCTCAACTTGAACAGCAAATTAAAGCAAAATTAAAGAAGAAAAACACAACCTGGAAATTCAAATACAATAGAAAAGCAAAGATTGTCCACGTCAGAACTGCATAGCCCATTCCAACCTTGACAACATCCACCTGCATTATTACAACTATACATCGGATTGCCATCCTCTTCAATTTATTCAATTTATTTTTTTAATTATCTGTACGTAACATAAAAAATAATACATGGTTAAATTTTAATTTTAATTTTTTTAAATTATGCATTTAATACAAAGAGTAGTAGACTACCATAAATTATGTAGTTACAATCTTGTTTACATTTGAGAAACAATAACTATTGATGATAAATACCTTACATTTTATATTTAATTAGGTTAATTAAGAATATAAAAATCAAATCTTTAAAAGCGAAAGATTGGATGATAGAAAAGAAAAGAAAAGACTGGGAGAGAATTTGTACTACCAGACACTTAACTCTTGTCGAGTTAACCTAACCATGTCAGGCGGTTACTTTCTAACCAAACAGACACTCTTGCTCACTTAACTGGTCCCCTTTTTCAGTACAATCAACCACCCATTCATCGGCTCACCATTTCTCTCTATATATATTCTCTGAAATTACACTTATTGTAAAAATTATACTCAGAAAAAGAAATATATACATATATTTCTCCTTTCTCAATTAGTTTCTCTTTGTATGCTTCAGTTTCTCTGTGTTATCAGAACTTGCAGAACCACACTGTTGTCACCCCTTGTTACAGTTAGTTAACTAACGGTTTCTTCTCCTTCTTCCCAATTTGTCCTTTCATTTTCCTTCTTCAATGCTATTCCTTTTCTCTTCCTGAGACAATCCCAGTTCTAGCAGATCTTGTAAACAATTCATTACACAATTTTCGAGACAAAGAAAAATGATCAGCTGGAAAGATCTGTACACAGTTCTGACGGCTGTGGTTCCTCTTTACGTGGCTATGATTTTGGCCTATGGCTCCGTTCGCTGGTGGAAGATTTTCTCTCCCGACCAGTGCTCCGGCATCAATCGTTTTGTCGCAATCTTTGCTGTTCCTCTGCTGTCCTTCCATTTCATCTCTACCAACGATCCTTACGCTATGAATTTCCGTTTCATTGCTGCTGATACTCTGCAGAAGATCATCATGCTCTTCGTTCTTGGCATCTGGACCAATTTCACCAAGAACGGTAGCCTCGAATGGATGATCACGATTTTCTCTCTGTCGACGCTGCCCAACACTTTGGTCATGGGAATTCCTTTGCTCATCGCCATGTACGGCAAATATTCCGGTAGTCTCATGGTCCAAGTCGTCGTCTTACAGTGCATAATCTGGTACACTCTCCTTTTATTTCTTTTCGAATATCGCGGTGCCAAGATGTTGATCATGGATCAGTTCCCTGAGACTGCGGCGTCTATAGTTTCTTTCAAGGTTGATTCTGATGTCGTCTCCCTTGATGGCCGGGATTTCCTAGAAACTGACGCGGAAATTGGCGATGATGGGAAACTTCATGTAACAGTGAGGAAATCAAATGCTTCCAGGCGTTCTTTAGGCCCGTGTTCTCTCCCGGCATTAACTCCGCGTCCGTCGAATCTCACCGGAGCTGAAATTTACAGCTTGAGCTCGTCCCGGAACCCGACGCCGAGAGGCTCCAATTTTAATCATTCTGATTTTTATTCGATGATGGCAGTTCAAGGTTTTCCAGGAGGAAGACTTTCAAATTTCGGTCCAGCTGACACGTATTCGGTGCAATCTTCCAGAGGTCCTACGCCAAGAACGTCCAATTTCGAAGAAAGTTGCGGCCAAGCGGTATCTTCTCCTAGATTCGGGTTTTATCCGGCTCAGACGGTACCAACGTCGTACCCGGCACCAAATCCCGAGTTTTCGTCTACTCTAACAAAAACTACGAAGACTGCGCAGAATAATCAACCACAACAACAGCAGCAACAGCAACAACAGCAGCAGCAGCAACAAATAACTGTGAATACTAAAACAAACCACGACGCCAAGGAGCTCCACATGTTTGTCTGGAGCTCCAGCACATCACCAGTCTCTGAAGGCGGAGGACTACACGTTTTCGGCGGCACCGATTTTGGAGCGTCCGAGCAATCTGGACGCTCTGATCAGGGAGCTAAAGAGATTAGGATGCTGGTTTCTGATCATTCTCAAAATGGAGAAAACAAAGGTACACAAAATATTAATATAATAATTTAATTAATTATCAATTATCCATAACATGTTTATTATGTTTTGATTTTTTTTTTTTTGGGTTAATTTGTCTTGATGCGCGAAGCCATTCCACAAAGTGGGGATTTCGATGGGGAGGATTTCAGCTTTGCTGGGAGAGGAGAGGGAGAAGAAGATCAGAGAGATCAGAAAGAAGGAGGATCCACCGGACTAAACAAGCTGGGGTCCAGTTCTACAGCAGAGCTACACCCGAAAGCCGCCGGAGTTATAGACACCGGCGCTGGAAAACATATGCCCCCGGCAAGTGTTATGACACGTCTGATCTTGATCATGGTTTGGCGGAAACTCATCCGCAATCCCAACACATACTCCAGTCTCATTGGACTGGTTTGGTCTCTAATCGCTTTCAGGTAAGTAATTAATTAAACTAATACATAGAAAATTATTATTACAATAATACAAAGAAATTCATATAATGTTATCGATTAATCTTGAAACATTACTGTAATTGATATTTATTTAATGTTGTCGTTGTAGGTGGCATTTGTCAATGCCAAAAATAATAGAGAAGTCAATCTCAATACTGTCAGATGCTGGCCTTGGAATGGCTATGTTCAGCTTAGGTGAGTCACCTTAATTAATTCTTTAATTTTAGTTCTTTCACTTTCTCGAGAAACAATCAGAAAAATATTAACTGGGCTCCATTTTTATGTTCTGATAAATGGAACCCATTTGCAGTGTCATGAGTTTATGAAATTTCTATACTTTAAAAAAGGACATTCAATCATCATATTCTCAGCACATGATACAGAGCACTAAGACTTTTTTCACTATCCTGTAAAAAGTTTGCGGCGCTCAGAAAAGAATAAAGATTTTCCTGGAAAATTTAAATTTTTATTTATTTAAATTTTTTAATGGTCATTTCTGAACCGCAGCAAGCAAGCTGCAGCAGGCGTGGTAGGGCAAGATTAGTTTCGTATTGATGTGTACTCAAAGTATGGGCCAATACTTGCACAACTAACAGCCATGCATTTTTCTGAAAAAAATTAGGGTTTATCTATTGACCATCCGACATGTGGGTCAGGTTTAGCGACGTCGTTTTTGGGTCTAGGGTCGGTTGGCATTGGTTGAGATAGATACCTTAAATGGTCCATGCATTAGCAAGGGTAGTTGGGGGTGATAACGATTGGATTTAAATGACTTCGGGGTCTTTTTCTAATTTTTGATTATTTATTTATTTATTTATTTATATGTATAGGTTTGTTTATGGCTTTACAACCCAAGATTATTGCTTGTGGGAACTCCGTAGCTGCATTTGCAATGGCCGTCAGATTCCTCACCGGCCCAGCCGTCATGGCCGCTGCTTCCATTGCTGTCGGCCTCCGCGGTACCCTGCTCCACGTCGCAATTGTACAGGCTGCGTTACCTCAAGGAATTGTTCCATTTGTGTTTGCGAAAGAGTACAATGTTCATCCAGCCATTCTCAGCACAGCGTAAGTAGAAAATTAAATTATTTTCTACAAATAATTAATATACTATTTAATTAATTTGATGTGCTGCAGTAGGTAGATAATTAAAATTCTAACATTTTGGATTAAATTTTAATGTTTGCAGGGTTATCTTTGGAATGTTGATAGCGTTACCAATCACTCTAGTCTACTACATTGTTCTTGGATTGTGAATTAATTAATTAAATGTTCGATAAATTAATTAATATAGCTAGAAAATGATCGATCAGGAATTTGAAGGGAATTTTTATGGCATTTCATCACATTCTGGGGCTAGCACTGATGGTATGTTTGCATTCACCGGCATATTTTCTTACTAGACAAACAAAAATTTTCCGGGAAAGAAACTCCAAAATATATGGAGAGGTTATGAGATTATGGAGTTAAGAGAAATTAATTAAAGCCTGGATATGAGGATCATGCCCCCATTAGAAGCCAAAGTTGTGTCCAATTTTCAAAGAGCTTATTTTTGAGAGCAAGAAAGTAAAGCAAAGCAAAAGCTCTTGTACGTTCAGCATGAAGGAGACATTAAAGAGGAAAGCAAGGAAAAATTTAGAAAAAAAGGAATGGTGGGTTAGTGAAATCTAATATTAATATTATTTTATCTTCCTTTAATTTCCCGTTGTCCATGTAAAGTTTGAGAATTTTCACCGAATTTCATGATCTTTGCCATTATAAAGCGACAAAGACATGGATTAATGAATTGAATTGAATTAAAATGAAGAAGGCTTTTGCATTTTTCTTTCTTTTTTCTCTTTTTTTGCTGTTAGTGTTGGGTTTTGATTATCCTTAGATCCTGCAATTATTTGCTTTTGTCGTCTTTGTTGGTTTGTATTATTATTAATAATTAATTAATTTATATCTCTAGGATTTTTATGATCGTTAGTCAAGCAAATCATCTTGTCAATGCGATGCATTTTTTATCAACATAGACAAAGACATATCTCTATAATACTTTGACGCAAAGAAATTAATCAATAAAAATTATAAAGGAAAAAAAAGGTTAGAGAGAGAAAGAGCGTAGGATATGTATACAGCTTATATATATTTGAAATGAAAGCACATTGTCTTTCCACTTGGTGGGTTTTGTACTTTTGCATATGTAGAAGCACTTTTTTAGGGCCCTCTTTTTGTTGAAGATGAGAGAGAGAGAGACAGAAAGCAAGGGGTAGCTGCAGTGAAATTGTCAAAAGCTGCCTATTTAGCAGCTTACTTTTGCTTTTAGCTTTTAGCTTTTAGCTTTTAGCTTTCTATCGATGCGCCCATAATCCTACCCTACTCCCAACAAAAAATTGAGAGCTGTGATTATCAATCTCAATAGTGTGGTCAACATTACGACTTTTTCTTGCAAGAAAATTACAAACGATGGCATGCATGTGACACAACACAATTTTACATCTCATTTTGATGAACCCACACACACACATATATATATATATATTATATATATACATATATATGTACATACATGTATGTGATACCGTGGACCTCGTGGTCATAAGACACGGCCACAAAAGTTGTTGGGGATCAATCATCTATCAAAAGCAATTAATGAAACAAACATATACGTAGAGAGAGTTGAATGAAAGCAGCTAGCTAGCTAGCTAGCTAGCTTTTAAATTCAAACTCTTTCATTGGGTCAACACATCGTGGAAGACATGCCTATTAAATGTACATATATAATTTTTGAACATCGATCCTTAATCTCACCCAGTTGAGAATTGAATGGAAATCATATAATGTGTTGTTTCATTCATTGTCCAATTTTAGCCTATATATTTTTGTAAAATCAATTGGTTGTATTCTCTAGATTGTTAACATAAATAGTTTATCTTACAATCCTCGGATCAAAATTTTAATTTTGTGTCTCTTTTTAATAGTGGAAGGGGAAAATTGTGCCAACCTTTATTAATAGATAATATGATCCCCAAGATTAATGATTAAGAGTCAGTCTCCTTAATCTTTATTTACATATGATTAATTTAATGATATAATTCGTTGTTTTTAATTAAAAGTAGTGCATAGCAAATAACTTAATGTTTAAAAAAAGTTCTTTAAAGTTATAAATGACTAACATTTAAAAAAATATTATTGTAAAATGTATATATATATGTATAGCAATCGAAAATTATTTTTTAGATTAAATGATTGGATACCAAAGTATATAATAAATTATTATTGTACAATACATACAAAATTTATAAAATTAATTTATAGATACAACAACACATTTAATATTCATAAAAAACGAATAATTAAGATAAATAATTGTCAAATATATAACGCTTTATTATAAGATTATATTTTATATCACATAAAATTAAACATAAATTTAAAAAATGCAAAATTTGCCAGTATAATATTATAATTAAATATGGGTAAGGATAATAATGATATACAATATAGTTATAGCCATGAATAAAAGCACAATTAACCACATTTCCATCAATGGAAAGCAGGAGCAATTAATTAATTAATGTCTTAATTCTGGATTGCCAACTCCAAAATTTAACTTTAATTAGTTAATGAGATATCATGTAGTGTTGGAAGGAGACATACGCACTACAAAAATGCTTTGAAAACCTAACTTAATTTCCCCCGACTGTGCATGCCTCAAAACCCTGGAATCGATCGAAGAGAAGAAAGAAATGGACCTCTCACAATTAATTAGTCTCAATTAATATTATATTATAATCTTCTTGATATATAAGTAAGTACCTTAATAATGGTGATACTAATTAACATATATCAGAATTTGATATATATATATATATATATTATCGTTTAAAATGAAAGATCTGTTAGCATTAAAGCACGTAAGACCAACATGCCTTGCTTGAAAGCGATTGGTCTTAGTGAAATTCAGACAAAGTCACCGTCGCCTGTACGATTTCACATGGTTTTGTTAGGAGATTGCAACAAAACAAATGGCTCAGTTGGGGCTCACGTGTGTTTCCACCTCATATATATATATATATATATATACACACACATTTATATATCTGTTCTGCGTCTTTCTATGCAATTTTTTGCGGCAAAATTTAAGCATTAATTTCCCAATTGAATGGTCCAAAAATTATGCGAGAAAATTGGTCCCCCCCAAAAAAAATTAGAATGTAATTAAGAACAAATTAACAAGTCAAGCTCTACAGCTTGCATTGATAGACGACACAGGGCCAACTTTAATTGAAAAGGACAGAAAATGGATTGGCCCAAACCAGATGCGTACTTGCATGGCTTCAAACTTTATTTAAGCCCATTAAGTTGATTTCAAGCCCACTTCATTCATGCCTTTGACTGCCATTGTCAAACCAGTTGGCAAACTAACACTTTTCAAGCATCATATGTGTGTATCCTCGGCCTTTCCCGTATAAAACAATATACGCATAATAACTAAGAAAAATTTAGTAAAATGATATAATATGATTTTACAGGTAAAAATGTTCATGCTGAAGGTTATTAAAAATAATAATACTTAGTACACAAACTCTATTTTTATATATATATATATATATAAATTGATGTGATAAAGTGATATTATTGTGACAAAATGACATGCTTTACATAATTTTTATTTTATTTTTTTCTGTAAAAATATAGAATATGTTACAATGATATAGCATTATTTCCATCAATTTGTATGGATGAAAAAAAATAATGAAAAATTGTAATAAAAGAATTATACAATGCAGCACTTAAATATATGCTCGTAACTTAACCCTAAAAGCACATTATTATTGTAGGATAATGTCAAATTTTGTATTGGGGTAACAGAAATAAATAACTAAATCTAAGAATCTTGGAAACCCTTTAATAGCGAAGTAAAAGGCAAGAGAAAAGATACAAAATAGAAAGGAAGCAGGAATATTAGATAGCTAGCTTGCAATGCGTACAATAGGTATTGGTCAAGATCAATTAATATGTCCACCGATGTTGAGTTATAATCAATTTCAGCAAACATCTAACTCATGCTAGCAAACACCATTCAAAAGAACAAATTCTAGTCAAGTCAGTATCTATCCGATCGATCAATCATCGATCAGCAAAATTATTATTGTACCCACCAATTCATTTAATTTCTATGTGTTATGAAGATACGGGTTTCTACTTTTCTAGCTAGCTACCAATTACACTGATGTTTCCATCTTCTTGTAACCTTCTTTCTCCCAACCTTTGATGAAGCTATTTGAACCTCACGTAAATATATACCTAGATTTGCTTGTCTTCGCTGATTATTTAATTACATGGTCCCTTTGATGTGTTACCTGCAGTTAATTATAATATATCTAGCCAGCTACCATTTTTTACATTAATTCTTACTTACTAATTTAAGTTCTAAAGTTTATAATTTTTCAATATTAGAACTAGTGTTCACTAAGAGATTATTTTGTGTTCAATTCCCCCGAGTCACTAATGTACGCTACTTGATAAACCTTCTCACATTTGAGAGTAGGGTCTATTCGCGAATATCAATTTAAACTTTTGAATATATATAGCGATTAAACTAGCATATGCTTTCAATCATCTGATTATTCTCTACCATCTAGTTTAAGCTTCTGAATTCAGCGAATTATCTAATAATGTTGAATCAGCAAAGCTTTCAATGATCTAGCTAGCTATATTCATTTGTAGGCATATAGAGGTTCGCCTGGTAGTGGCAATGCTTTTGAAGTTGTAGACCATACCAAAGAGAAGCGACAACGACCATGGGATAATGATCGGACGGACCACGTGGTACCAAAGTCACTCAATATAATACGACAAACACATAAACATGCAAGCATGCATGCATACATGCAATGCATTTATATATGCATAGATCGACTCATATCCTGTGTGGCTCCCATACATACACATAGTTTCTGAAATAGACAGCTAAGTAACTATTGGGCATATACATATCTATACATGTATGCATGGATGCACGGTTAAAGCTGCATTATGGTACATAATATGCATGCACACATGGCAAAAGGTTAAAGGCATAGATGGGTCCTAGATCATGTGGGTGCCATACTGCTGATCATGTGATGTTAGGGTTATTTTGCATGCAAGCAAATATTCAGTGGTTGAAGCCAAACAAAGCAAAGCTTGAGTATTATTGTTGCAAGTGGGGATAGAAAGAATGGAAAGTTATAGAAGAAGATAGGATCCAACGTGTGTTTGAGAATGAAGTTTTGTAGAAAAATATAAAAACATTTTTATAAAAAAATGTTTCGATTCTTGGTATATTTATTAGTTGTGTAATGTGATTATTCATTTTGATTGTTTTCTTTTTGGATTCAGAGAGTATGATGAATGGATTTATCGATCGATACATGGATCCTAAAGTAGACAGAAAACTTTGCTCTTCAGGGTCCTACGAGCCTTTAGTTTTTAGTGTAATTTTTTTGAGAGTTAATTTCTCTGCCTTTGCTAGCAGTAGCGATATTATTCAAGTAGTAAAATTATGTGGCTGATTTTTAGTGACTCAAAAGTTATCCCAACTCCCAAATATATAGTCGCTGCAACTCGATTCTTCGAAAGTCTATAGCACTTAAATATTTTTTATTTTGAATTATATAAGTGTCTAATGTTTTTTTGAAATATACCTGTCCAATCGTTTGCACAAAATATTCTTCGTATCTTGTTAAGTTAATTATTTGTGTACACTATAAACAATCTGATGAATAAGCTTCAAATACGTAAGGAATATGATTATAATAAACGTGATTATTACTTTAATGTTGTGATTCTTATATGGATATATATACATATTTCATTTTTTCTATTGGGTATAATTTTAAGGAAAATGGATCATAACATTACTTATAATTACGTCTAATTTAACCAAATTAAGCACATGAATTTTCAAAGTACTGAAATATTTAATTACATTAGCCACAATTATTGTGTTACTATGGGGTGGTCATAAAATTATTAAATAAACTATTTCGGGGTTCTAGAAGAGCTTAAGTAGGTTACGTTCTTGATTTTTTATAAGATATTATATATATATATATATATTAATAATATCTTATTAATTGAAAACATGCACGTTAAAGCAAGGAATTAGAAAACTAAGTGTTATGATCATATATATATATATAATATATGTGAATGAGAACGTATAATTATTAACGGAACATTAATTAAAGTGGGCTCAAAAAATAATGATCAGTGGTAGGCCAAAAAGAAGAAGAACATATGGTAATGTCCTCGTGCGCGTGGCTTCATTCTCTGCGTACATGTGAAAGATTATTTATACAACCAAATTAAAAAAAAAAAATCTACAATAGAATCCAAATAAACCATTATTTGATTAGATAATTAGATCTTACTACATCATTAATTATTATTAAATTTATTAAGGTGAATTCTCGAATACCAAACACCCAACTCATGTTTGGGATAAGATTTATATAATAAATAAATATTATATTATATTTGAGAGCACTGAAGGAATAGGATAGAATATTGGACCAAAAACAATTAAGGCGTAAAATAAATAAATAGATGCAAACAAAAGTTGATAAAAGACATAGAAAGAAAGAGAAAGAGAACGAGAGAGAGAAAGAAGGGATGTAAGAGTGACGGTTAGCGACAGTGTTGGGTGAACCACAGACAAGAGCTTGCAAAGATGGACCCAACCCAACCTAACACAACACTTAGAACCATGTATTGATGGATTGATGGATGG
This sequence comes from Azadirachta indica, assembly GCA_022749755.1. Lineage (NCBI taxonomy): Eukaryota > Viridiplantae > Streptophyta > Magnoliopsida > Sapindales > Meliaceae > Azadirachta > Azadirachta indica. Next base: position 6,356,174 of record CM040443.1, on the reverse strand, counting down.
ATGGATGGGTTCAGACTTCAGACTCTTTTCGAGAGCCAGCGACTGCTCACTTCTTTCTCATGCCTTTTGCTTTCACTACAAAATTTTAGGGATCCATCTTGTTATATGACCCATCTATTCCTTTCCGTTATATGACCCATCTATTCAAATTTTTGGGCTCATAATTCGTCTTTGAAAATAATAATAATAATAATAATAATAATTTTATAAATACATACTTTCTTTAATTTACTCACTTGAAAATGTAAGGTACGTGATAATGATATACATTATCACTTTAGTTTGTATGAATGAATGAGTTTGTGTATTTAATATTACCAAATGGTCTTTATTTATAAAGAAAATCAAAAGTGTTTTATAAAAATGACTCTATTAAATTTTAATTAATTAAATTAAATAAAATGAAAAAATTTAATACTCGTGACATAATTTTATTATGCTAGATGTTCTTATAAAAATAACTACGCAATTAGAGTTTTTGTTTTTGTTTTATTTTATTTCATTTTTTAAAAGAAGAAGAAGTAGAATAAGATAAGCTTTTCTTGGGATTTTTGGTGGGCTCTGGAGTTGATTATATGGACCAAACTGTTGGGTGATTGGTCTGGCCTTTCTAATGTTTGTGTTTAATGGCATTTTACAACACAATTGGATTAAGCTCATTTGGTCTCCAATATCAATAGGCTCTGCAGCAAATGGCCCAACCTTGTCAGAACATGTCAGTCAGTCTTCATGTGGCTCTTAAACATAACTTCAAATATTTAGAATTTAGGATCATCATGTAGTAGTTAGCAGTAATAGTAGTACTTTACTAACAACTCAGCTTAAAAATTTGACCTATTGCAAGAGCATGATACATACGGGGAAGGTATTTGACAAAATTTGGACCCACAAAATTAGACTTTGTGGCTGGAAAATTCCTTGAACAAGTGAAATGACTCGCTGCAGCAGTACAACCAAACCCATCGAATCTTTAGCTTCTTGCTGCTGCTTGTGTTCTGTTTTCAATGGTGGGTCCTTCATCCTTGTCCTTTATTCATCGGCAACTATGTATGCCTGCAATTTTTTCCTGCTTTTCTTCTCTTCTTTTTGTGCACCAAGTTACATGTTCACATGCCTCACAATATAATATATATATATATATATATATAAATTCAACACAACCAGCAGTGCCCCCTACCACTAAGCTCCCTGCCTTTTGGTTCCCTACTTTATCCCATAACCCCAATGTTTTTTTTATTTAAAAAAAGAAAAGGAAGTATGAGTTGTGCTAGGTACTAAATATGTATCATACCCAACATGAAAAAGTATCACACGAGAATGTAACTTTGTAATATATTATCGATCATATTTTATAAGTTTTATGATTAATGTTATAGGCTTAATCTTCTATATTACAAGCTGTACTCACATTCCTTTTGGAGAAAAAAAAAATTATGGGTAATTTAAATTCATTCCACATTTATGTAATTTTCCGCTCCACTATGTCACTGACAATAATATTGTAATTAGAGAATACTGAGGATCTATTACATTACATGACAATGTATTAATCCTCACCCAAAATGGAAAAATATAAAAAAAAAAAAATGTTTTGTGGTCTACAACTACAAGAGAGCCATTCTGAATATAGGGCTCTTCTTCTTCTTCTTCTTCTTCTTCTTCTTCTTCTTCTTCTTCTTCTTCTTCTTCTTCTTCTTCTTCTTCTTCATGAACTGAATTCACTACGTTCTGGATGGCAGTGAAAATTATTTGCCCATGAAGCCAATTGATTATCCTAAAGAGGTTTATGAACCCAAAATGTGATGGCTATATGTTAAACAATCTAACCTTCTTATCAATTGGGCTCCCACTACTTATGAGCCATTATCAGATAAAAGAAAATGCTACCATTAAACATTTAAACCTTGATTTCTTGAAGCACATAGTTTGGGTGCATTTAGAACTTACTATCCATCCATCCCAAAAGCCCCTTTTTATTAGGCTAGGACTAGTTTTCATAGGCTTAGACTAGTGTGTGTGTTAAATTAACATCTCTACTTCAAATGTATCCATCCAACTTTGTTAATAAATATATCACAGTGATAATAAGAATTTAGCAGCACCATAATTTTGAGAGTTATTCGGTGAGCATTATTATTAATTGACCTCTAATTGCCAATTAATGGTAAAATTAAGGAAAAAATTCTAGTGGTAATTAATTATCACCGTTTACGAAAAAAAATCACAAAAATACTCTTAATTACCTCCTTTGAGTACGTATTCACTAAAACAGCTAAACCATCAATTTTCAGATTATCCAAAATTAACTACCATTTTTAGTATTTTTCCTTAATTGACATTCATACCTCTAGATAGCAAACTGCAACAAAAGAAATCGATGAAGAAGATAGGAAAATTAACCTAGATTTTGGTTCCATGATATCTTGCTTCGAATATTAATAAATATTATGTCTACAGCAGAAATAATGGAGGCAGTAGAAGCAGGTGATCAATGCAACAGTAATAAATCAAATAAAAGCATCAAAGGTCATTCTGATTCAAGCAGTAATTCAACATTACCAACAATTCATCTCCTGCAAAAAGTAGGAGAATATTTTCAAAAACTATTCTCAATTACGTTCAGCTAGCAAGCACTCATTCATATTTTAGGAACTTAATTAATTATATATATATATATATTTGGTGTGCTGTTGCATATATGCAGGTACTTGCAGAGGTGATTGGTACATATTTTGTGATATTTGCTGGTTGCGGTTCAGTAGCTGTGAATAAAATATATGGTTCTGTAACATTTCCCGGAATTTGTGTAGTATGGGGTTTAATTGTAATGGTGATGATCTATTCTGTTGGTCATATTTCTGGCGCCCATTTCAATCCTGCAGTCACCATCACTTTTGCTGTCTTTCGACATTTTCCCTATAGACAGGCAAGTATTCCTTAACTTCTATATCATATTCCTCCAATTCTAATCCAATTAAACACAATTAATTTTCCCTAGAAAATTAATAATGTGAACCTAGCATTATAATTCTCATCAGGTATTGACGTTCGCATGCATTGATTGACGTAAAATTACTTTATATTTTCACGTTTAATTAATGGTGATTTTACATATTAAGAGTTGCATGCAGGTGCCTTTATACATTGTGGCTCAGCTGCTGGGATCAATTCTTGCTAGCGGGACAGTATATCTTATTTTCAATGTGAAAGAAGAGGAATATTTTGGAACAATACCGATTGGATCCGACGTTCAATCTTTTGTTATTGAGATCATAATTTCTTTTCTCTTAATGTTTGTTATTTCTGGTGTTGCCACAGACACCAGATCGGTAAGTGTAAACCCTAATATATATAACATTATTCTCAATTTTAATTCTCCATCTACAATAATTACAAAATATATATGTATATATTTATTTATTTCCTTGGCAGATTGGAGAACTTGCAGGCTTTGCTGTTGGTATGACAATACTATTAAACGTTTTCGTTGCTGGGTAGGTAACCTTCCTTCATGTATATATCATCATCAAATTATTTATTTCAGAAAGCAAATTAAGAAAAACATTTCCTAGCTAGCTACAACATGATGGATATAACTTGCAGGCCGGTTTCGGGGGCATCGATGAACCCTGCGAGGAGCATAGGTCCTGCTTTGGTGATGCAAAAATACAAGGGAATCTGGGTTTATATTGCAGGACCCATAATCGGAACGATTCTTGGAGGTTTAGCCTATAATATGATTAGAATAACAGACAAACCTCTTCGCGAAATTACCAAAAGTAAATCTTTTCTCAAGAGCATCGCCAAACCGCTATAGGGTTTATAAATTTCTCTTGGCTGCCAATATGTACATATATATGTAGTTTTATATATTGGGTAATTAATCTGATTCAAACCTTTTCACTTAAAATTTAATTTTCATAATTGCAAAGCATATGGGTCAACAGAACGAGGAGAAGCTTGTGGAAGGAAGGAATAATTTTGGTTCTATTTGTCCCTAGGTTGCCAGCATTAAAAGAAACTGCAGAGACAAAAGAATGAGAAATTAAAAAAAAAAAAGAAATAGTAATGGGTAAGGTGTCTGATGTTTCAATGACATATAGATATGTATATCATTATTGTTCATTATTGAATACAACTGATCTTTCTCTTTTCTTCCCTTTCATGTCTTAACATTTTTTCAATATTATTTTCAGCCGAGAAGATATAAATATATATATATATATATAGGCCAAATACATGTACACCTGGGAATCACATGAACTTCACATTGTGATATATAACACAGACGTATGGTTGTTCTTACATAATGCCTGCTGCATATCGATCCACGCCCCCCACCTCCCAAATAATCAAAATCACATTCGATGGCCGGTTTCTAATAGTCATTCATTCTTAAATTCACACAATATTTCAAATAAAGTTTAAATCGATCCCTCTCCTAATCTCAAATCTTTTAACATATATATTAATTTTTATTGATTTAACTGCTAATCTGATCAAATTACCTGTATTTATTCCGGTAAAACTTAAGATCAAGATCAGAAGAGAATTCTGATGTAATTTTATAGTAAACAAATTAATTAAATGAATAAACATACATATATACAAACAAAGATGACCCACCTGACCATGACTGCATCTAAAATATTAAATTTCACAACGCCTGAACCCCACCTTCCTTCCTTCCTTCCTTCCTTCCTTCCATATTTATTATACCTATAGATTATTTTCGTCTTCAAATTTTTTCTGGTACAGCAATGGAGAGAGTCCATCTGATGTAGATCTCTCAACAAATTTTTTGGATGAGATCATTGATCATGTATAACTAATACTAATTGGTGACAATATCACATGGGTAGGTTCTTCTTCTTCCTTTTCTTTTTTTTTTTTTGTTGGTTTTGCAACATATAGTTTAGAAACGTATAATATTTTATATAATGGATATGGCAAAGATTATAATAATATATATGTTTGTTTCTAGCTACAACTAATTTCAAATGCAAATTATTAAGGAGAGAAGCTAGATTTAGGTTGAAAATTGAAGTGACATATGATCTATATCCTTTAGAATACTCGTTGAATAGTGAAAAGAGAACAAAGCTTAGGGAGTAACTATGATAAAAGAGGGTATAAATTGACAATTTTAATTTTATCATTTAACATGCTTCTTGACATATATAATTTCCTTTTACAATCAAATCCTTCTTTTGATCTTTTCTAGTATATTTTTGGGTTTGTAATCCTGACTTAAAACGTTATATTTCTATCTCTTAATTTATATTAGATTTTAAACCTAACATGTTAAACTAAAAATCAATATAAAATATAAATGCTGCAATGCGGTAATAAGATATAATTGAGTTCTTAAATTTTTTTCTTTATAAAATTTTAACAAAGAATGTAATTTATTTATTATTTTTTAACTCCATCCCCTTGTTTCAGTTTCACTAAAACTCAGTTCATAGAATCAATATTTGACTTAAGAAGAAATTTATGAAATTATTAATTTTATTAATGAGTTCTTAACCAAATTTAACGGCATGAATCATGTAAAAAAGAAGAAAAACATTTGATTAACTTATAAATTTATTAAAACTCAAGGACCCAAATATTATTATCCAATTATGCAGGGATTCTCTTCTTAAATTAATTCAGTAGGTCCCATCTCTTACCAGGGACGGTGACGATGCAACTAGAGCAGATCTTTGATCATGAATCTTGAATCTTTGAATCTTGCACAGCCGTGGCTAATCAAGTACCACTAATTTTGATATGATGCATGGCGCATACACATGCACATGCACATGCACATGCACATACATTGAGAGTAGTGTGGGTTTGTCCTTATTTTGACTAATCTTTGCTAGTCCCAGATGATTAGATGATCAAAAATAGACGGACCCCCGTAATCCAACGGCTCTAATCATTGCACTCATTCATCGCTCCATTATTCATCATAAAAGTTTTAGGGTCCTACCTTAAAAGATCAGATCTAAGATCAGCTGTCCCACTATCTTGTCCATTGCCCTAATTACATGATCATGATCATCTTTTGGGGTGCAAATAAAGGATATAATCTCTAGATTTTCTTTTTTATGGAGAAAGGAAAATAATTATTTCTCAATTAAAGCTTTTCATTTTTTGATTTTGCTTTTCCAAATTATGGATGTGTCTCCAATTTTCTTGACATCACTTTAATGAATTCTTTATTTTTAAACTAATAGTGAATTAAAGTTAGAAAAAAAAATTGATTTTAGGGTTGAGGATAATATTTGCAACTTATTTTTCTAACTTAATTTAATTCAATATTTGAGTATAAATAGGTTGTTACCTCCATCTATATATACATATTACATACATCAATAAAATGAGCATGCGTGTACCGTATCACATTTTTAGAAGAAATTACTAAATGAAATCCATTAATATTTGTAAGAGAAATGTCACATACATTCTCTACATTTTATGACATTTATTTTTATAATGTTTTCTATCAAATCAAATGATACAGAAATGAGAAGTAAAATTAACAATAAGGTGAAAATTTCTAATTTGTTATGAATAAAAAAATTTCTAGATTTCAATGGGGCAAGAAATTCAAACTTGCAATATTTTACGACGAAATTTAGTCAAAAAATGTCTGTAATTAACTTTAAAAAATTAGAAAATATTGTGTCATTTTTTTTTTCCCAAAGAGGACTTAATCTTGAGTAAAATAAATGAAACTATGGGGGCCCTTGGTGAAAATAGTCATTTGTAGTAACATCATTAGCCGGGAAGTCGACAGTATGAAACTGACTGACATTAACTGCACCAAGTCACTGCTGCAATTTCTAAATTTTCTACCGCCATAGTTAAATCCGATACCCTGATTCCCAAACGCCGTTAATTTACGGAGAATGTTAGAAACTCTGAACAGTGTCTCTGTGGAACAAGACAAAAAGACAACAACCAGCACATGACACGACACCAAGTGATGTGATGAAACTGATCGGAGCACTTACTTTTAAAGCACTTCATTTACATTCAGATTAGATTCACAAACTTTAACACAACCCGGAAGCCAAAAATCTATTCTTTTTCCAAGTGAGAGCCGCGAGCGAGATCCAATCTACAGAAAGATAGAACTGGTTTGTGGGTACTCATTTACTCTTTTGACACGTTCAGTTAAGATTCTTGTAATTTCATTCCAGCACAAGCTTCGAACTTTGTGTAAATTTTATCTGAAAACTTGCTTTTTGCGGTATTCATTTCTTCTAACTAAAGTTCTCTCTGTGTTTTGGTGCTGATTTATGATGGGAGCTGATTGTAGAATGTTTGGTGATTCATTGGGATAAGTTGCAATGGCTGGAGAGATCGAAGAACCTGTGAGCATTAGTTTTCAGGTGCTTGTTTTCTCTATTTTGTTTGAGGATCTGGCTTTATATCTATGTTTATTTGTGGTTATGTATGCTTTTTCTTGGTGGGTTTGGTTTAGTTTTAGGGATTGTTGGTAGAGTACGGATAATTTGTTTGCTTGGGAATTCGGTTTATTAGTTAATGAACAGAACAGAAAAGGATTAAAATGAGGAATCTTTTCTAGCTGTTTCATTAGCTGCATAATGTTTTGAAATGATAAATGACATCAATTTGTTATTGGTTTTATGACTGCTTGGTTTTGCTGATATGAGCAGTCGATCGATAACTTCATGTTAATTGGAACAGAGAGATCTAGGATTTTCTACAAGTATATGGTCCAGAGTATGTAACACATAGTTTTAAAACGGTGAATTTGCTTCTTATTCTGATTGATTTCTTAATTATACCGAAATTTAATTACTTCTAATATTACTGATTTGATTTCAGTCTACTGCTCCAAAATACATACTTTCTTTGAGTACTTTTAGATGTGAATGAGATTTGTTGTAAAATTAATCTATCACCATTGTTTTCCAGCACTATTAGAAACAATTTTTCCTTCATCAGGAGACCATTATCCTTTGGGTGGAGTCTTTTAGAGCTTTAGTTGCATTTTTAATGATAATGTGAAAACTAATTTGTAATTAGTGTAAGGAACTACCATGTGTCCATTAACATAGGCTTGCATGAGACGATGCACTATCACTCTAGTGGCATTTCCTTAGGTTTTAATAGAAAATTTTGTTTTATTTGTTAATCATACTATAGTATTTTCTTAATCATATTTCTATGCGTTTAAATAAGATTGTGCATTAAAAAACTTGCATATTTATTCCTCACACGCAAGTACAGACGACATATATTTTAACTCCAGCTTAGTAGTTGTCTGCTTATAAACTTACATCCAATCCTTTGAGTTTTGCAGACTGATTCTTTGCACTCGGGTTCTATATCATTTGGAAGGTTTGAAAAGGAACCCTTATGTTGGGAAAGGAGATCATCATTCTCACACAATCGGTATCTTGAAGAGGTTGAGAAGTGTTCAAAACCGGGTTCAGTCGTTGAAAAGAAAGCTTATTTTGAAGCTCACTTCAAGAGGAAGGCTCTTCTGCTTCAGGGTTCATCTGAGTGTGAAAGTGCCAGAGAATACCATGCTGGTGAAAATGATGTTTTGGAGCATGAGGTTTACATAGATGAATTTAATACTGTTGTTGAAGGTAACCATTATGATCAATACGATGAAACTGCCTTGGAGAACATGGACTGCAGAGCAGAATTTGACAATAGAAATGAAGGGAGCCATAATAATCACTTCGATGAAAATGTCTCACAAACTGAAAATTGTGTAGAAGAATTTGATGACGGAAATGAAGGGAGTAGATTTGATTATGCAAATGAAGGTAACCAATACTTTCATGAAGGTGCAGAAAGTCGTGAAGAACTTGTAGTGGAATGTGAAAGAGAAGATCCTTCAGTTTTACCTGCAGAATCTCAGATAGAAACTGCTTTGGAGAATGCTGATTTTGTGGTGCACAGTGTAACTGAAGATGTTATTCCTGAGAAGACTAATCAAATTGAAACTGGGTGCAACAAGTCACTTTCGAGTAATGACGAACCAGAGATGGACCTAAAAGGTGACCTAAATGGTGATGCAGTTGATGTAGAGGAATCATCAAAACCCATTGACTTGTCCCCTGAAACCAGAATGACGGGGGAAGTTGATAAAGCTAGTTCAGAATGCCGGCTGATTCATTCTCCAAAGGTCTGGATTACATTGACTTTTGTCTCCTGATTGATCAGAAATATAATCATACTGTCATTAGCATTATAATTACAGAAGTAAATAATAATATTGTGTCTAAAAACTGGTTTTTAATATTATTTCCATATGCCAAAGGTACAACCAAGTCTTTTTAATATATATAATCAGTTCTGTTTCTTGGTATTTTTCCCTGTGATTCACACTTCTTGCTTTCCTGCTTCCAGTCGAGGGTTTCAGCAGGAAGTAAATCTATGAAACCCAGACTGAACTCTCAGGTTAACATTAGTCATAACTCAAAACACAGTTCTGGTGAGGCTTCAAACACTGCTGCAAGGAATGAGAATAGAAGGGAAAAAGAGAATCTGGGAAGAATGAAAGCAGAAAAGCGGCCATTAAAAACATCTACTCCAGCTAGACTTTCATCACAGAGATCTCCAAAAACAAAGGTGAGCATTTGGATTATACCATAAAATGTCACTTTCTATAATACATAAAGAATTGTTAAATGGTTTGCAATATCTTGATACTTTTCTTTTTGCCAAAGGATTCGGAGAGCTCAGCTGCAAAGTCAAAGATGGAGAATAAGAGGTAATCATTATTTTCTCCGAAACATCAAACCTGTGTGTTACACTGCTGAGACTTGTAAGATTATTCTCTTCTTGCCTTTGCAGTGAGAGGGAATTAAGGGCCAAGAAAGTAGTCGAATCTCAGCCTTCTACATCAAGGAAGATTGATCCTAGAGCACGTCAAACCAATAATAGGTATTTTAGTAAGATCAGGGAGACTGCATTCATAATCTTATTTTTTTAACTATTTTAATTTTGATGTGGAGTAATTGCTATACAGGCTTAAGCAGACTGTTGATTCAGCAAAGCCTGTTGCAAGGTCAAGTGCTGCAACTTTCAGTTTCAAAAGTGATGAACGTGCGGAAAAGAGGAAAGAGGCAAGCAAGCTTGATATCTAATTCAAATAAAATTTTATTGTAGTTTCAATAGATCAAACTTAAGTGGCTTACTTGTAGTGAAATTGATTTCAGTTCTACATGAAGTTGGAGGAAAAAATGCATGCTAAGGAAGCCGAGATGAATCAGATCCAAGCAAAAACACAGGTAGGTTGTGTCACATCCAACAATTAGGATTCACTACTGGAGCGAAAAAAACAAATTGATAACTAAGTTTATTGTCGCTTCCTTGTTATATGAAAAGAAGTTGGTTTTATATATTTCTGGCTGGTAAAATGTAATGTTCTTAAGAAATTGTACTTAATCCTCTTGGCCTTTGAAATAATGGCTTCAATTGGTACTATTGCAGGAAAAGACAGAGGCTGAAATTAAACAGTTACGGAAAAGTCTTAATTTCAAAGCGACACCAATGCCTTCTTTCTATCATTCTGCTTCAGTAAATGGATCTGATGGAAGCAAGGTAAATTCTTGTAAGGGGAAAATCAAACAGTCATGGAACATTTTTTCAGTTTCTGATCCATATCGTAAGTAAATGTATAAACCAAAAGTATTTTAGATGATATATTAAGGAAACAATACAACGAAAATTATGCATACACACTTGCGTCCTTGAAATCGTGATTTCATGATCGAATTCTCTTACTTTTTCAGGACTCTTTCTAGGGTATTCAGGCTAATAGTTATTATCAGTCTAGAATTAGATCAGTCTGGCATTTCAGTATGCGGTTTCAAAACTGGAGAGAATGAATTGCCAACAAATAATCCCTCTTGCTTTTTCCATCTCAGGCACAAGCAAGAATACAACATAAATCAACTAGTCCAGGGACTAAAGGTACTGCAAGTTCACCGTTGCTTGCCAAGGCAGGAAGAGACAGAGGCCTCACTGTCAGTGAGTCTGTAAACAGAATCGAGAAACCTGAATCCTCAGAGGCATCAAAGTCCTCTACTACTGAGCTCTCTGAAGGTGCAACTGTCATTTCATCTCCACCAACCCAGCGTAGCAATCATCACAAAACTGTAATGAAAACTGGAGCTATTGAGAGGAAAGAACGAGAGAAGGAGAGAAGTCCTAGTTTGCAGAAATATCAAGTATCAGAGAGCAGCAAGACAAGAAAAGACCAGAGTAGTGATGGGAAGCCAAAAGTGGGAGCTCGGAGGAATAGCAATGAAATGATGAGGAAGAGTATGAAAGGGATTGGCATTGGCTCCAGTTCTGGAATGGGTCGTCTAGCAGTTGGTGTAGCCTCCTGAACCCCATCTCCTTCTTCCAAGCCTACTATCACCAATGTCCGCAATGATAGTAATCATGCATTTGCCATCATGCACGTTGAATAAAAGCTCATGGCTAATACTGAAGATTGCAGGTGAGATTTGCTGGCATGTTTGTTCTGAGAATCAAAGATATGAGAAATCATTAATGATTATGTTCCATGCTTGTCACTTTTATTTTCTGTATTTCATGTATGATTGATGTGATGTAGCTTGTAGCTAAATAGAAAAAATAACGGTGGCTGTGATTTGTGGAGTTCTTGAAATTGCAAGTCTCCCTTGCCACCCCATATATGAACGTCATTCACAAATAGTTGTAATTTATTAAGTTAAATGTTATGTAATAACAGATATTACATTAGTTGTCTTTCAAAGCATGGTTAATGTCTTTGAGCATCTTGGCAGAGAACAATTAGTTGTGTTCTTGTCTAGCTGATTGAACTGGTTTGGCTTGTACTCTGTCATGTTATTAAACAAGCTTGCTTAATTAAGGCTTAATCCGAAACTGTTTTGTTCTACTCAACTTTGAAAGTATAACAGTGTCATACTTGGATTTGATATGTAAAGATGTATCCACAATAATTGTAGCTTAAAAACTATAGTACAACATATCTTAAATATGATTATGAAGTGCTAATATTGATATTTGAGCTACGGAATTTTTAGTTCTTTTTTAATCTTGATCATAAAAATTTTTCCCCATTTTCCCAGTTCCAACGTGTGTAAGATTCAAATTTTAAACTTTTAGTTTCACTTCATAAAATATTTGGCATTAAACCCCAACTCTCCTTACTATATATATTATCTATAAACACTGCCAAATCTTTTTCCAGAAAGTGAGGATTAAGATATAAAGAACTTCCAAAATCTACTTTAGTGTTCTTTAAAAGAATGAGGAACAGCTTGCTTTTTGGGTATAAGAAATAGCTATTAACTTAGATTTCGTGGAGGATTAGTAGGCATTGAGCCTTGTGTTAAGTCTATCATTAAGCTTCTTATTTGTGTCAATTAAATACATAATTCAATGTTGAGTTGATAATCTGTCGTTTAAGTGGCGGACATTGATGGGGGAATAAGTAAATATGATATAGTACGTAGGATCCACATTATATCTTTTTTGCTTTTCTAAATTAAATTCAATTTTTGTATAATCTCTAAGCAATTTCAAAACCTCAAGAAAAAATGTCCATAATGTTGCCTTGAGGCCTTAAATTGTGGAATTGTTTACTGGGCATCTATAATCTTTCTTTTTTCATAAATTAAATACAATTTTAAAAAAATACAAAAGAAAATCGTTTTGGATTTAATAGCCTATATAAACATAGATATATGTACATATATGTATTTATGTATTAGAATAAGTTATTATTTATTAAAACTAATAAACCAACAATTAATAAGCCAAACCATTTAATTAATCATAAATTGACTCCTATTTTGGCCACACATTTTTTTGTCTTAGATCTCATAATTATTAAAATTAATATTCCTCATGTCATATACTTTAATCTTTGAAACTTTGATTTTGTTTGGTAGGTTGGTTGGGTTTTTGTTATGAAAGCTTTGCACGTGGCTTTGAAAAGAAATGTTGTATACAAATGGTTCATCAAAGAACCAAACCCTTTATTGACTATATAACATTTTCATACCATGTGTGATTGTATATATAAATTGCTAATTTATATTATTTTTAATTTCAAATTCAAATAGGTTTATATCAATAAGAGAAAAGAGCGAGACAAATAAAATGAATAAGGTTCGTTGATCTTAATATAAAATTATATATATATAGGTCTATAGAAGTGGCACATTGTCGGGCCATAATCCATTAAATAGCTGTTGTAAATTTGAGTCCCTTTATATGTATTTTTTAAAAAAATTATTTGAGAAATAAATCGATATAATTAGTAAGGTTTAAATTCCAAACCTTCTACATTATTTCTAGAGATTTTAATGTTTAAATTAGCGCACACACAAACATTTCTATTTTATAAACGAAGTATATAGACGAAGGTGATAAGCTTAAGGATTAGGTTTTTTTTTTTGTTATTTTAATTTTTCTTTTGGTGATATTTTCAAGTAGAATGATGTTATAGAAAGTGGTCCAAAGGTATTAACTTTTTCCACTTTATAAGCTTTATACATGTAATGAGATGAATATATTTAAAGAATTAATCAAAAAAATTCTCCAAAAGAATCTTGTGCTGAAAATGAAACAAGAAAGTCGTAACAAATTAACATAAAAATAATTAAGAATTGATCGCATCCAGCTCCAATCTAATTTATTTAAATACATATAATATTTTATACTTCATAGAAAAATAATAATTAAACTATGGAGATCTATGATATATACCATGAAGGGTTTCCATATTAATTAGCTAGCTCATGATTCTTTGATCACCATTAATATAATGTTGTCCATTTCATTCGCATCCAAAACAGTGATGTAATAATCTGCTACAAAATCGATCCTAATGATCTAATCTCTAAAACATTAACAGACAAATTAAAAAGTGAAATTTAAATATATTTATAACTCTACTCGACCTACACGTAGGTATATTACCAAACAAAAGTGTCAACATATTTTGGGCCACTTTAATTTCTTAATTTTGCAATTTCTTCTGTCTTCACACCATGTTCTACACCCTTCGGTTTTTCTGCAGCTACAACACATTCTCATGGTGGATTTAATATTGAGGAAATTAATCCTAAAATATTTTGATACGATGCTTGTGCATGATAAAACAACTAAATTACTTGTATTACACAGAAAAATTCTCACTAATTAATTAAGTACTTGAACAAGTAGTGAAAAGGAAAATGAAAAGGAAAACAAGAGTGATGAGGACCGTTGATCTTCCAAGAGTTGGCGCTGCTGCTGATGATTCTGTTTTGTGAGGAGGTTTCCTGTAGAAGTATGGAAAATAAGGCAGGATTGGGTCGGGAGGAGGAGGGCCGTAAAAGTTATTACCATAAGGTGGCGAGGGGTAGTTCGGTATATTCCCTGCTGGTGTAGGGTAGTCCCCTGAAGGAGGAGGGTATGAAGAATAACCTGAACCTGAGCCTGAGCCTGAGCCTGAGCCTGACTGAGAAGGTGGTGTCAAAGTTGCCGGAGGCGGCTGTGTGGCAGTGGGAGTGCCGGAGCCGGAGCCGGAACCAGGGCCGGTAGGGGGCGGATAACATGGATATGGGCAAGGCTCATCTTGCAAGGTGGAGCCAAGGAAATTGACAAGTATAGAGGTGAAGAAAAGGGTGGAGAAAGTTTGTGTTGATTTGCTTGCCATTTTTGTCTGTGTGTGCGCGTGTGTTGTGAGAGAGAAAGACGTAAGAAAAGGGAAAGGAAAATTTGATGTTTTAAGCGAAAGGGAGGAATGGAAAATGAGAAGAAGAAGCAGAAGAAGAAGAATTGAGTGTGGGTGGTGGGGGTTGGGGCCAGGGTTTGTTTTGATGACTTATTAGAAGACCTTTTGGTTTATTTGTCATCACTCAATTAAAGATAAAAAATATATATATAATAAGGCCGTGGAGATAAAGATTGAAAAGCAAGTTTTATCTACAACTTTATATACAAACTTTTTTTGTGAGTTTCATTCAAGGTTGGTCACTATACTTGGACTCAATAAAATTTGAAATCAAAATCATGTAGGTGATCAATTTAATAATTTTTTTTGGAATAATGACATATACCTTAATATTTAGCTTAATAGGTAAATACCCCTCTAATATTTGAAAAAAGACAAATACCCGTAATATTTATATAAATAGGTAGATATCCATTTTAACTTTTATTTCTGTTAATTGACCCGTTAATTTATTATCATTCGTGTCTCTAATTTTTACATAATAATAATATGATATATATTTTATTTAATTATAACACTTTACTCACTATTTTAATATTTTTTACAACATAATTTTTTTAAATATAATAATTTAGTTCATATTTATTTTTTTCATAATATATTTAAGATTAAATACATTTTTAATTTATTATTTCAATAGAAAATTTGGAAAATAAAATATTATTAAAAAAATTTAAACAACGAGTTAGATTAAACTCATGTTAAAACATTTATATCTTTTTTTTTTTTTTGTAATAATTTGATATTTAATTGTTAAAAAGATTTTGAAAAATATTTTTTAATATTTTATTCTTATATTAATATTTTTTATTAAAAAAATTATATTAAATTTATTATATTTTCTTAAGAAAAATTATGAAAATATAAATAAAAAAGTAAAAAAAAAATTAGTATAATTTGTTAATAGAATTAGTAATTAGATATATTTTATATTCTTATTAACCAATATAATTTTATTTTATTTAAAAAATAGAAAAAGAAGAAAATTTTTTATTATTTTTATTTATAGTATATATATAATATGTATTTATTGTTTATATTTTCATATATTTTTAATATTTTTTTCACAATATATTCAAGAACAAATAAATTTTTTGATTTGTTATTTTAATAAAAAAATTTTTAAAAATACAATTATTTAAAAAAATTCAAATAATGAGATAAGTCATACTCATATGTTAAAACATTTCTAATCCCTTATTTTCACTTTTATATAATAATAAATATTTAATTATTAAAAAATTTAATTGAAATATTTTTTAATGTTTTATTTTTACATGTAATATATTTATTTAAAAAATTATGTTAAATTTATTATATTTTTTTAAAAATATATAAAAATATAAACAATAAATACATATTATATATATTACAAATAAAAATAATCAAAATTTTTCTTCTTTGTTCTATTTTTTAATTAAAATTAAATTATATTGGTTAATAAGAATATAAAATATATTTAATTACTAATTCTATTAATAAATGATACTAAATTTTTTCTTTTTTTACTTTTTTATTTACATTTTCATAATTTTTCTTAAGAAAATATAATAAATTTAATATAATCTTTTAAATAAAAATATTATTATAAGAATAAAATGTTAAAATATGTTTCAAATTTTTTTTAACAATTAAATATCAAATTTATTACAAAAAAAGGTTATAAATATTTTAATATGAATTTAATTTAACTCATTGTTTAAATTTTTTTAATAATATTTTCTTTTCCAAATTTTCTATTGAAATAAAAAAAATTAAAAATATATTTAATTTTGAGTATATTAAATATAGGATTAAATTATTATATTTAAAAAATTATTTTATGAAAAATATTAAAATGGAGACTTAAATGTTATAAGTAAATAAAATATATATTATATTGTTATTATATAAAAAATTAGAGATACAATTGATAATAAATTAACTAGTCAACAAACAAAAATAAAAGTTAAGGGGGTATTTGTCTATTTATTCAAACGTTAGAAGGATATTTGTCTATTTTCAAATGTCAGGGGATATCTGTCTATTAGGCCAAACATCATAAGGGTGTATGTCATTTTCCTTTTTTTTTTTTTTTTTGTTACATAAGGTGTGAGATAAAATATATAGTTTTAGTTGTGTTTCATTGTTGACTCAATTTTATTTTATTTTATTTTATTTTTTAAAAGATTAATAATCCGTTTCATTTGAGCTTTCAAATTTATACACATACAGTTAATTTTTCTTTCTTGATGTTATTATTTTTTAAACAATATACATTGATGATAAAGGATCATTTCAATCAAACAACTATTGATATATTCGTTTATCTTTACATGTATTTTTCATCACCAATAAAGGTGTCGCACTGCTATTTTCTTTCTCGTCTTTCTCTTTTCTTTTAACCTTATCATTGGCCCTCCTCTCTCTTTCTTCCAAAGAAAGAGATGCAAAGTTGTGTTAAGGTATAGTGACATTATAAAGAGAACTACTTTTTATTTTTTAGCTTTTTTTTTTAATATATATATATATAATGATCATGTGGATATATATATATATATATATATATCTTTTATCTTCTACAATTATAGAAAAAAAGAGAGTGAAATAAAAATGGGAAAATTATAGAAATGAATATTAGCATGCATTAGGCTTTTTTTTTTTTGTTTATGTGAATATATAATTAACTTAAAACAGAGGTTATGTATTGAAACGCAGTAATAATTGAAACTTGAAGGGGACTAAGGTGAAATTTTCAACCCAAAAATAAATTAATACATAAAAGAAATTTAAAATAAAATGGAGTCAATACATTCTAATCTATTTATATATATCGTTGGTTACCAACCTATATATGTTCTCTGTTTTCATGGTTAGTTGTAGCTAGCATTACTTCAATTATTTGATGTGGGAGTGCTAATCAATTTGATTAACTAAATTAAATTTCGGTTATAACTAATCCAAATTTTTTAAAATGATAATAAGTTAACATAATAAACACTCTTAATTAATTTGGTGCACAAACCAGAGCCATGTATTTGTCACCATTGAAAACGAGGGAGAGAGTAATCAAATTGGTCTCTATATATATATATATATATGTATAAAATTTATAAAAGTAATGGTATTTTTCTTATATTGTTTTATTTTAATTTCCTAATTAGATGGAAGCACGGGCAGAACCAAAATTGTAAATCTAAAGAGTTTATTATATAAACATTGAAGGACTAAAATTGGTGACTCCAAAATTTAAAATAAAATCCATAAAAATGTTATGTTATATATATATATATATATATATAAAAAAATAGAAGATAAGATGTTCGATTGTAAATTTCAAGTGTCCTGGAATTAATAATGATAACGAATTCAAGGATATATTTTGGTATTGAGAACCTCAAGTAATTGTAGAAGACAAAAGTGAATTATTTATAAAGGTATTTTTACTTTACAAATTCAATAATCACACTTTAAAAGAATATACATATATAAGGAGACTCCATGGAATTCTTAATTGGGAAGCCAGCCAGCGATATATTTGGACTTGGAATTAATAATGATCTCTTGATACCTAAGCTAGTTCTAAATCATAATAGGAAGTAGTTTCCTTTCCTTTTCCTGGAGAAGCAATATATTTTTTCTGTCTCTTCTCGAACCAACAAACTAATTCGAATCTTGATTATATATAATTATATTCTTACAAACTAACTCTGGCCATAATGAAAGATTAATCAATCAACTGGAAATTAAATTAAGGTGTATCTTCTTATTAAGAACTGAATTGTATAAATTAATTTGAAGATGTTGGCATTTTTATGTACATGGATTGAAATGTGTGTTAGATAGTTGTCTTGGATCTTGCCCGAATCTGCATTATATTGTGTAGTAAACTTAATTTTGAAGAATTTTTCTTGAAATTAATAATAATGCACACATTTAATTTGATTTGTGAGTTACTATGCATGTTCCACAAAACTAGGTATATTCACATGGATCCCCCCATCCCATGCATTCATTTTATAATTTCTTTATTTTTAATTCAATCACAATTGTTATTTTTGTTTGAAGAGTAGAATTTAAAATAATCACATAATTTTTATTAAAAACTAGCAGAAAGAAAAAAAGTCAAGAATTTTAAGAAAATCAAACCCAATTAAGCTTATTTTGATTCAACGTTATAGCTAGCTTAGTTTGCAGTTGATTAGTAATAGAATTTAGGGTAAGCATGATTAGGAGAACAGTTTTATTTGATACATAATATATATTACCTAATTCAATTCAATTCAATTCAATTCAATTAAATATTAATTACAGCTAATTTAATTAATGATAGATTAATAATGACCAGAACCGGTGGAAGTGATGAAGAAGATCATGATGATCATCAATAATTGAAAGAAAGAAAGAAAGAGACAGAGAGAGTGGGAAAAGGATTGCAAGCGAAGCGTCCATTTTGATGAGTTGCTGACTGGGGAAGCTTAATTGTCTGCTTTCAATTCTCTTACTCTCATTCCACACGCAACGTTAGAAAAATAGCTTCATAGCCAACAACAGCTGGAAAGTTAAAAAAAGAACTAATCGGTTAGAGTGATTTAGACGTCTGTACCTCCTCCTAAATACCATTATATGTATAAAATTAATTTCAATTTAACTTCATTACATTTATCAACACCTTATTCGTTCAAATCACTGAAAGAAAGAAAAACCCCTTTCTCAAAATTTTAATATTAAGTATACACATGTGTGTGTGTGTGTATATATATATATATATATATTATATATTGTCTAGACTCAACCGATATATAGTTGGTATGGTCTAGACAATATATAAGATGTAACTAATTAGGAAGTAGGAACTAGAAAAGGTGAAATTAGGTGATGACCGATGCTTCTTTCCTTAATTTCTTTGTGTCGGTGGAAAATAATCTCTTTTATGGTTGATTCCTACGTTTCCAAAAGCACTCATGTTGAAATTTGGTAGTAGTTATAGTATCCAGCAACAATGATTCCAAACCCCATTAAAATTATTCTAAGTTCATGAACCTATCTTTCATTTGATTATCAAGTATATTATTTATTTAAACAGGAATCTCAAGTCCAAAAGCACTTAATTTAATTACCAACATCTAAGTTTAACAGACCCCAGAACCCTTGTGATAATGTTGTATGTCACAATCGCATTGCTTTTCTTGGGCTACAATAAAGTAAAGGAAAATTTTGTAAAAATTGCTAAATAAAGCGATCCTTACATGAACAACCATTTCAAAATTTTAGTTATTTCTCGCGATGAAATTAGAAAGAAAAATATTATAAACACTGTAATTGACCCTTAAAAGAAAGATAATAGAAAATAATAATATCACTTTTTTTTACTTTCTTTTTGCATAAAAAAAAAAAAATGAATCTTTATTGTGACTTTCCAAAAGCGCAGAGGAGAATAGCAAATAATACATTGGTCACATTTCAATCTTCATTGCGACACAAGGAAAGAGATGCTTCCTATTTTATTTTCTTGTGTCATTTTCCAGAACTAAGCAGCCTAGAATTTTCTAATCATTTCCCCATCAATTTTTCAAATTTATTTTCTTACATGTTTCTCATTGTATCTTGACTAAATTGTACACATAATTTGATCAATTTAATTATGAAAATTCTCTATCCTATCCTATGCTGCTACTTAAATTCAATGGTCAAAATCAAAATTTTCATGTTGTTTTGAATTTTCTAAGATGAGGTGTGCAAGAATTGGAAATTGCGATGTGACAAATCAAGATTGGAGTGCATCAATTGAGTATTGATGTTTCAACACCTACCCAAAAGCTACAAAACTTGTATGTATGTAGTTGTTGATCTTATATTATGTTGACAAATAAGAAACTGCCTTGCTCGAAACAATGACTAAACCATTAATTTCAAGCATATATATATGTATATATATATATATATACACACACGCATTTCATTTATATAATATTTGTTGGACTTCATGTCTCATCATCTTATCAAAACTTATCATTATTATTATTATTATTATTATTATTATTATTGGAAAACGTTTTAGTTTTTAAGATTAAATTTATGTTCACAATTTGAGTGTACAGACATATATATATATATATATATAGATGATATTAACTTGTTGCGAAGAAAGATATTTATTATCTATTAATTATTGTTTTTAATATACCTACAAATATTTTAGATATTTAAATTCGTGATAAATTATTGAACCTTAAACATTAATTTATTATCAATCAAAAATTTTTAGTTATTATTAAAAATATAACTTAAATTTTTTTTAAAAAATAAAATTATATTAATAAGTACATAATAAACATTTTAATTTTTATCACGTGATGAAAAATTAGCCTATCTATTTTTGTTACGTAATTAAAAATTGACCTATTTGTTAACATTGTCAATCAATATCAATCAAGTTAAAAGCTATTCATTTAATAATATTATATTTATCTAAATTTTAGTATGAAAAAAAGAAAAAACTTTTTGCAATTATTTACTTAAAATCTTAAAAATATTAGTAAAGAAAATTAAGGGGAAATTTTGCTTTTCCCATTTGTCACAAAATTTATTATATTTTTCTTGGCAACTAACTTGTACTTCTTGACTTCTTGTGGGTTTGTGTGGAACTCTCCGTTATGAATGAATTTAATAAAAGCTGTAATAAATAATAATGTCTAGAAAAATGAATAAAATGAACAGAGACAAACAAATGAGAGGACTGGAGAGATAGAATAGGGTATGTTCCAAGTTCAAAAGCACTTTTGCCTAACCTACTCCATTACCGCGTTACCAAACAGAACTTAAAATTAAGACTTGGGACCCATCATTTGGTGAAACCGAAGTTGATCTCATCCAGTCCACTGACACATTTCTCTTGTACAAACTCTGACACATCAAATCTGATTTGTTGGAATCTTCACTTGTTTTTCACATTTTCCCTTCCTGTTATTATTATCCGTAATATTTTGATTTTTCAAAATGATTTTAAAATTAAAAATTAATGTTCATGGTGTAAAAAGTTATCAGATAATTATTTTTTTGTTTCAAGTCTATTTTATAATAAGTACTATGATGGAAACATTGATTTATATCTAAATTTTGTTACTTTCAATTAGGTAAACAATAATTGAATACGAAAAAGACATTTTGGTAAGATAAAAATTAAAAAGAAAAAAAGAAAATTAAATACAATTGCTGCCTTTTACAAAAATAATTTTTAAATACATACTGTCAACTTTTTTAAATTTTTTTTGTAATAATAATAAATTACTATCATATCTGTCTGTAACCTTTCAATTCGATGACATTATCAACTACTGTGAATAGTATTTAGAATGCGATAAAATTTGATATCGATTAGTATATAACTATTTGGACCATTCATATGTTCAAGAAAAAAAAAAAAGAAATTAAAAACTTGGACTCATCTAAAAAAAAAAAAATTATTATTATTATTATTCCATATCATTTTCAAGATGTCCGTTGAGTGGGACCCAACAAAATGTTCACCCTTGATTCTACAAGTGCATGCCACGTGTTCAAAAGAGGAAAGTGTTCCACGAGTGATCACCAACTAATAGTGGACCCACTTATCAATATTCTTTTTTTAATTTCTTCAATTGTAATGGCACTGAAAATCATGACTAATAGTGAATCATCCATCACAGGAAACATGATCATCGTCTGGATTAAAATATAAACAACACGTTGCATGATCTATTCATTTTTGTCCATTATCCCAATTTTAAAGTATTAAAAATGAAAAAAATAGTTATTACAATAATAAATTAACAAATTAACATCTTTATGAAGAAATTTAGTTAACGCGAACTCAATGGAGTATATTATACGTGTTAGCCAATTCAACCGATAACATTTATAAAGGTGATATAGAAACTCCAAGAATTAAAGATTCAAGTCCAGAAGAAAAATTATAGAAAAGAAAATTTATTGAGCAATTAATTAGATGCAAAGAGTGATTAACAAACTAGGAGGTTCTAGAACTTATCCCATATTGGGACAAAATCTTTCCTGTTTGTAAGAACTTGAGCTTAAGAATATTCAATACAAAATATGTATGCAGCAGAAGAATTAAGATCTCATGGCTGATCAAGATGGACTAAATTAAAGCTCACCAGAAAGCCAGAAGACCTAAAATTCCGGAAGCAATCAAAGCTGAAAAAACTGCGGAAATTTTGCGGCTGATTGCACCGTTGAAATCGCTGTCAATAGGGTAGATGTTTCCGGGAGGGCCGGTTATGTAGATAAAAGATGGGGGCGGGGGAGGGCAGTATTGAGTTGGCGGCTTTTTGGGTGATGGCGGTGATGGTGGTGGGAGAGCTGGTGGTGGTGGACAAGGCGGCGGTGGCGATGGCGGAGGAGGACTTTGAACGCATGAAGGGGTACACTTCACGCTTTGATCACCGGTACTGTTGGACTCATCTAGCTTTCTTGGTGATTCCAAGCCGTTGACCGGATAATTGTAAGAAAAAGCAGCAGCAAGGAAAATGAATATTTGAAGCACTTTTAGAGGGGTGAAAAAGCGCTTTTGAATCGACATATTGAGGATTTCTTCGTCAGAGACGAAAATTGGGTTGTTTTTGGTGATATGGGTTTGGCTTTGTTTTGTGATCAGTTGGGTTGGGAGAGTGAATTTGAAGGGAAAGTGATGGAATAAATGGAGTTGTAATTGCTTGTGAGAGAGCAATTTAATTTGTTACGTTAATAGGTGCATGGGGGTGGGGGACTGTAAAACGAGGAAAAAATTCAAGGCAAAATGGGACCTTAAAAGAGTTGAGAAGGCAAAATGGGACTAAATAAGACGTGTTTTTAAGCACTTCTTTGCTATAGTGAGCAAGGGTAGTCCTTGCCTGCTGCCTTGTTCCACAAGGGAATCGCGATTCCATGTGATTGGTCCAAATCTTGGACCCCACCATGTACCATTTTAAGATAAATAATTAATTAACTAATTAATATGTAATTCAATCAAGTAATATTTGGCCACTCTCAACGGCCTGATTTTGCTGATGTCTTTATTGGTTTTGTTTTGGACCATTTTGTTTTGTGTGGTACATGTGAAAATTTTTACCTTTTTTTTTTTTTTTTTTTTTCCGTACGAGAACATTTTTTCCATATAATTGATGGTTTTATCGTTAATTGAAGAAAAGCTACTGAAATTTCAAGCTCAATTATAAATGCCTTCAGTTTCCTTTTCCAATCATTCTACAATATGGAGTTTTTAACTTTTTTCCTGCAAATTCAAGGAAAATAATGTTCATTCTATGGTGTGCCAACACGTGATTCTACATAAGTCTAAGGACTTACAAACATGAACCAATGAATATTGGACAAAAATATTTATATATTCATGTTCTTTGAACGTAGAATTTGGACCTAATTGGGATGGTTATCTCTTGGCACAATTATTTATAGAGTTTTTGATAAGGATAAGATATACATGATCTCAATTTCAATTTCAATTTCAATTTCATCTCACACAAAATAATAAAAAATAATTAAATAATATATATATATATAAGAATTGGCAAAAATAAAAAAATATAAAATCTCACAATATTAAAACCAAAAACAATATAAAGAAGTAATAATGATAATAATATAGCAATATTAGAAAAAGAAGTGAGTCAACTTGGAAAGTGTACTAATTTAATATTAATATTAATTAAATAATTAACACTTAAGAACTTAATGTTGAAGAAATGAAAAAGGAGACAAATGAATTAGGAAGCAGAGAGAGGGCACCGTCCCACTTACATAAAGCATCTCCAGCCATTTTTCTTGCATTTTCTTCTGAAAATTTTATACGTTAAAATAATTAATTTTTTTTTTTTTTAATTCTTGGATCAATACTCACAATTCCTATCATATCATACCATATCAATCATTAAAACTAATATAAAATTATTTTTATTGGGTCATACACTATAATATAAGTGTTATAATTCATTTTCTCATTAAAAAAAAAGACCAATAAATTTATCACTATTTTTATTTATCAGTGTGCTTTGCTTTAATTTTATATCAATTCAAATTAAAAATTCTTGTACCAATCTCCATCCATCACACGTGTAAGAATCTCCAGTGACATATAATCATGGAGGCCATGACCTAAATGGGCTCGGGCCCATTTAAACCCGGCCCATGTGGTTGATCACAACTTCTCGTATACTTTAAACCAATAGTATTGATCACAGTAAGAACATCACCGATCATCATTCAAATTTACTCTTAAACAACTAATAAAAAAATTGAGAAATTAACAAATACCCCCTCAATTATGGAAAAAGGGACAGATGTCTCTCTCGTATTTCAGAAACAACAGAAACCCAACTAACATTTTAAAAAGTGACAGATAAACCCCCCGGTGTTAGCTTGCAATCAATTTGCTGGTGACATTAGAGGGGCACTTGGATCATTTCATTAATCTTCATCTCCTCTTCTTCTTCTTCCTCCCGTCACTTTCAATTTCTTTTTCTTCCTCTTCCACTATCTATTTCTCCACAGTAAATTTCTTTCTTTCTGTTCCATCCTCCTTTCATCTCCTGCTCTTCTTTCCTTTTTCTCTTTTTCTCCTTCATTGTCAATTTCTTCACCAAAAATAATGATCGTCAGGAAAGTGCTTAAATTTCAAAATGCTAATTCTACCCCTCTTAAAATCTCCTAAATTCCAAAATGTTAAATTCAAAACATAGAAAACCTTAGAATCGAGCAAAATTTTTTGTGACATTTTTCGTAAGTTAAGACAGAAGAAGAAGGAATGTCGAGAGAGAAAGTATTTGATTGGGTGAGCGGGGTAGGGAGGGGGCGGGTGAGTAGATGCAAATTAAATTAGGATTAATTTTCTAATTAAGAGTTAATCTCTAAAACTAACAGCAAAATGCTGACAAACTAATTTCAAGAGAATATCTTTTACTTCTCGAAACGTCAAGGAATATCTATCAAAATACTAAAAAAGTCTATCCTTTCCCCCCAAATTGAAGAAAAATAGATGGACCGTCAAACCGTGTGAATTTGCAAAATTAAAACTGTTAGACAGGATCATACAATACAAACTCTTAACTACTAATTATAAATATAAAAAAAATATTAACAATCATATAAATTGATATTTACTTTAATTTTTAAAATCATATAAAAACAAATGTCATACACTTTACGCTAAGAAACAAAGGAAAGAGGCAAGTTAATATGCAGAATAAGTTTGTTTAAGCGTTCAATTCAAAGCACATACTGCAAGAAACTTACAACTTTTCTACATGCTTAAGATACAAAGAGAAGACATTGCCTAGATCTTCATATGCTTTATAACCAAATATCAACACTGTTTCCTTATCATCGTCTCAAATTTTTCATCTACTATTGTCCTCAAAAAAGTTAAAAAAAAAAAAAAAAATCATCCACCAAGACACGATTTTGTAAACATTTTAACACGGTTTCTTACAACAATCAGCTGCAGCAGCTCAATGAAGAAACTCCATCAACGCAACAACTTCTTCCCACAAATGTTTCCATTTCCACACCCCAAAACAACAGATATCAAAGAAAAAATTTCTGGGTGACTGCCCATTTCAAATCTAGGCGATGTATCCTCTTGGCATCACTGTTTCCATCTCCTAACAGGCATACCAAAACTTTCGTTTTTATCTGCAGTAGCCACTTGCTCCATACATCTCCCAGGCTGCTGGAGGGACACCCCAATGCGTTCTTCTGTTGTCTGTTGAATTTGGATTCCATTGTGGTGTCTCTGAACAACCTAAATTGTCAATTGGGCATGTGTCAAACCAAGGCGATGAGTTAAATCCTTGGGCCATTTCAATGAACATTGTCTGCAGCTCCTCCATACTATGGATCTTTTCCTGTTGTCAAATTAATAAAAGAAGCAAAGGTTTAATCTCAGTGAAACAGTAACCTCAAAAATCTAACTTCCACAATGTTTTCAAACATAGATTTTCTCTTGATCCAAACTTTTATACTAACCCAGGTCATTAATCTGATTAATAAGGGAATAAACTAACGAAAACATGTTATGCACTTTTTGTACATCATAGTAATTACAGAATTCACTTAAGATTTGCAAAAGACTGGAAATTCAATACTTTAAAATGGATTTATCACTTA
The DNA here is from genome assembly GCA_022749755.1 of Azadirachta indica. Taxonomy (NCBI): domain Eukaryota; kingdom Viridiplantae; phylum Streptophyta; class Magnoliopsida; order Sapindales; family Meliaceae; genus Azadirachta; species Azadirachta indica. The sequence goes on along the minus strand of CM040443.1, from coordinate 6,329,275 downwards.
AGAGCGCATGCTAATAGCAGCAAAACAATCAAGTCCTATTTTCTTGTTCGTCTTTAAATGATTATTTAAGCAATATCATCAACAATCAAGGTTAACCATGAGAAGAAGATAAGAAGCATACCTCTCTCCTTGCTTCAGCCATTAGAGACAGCATTTCTTGCACAAAATCAGAAAATCCCTGAAGCAAGTATGATCAATTACACAATTATTACTAAAACATGCTAAAGAAAATGCATAAAAAAAAAATCTAAATAGATAATTTCCATTACACCAACCTCATCCTCTTCTTCGTCAGGATCATAAAAGCCCGCGTCGTAAAGTGTTCTCTTTCCCTGGTCTGACAACACTGAGTTCCCAGAAAGGAAATATCACAGTTAAACATCACACTTACATCCCCAAATTCAACGAAGAAAGTCAGAGCTGAAATGAAAGAACTATTTGAAGAATTTACTTACCAGAATAAGCTTCTTGAATTTGCTGGAATTTAATCTTGGCTTCAACCAACAAAGATGGAGTCTTTGTCCACTTATCAGGATGCCATTGCTGCACAAACACAAACAGGTAGACAAAATCCATATTTATTCAGGATTTTATTTCATTTCTTGAATTTTTCTTAAATTTAATTTCTTTTTAACTACCAAACCACTCAAGAATTCTCACCAATTATCTCTTCATTCAAAACTCTTGCAGCTTTACTCACTTACCATAGCAAGCTTCCGATAAGCCCGCCGTATTTCTTCAAAAGAAGCATCCACACTCACACCCAGAATGCTATAATAGGAGGGTGCCGAGCTCTGTTCACCTTCAGCCTCCATCTCCCGCCACATGCAACGCGTTTGTCTCAGTTTCAATTCCTATAACAGTTATTCAGCTTCCAATATCAAATGCAGGGCCATTTCAAACCATTTGAAGCTGCTAAAGCTTATATATAAAAGGTTGTATGGCGGTTCAAGAAAGCTTCAACTTTCAAGAAGCCTTAAAGAAGCGAAATATCTTCTAATCCAGAATGTTCGAGAGAGAGATATTTTGGGTTTTTTGTCTTTAGAAATTTTGCATGGAGGATTCTCGGGCTTCTGACCAGCGTCGAGTGGGACCGGCAATTTTGTTATGGACGGTGATGGTGGAGTTACAGTGTGATTGCGATGAGATCCGATTGATGACACGTGTCAACTTTGGTCAATTTTGAAGGGCAGATGTGGCAGATTTTTATGCTTTCTATATAATTGGCTTAACTTTATTCTCTTCTTACTTTCATTCTTCCGTATGCCTTGATTTTTTCATATTAAAGGAAAATTACTTCACGTGAGACAAAAATTATAAAATAATAAGATGAAGAACAAGAAGCCTAATCCTAGGGGCTTCAAATGGAAGTAATAACGCAGATGTTCCTAATTTTTATAGAAATGATAAACAATGATATAATTTAAAACTTCTTTCACACTAGTCCCTGGTACGGTGGTGCGGTGGTGCCGCCCTTATTCTTTTTCTCGAGAAATAAAGGGAGGGCTTGTGAAAAGCTTGGTGAGGAATGGAACCAAAAAGGTGTAATAACGCGCCTTGCAAAAGCAATATAGAGGATTATTGCATTTTAAAAGTTTTTTTGAAATATAACTCATAAATTAAAAAAAAAAAGTTAAAAATTATAACAAGTCGGTTTAAAATTAAAAATATTGTAAGAAATATCATACAGCTTTGTGCACCTTTAACTCTACCCACATTTAATATAGTTTATGCACTTTTGCCCAATCCACGTATATTGACATAGTTTTTCGTTATTTTCGAGTGGTCGAAATTTACTATAAACAAATTTTATTTGAGTTTTAATTTTATACGTAAATTGAAATTCTAGTCTTTTCAAATACTAACTATTGGTAGAATAAAACACATGGGTCTTCTAAATTAAGATGAGTTTGCTTAGAGGTGGAGTTAGAACTAGAAAATTAGAGGGGTCAAAAAGATGTGAGGGGCCAAAATGATTAAAAAGTAAAGTTAATTAAAAAATATCTTAAAAATAATTAATAAAATAGGAGATAAAGTGATAATATTTCAAATTATAAAGATCAAAATATGTATAAATTAAAGAATTGAGATAAAAAAATAAATATTTATAATAAAAAATTTTAAAAAATTTGTGGGATTTGAGAGAGATAGGCCCTCGTAAACTTAGTAGGCGCTCCACCACTATACATCATTTGATATAACTTTTTAATAAAATTTTTTAAAATAGAGTTTTTACTCATAAACCTTTTATAAATAGAGTTTTTAATAAAAATTTATTAATTATTTGATTATCACAAATAACTTATAAGAAAAATTTGAGTAATTATTTTAATAGACAAATTTTTAATATTTTATTTTAAAGAAATAATGTAAAATTTTTAAAATAAAGTAAGAATATTTTATACAATTTTACTTGTTAAAAAAGGTAAAAAAGTTTTAATGTTAAAAGTACAAATTTTGAGTTTCTTCTAATAAAAGAAAAAATATTTTTTTTAAATTTAAAAAAAAATTTATCATTAAAAAAATTATTTTGATTAATAAAAAAATCAAATTGAACAGACACTAAGGTTGGTGTTGTAATTTTGTCAATAAAATAAAAATAAAATATCAAATATTAGTAAAAAAATGTGTGAATTATAATTAAAGTTAGTGTTTACTATTTACTTTTATTTGCAAAATTAAGTGAAAATCAATAATATCAAATATACTTTAGTTATGTTTTATTCGATGGTCCTCGAAGGCCTTACAGAAATTTTAAAATTTTTGAGTAAAGTATCAATTTTATCTTTTAAATTTTATTTTTTATCTTGTCTCCCATAAATTTTGAATCCTTATATTTTAGTCCTCCCAGAGTGCTTATTCTAGTTCCGCCACTTGTTTGACCCAAAGGGTTTTATCCATTTTTCACATAAATATTTTCTTTTTATTATGGTTACTTTTCACATAGTTTTTGTCTCTCGTTGAAACTTGCCTTAAATATGTGATATTTGTGATAATTTTTCTTTTCCGATTTAGGTTTTCGTAATGTTAAAGAGAAAGTATTAATATGCTTAACATTTACATTCTTTGCCGCTTCTCTTTTTAGTAACCGTTAAAATAACTATAATTTAAAAAAAAAAAAGTAGTTACTGTTTAATTAACATTTGTCAAAAATACTTATATTATATTTTTAATATTAAATTAATAATTTCGATATGTAATTAAAAAATATTTTAATATTAACACATTATTAAGATGAAAACATAATAAATCCTTATGTACTGATCAAATTTTTTATATTTGATATTTTTAACAATAATAAATATTACTAAAAAATAAAATAATTATTTGACAATAAGAACATTATAAATATCTCTAAAAAAATTATTACTTATTATTATTATTATTATTGTTAAAAAATACAAAAATTTTGTAATTATAAATTTATTGTTGAAAAAAATACAAAATTTAATGATTTTGAAAATAACAAAATAATTAATTACAAAAATAAAAACAATATAATAAAAAATAAGAATTGAAATTTCTTCTTGAAGTGTAATTTAATAAATTTTATCTCCCTATTATTGTATTGAAATAAATACTATTGTCTAACTCATAGAAAATACTTTTTTAAATATTATTTTCATTTTTAAAACGCTATTTGGAAAATACAATTTACAAAACAAAATCATTTTTGCTCACGTAGCTACCTAAAAACCCCCTTGACAAGAAACGCGAAGGAATTAAGCATAACTTTTCTTCCAAGAATAATTAAAAAAATAATAAAATCCAAAATGTGAAAGCATTCTCAATCTTCATAAATTCGCTGCAGTTCCTTCATGCTCGATAACTCCGATCATGGATGTCATCATATCAAAATCCAATCGATTTATTTTGTTCTTCTTCCTGATTTTTGTGGGCCCAATCCCGTTATTCGCCGGAACCCCCCACGTAATCAACTTCCGATCTCGTGACCTCTACCCGGAGGGCCTGACTTGGGACCCAACAGGCCAGCACTTTGTCGTCGGCTCTCTACGCCATCGCTTAATCTACTCCGTCTCCGACGCTGCAGTCGTCGAAACCCTTGTCTCTGACCAAACTCTTCCCGAAAACGCCACTATCTTGGGCCTTACGATTGATTCAACCAACAACCGCCTTCTCGCCGTCGTGATATCCGTCCCTCCTCTCCTTCCCTTCAACGCTCTCGCTGCATACGACCTACGCACTCGGAGCCGCGTCTTCCTCGCTGTACTTGATGATGACAGCGGTGATGTCATCACCACCACTCGCCACGTAGCCAACGACGTGGCGGTTGATTTCCAAGGGAACGCTTACGTCACGAATTCCATCGGAAACTTCATCTGGAAAGTCGACAAAGACGGCGAGGCCACGGTCTTCTCGAGATCTCCGGCTTTCACTGCGTATCCTTTGGCAGTTGATCCGGACGCGCCTTCCAGCGATTGTGGCTTAAACGGGGTCGCTTACGTCAGCAAGGGATATTTGCTCGTGGTGCAATCCAATACGGGCAAGATGTACAAGGTCAATGCGGACGACGGGTCGGCCAGGCGGGTTTTGCTGAACGAGGATTTAATTTGGGCCGATGATATAGCAATTAGAAGCGACGGCGTCGTTTTGGTAGTGTCTACACATACGCTATGGTTTATCAAGTCTCATGATAGTTGGGCGGAAGGAGTAGTGTTTGACAAAATCGCCCTTGACGAGAAAAACTTTGCGACATCTGTGGTAATAGGAGGAGGGAATAGGGCGTATGTGTTATATGGGCATGTGATGGAGGGTCTAATGGGAAATTCAGGAAGGGAGGAGTTTAGTATAGTGGAAATTAAGTCCAAGAAAGAGAGTGAGGCTGAAAATGTTTGGATTTTCGTTTTGATCGGGTTGGGTTTGGCTTATTTCTTATTTTGGAGGTTTCAAATGAAGAGACTTGTCAAAAATTTGGATAGAAAGAACAATTAATGCATTTTGTAAGCATCAAATTTTCGGCAGCTTGGGCCTTCGGGTTTTTCTAGTTGGGTTTGTAGTAGAATTGTCACTTTCTTGTATTATCATGATTTTGATTTCTTAATCAATGAAACCGGTCTTGGTTTTCTACATTAATATGTATTATTATGATAACGATATTTTAATGCATAGACAGTATGTCTTGTTTGAGTTTGAGATGTACTGATAACAAATAATATAGAAGAGTACGAGATTGAGATGTGACAATAACAATATTCAACAACAGTTTTCTTCCAATCATTCCCAACTCTATATGCAGCGGTGATGTAAAATAAGTTTTCGTTTAGCTTTCACATGCCAACTAGAAGCAAAGGTCACAAGAACAATGGGGGGATTCTTTACTTTCAGCATTCAACAAATGATCATGTCAATGATTTACACGAGATGAAAAAACTCAAAGGAAATGCTAGTTACTGATGGTGGAATCATTATAAACTAGAGTAGCAAAGAGTTCGACAGTAGCAGCATTCTCATAAAATCTACAGTTAATAAGGAAACATCATTCAAAATATTAAACAAAAAAAAAAGGGAGAATTTCTGCAGTTATGTACTCTTTTCTCACTAGGGGAGAGTTGCTTCAGCCAAAGGACGAACAGAGGGTTGTTGAGGATTCATGGGGCGTGGTGGTGGTGGTGGTGGTGGTGTTGGGGGTGTTACCCTGTTCTCAGTCTTTAGCTTCGATATCCCAGCTTCTTCCCTAAGCTTCTCGAGCTTCTCCATGATTTTTCTCTTCCTCTCAAGTTTTCCAATGCGAGCTTCAGCAGGTTCTGCTGAGAGAAGAGTGAACCCACTGAGAACTTCAGCTGTCATGTAAAGCATTGCATCTCTTCTTGAAATAGAAATGATTTTTGGTGCTATTAAGTTCTGCTCTTGCCGACTTCTCACCTGCTAGATGCAAAACAAAATGACACGAAATAAAATTGCAGGCCAGTAAATGATTCCCAAATCAGAATTTCCATTAAATGTTATAAAATCAAATCTCTCTACCAATATCAACATAAGATTGTCTTAGATGATGTCAAAAAATCGGATATTATTATAGCACTTTTCCAGTACAACTTCATGTATGTTTGACAATTGGCATAGGTTCCGCAATCACAGAGAAGTTCAGAGTTCTGCTGAAACTTCCAAAAATGGTTTTCTCTGCCGCAGAATTAGACACTGATTATAAATACTAATCAAATGTCAATATATCGTGAATCCAATCCAAATTATCTGGATTTGCTAATTCACTTTTACTGTTCATTATGTGAGTTAAAATCTTCACATATCTTAATCCTCCCTACAACTGTCTTCCTATTCTCTATTTGCATTCCGACTAGCTTGTAAATTACTTCCTATTTATTGCTTTCCAAAATTAAAACAGCATCCAAAAATTAAAACAACTGGATCTTTTTTTTTTTTTAACCCCAAATGATACAGCAAAACTGTCTTCCATATTTTAAGCTAGTTTTTTGGACTCTATCAAAAAGATGTTTCGAAAACACCATAGAAAAATAAGTTTTCATCAGCTTTTCTTTTCCCATGTTTCCAAAAGTTAAAAATCGTATCGCGATTGCAATTAACCTCAAGAATCGGCTATGAAATCCCGCCAACCCCAGATAAAAAATACTACATTTCCCAATTAAATTACTTGTATTCGAGATTAAAATGGTGGGTCGAGCTTTATTTTCCCAGAAAACAAACAGAAACTGTTTGCAAAGCAGGAAAGTGATGAAGTTTGAACCTGAAGAGGAAAAGCTCTCGTATATGCAGCTATCATCGCCGGCCGGCTAGCTGGGAAGCCAATTTCACCGGGAAGCAGAGGAATTGGGGTCCGCATAAGCTTCAAATGAGCGTATGCCATCTATCTCCGGAACAATTTCTGGTTCGATCTCTGTGACGGAGCTAGATCCCCAGACTCCTGAGCTGATGAACAACAAGAATATTCCTATTTTCTGTCCCTAACATTTTCTTGGTAATAATAGCACGATCCCCTCCCCCTAATTAAATAACTGAAATACCCCTAGTGTGAAGCTATATGTGCTTAAAATGTTAAAAATGTTATAGGGGTAAGTTCGTCATTTGAACTGTCAACTGATTGAGTATTAGGATCTATTTAATGTAAACAGAAAATCTGTCTTCATTTTAAGAAAACTAAAACATACAGGGATCTAGACGTTGTTACCCCATTTTCTTTGGGCTGGAAAGGAAAGCGAGGGATGACATGGGCGTTGTGGAATTCATAATTGGGTTCTGTTAGATCATGAACTATTTAATTGGGCCTACCCACCATTATTTGAGATATAGATATTTTTGTTTCAAAAACTGTTTTTTTAATCATAAACTATTTTGTAATTTCAAATTATAAGATTTATTTAGCCACCCAAGCCTTGCCTGGGTCGTAAGGGCAAAGGAAGGTGCGTGTTTGAACCCTGCATAATGTAAGGCTCTTCTCCACTGTGTTAGGAGATTATTTATTAACTTTTAGGCTGAACTATAATCTGACTGTATCTAAACTTATAGTAATACCCTATTTATATATTAGTAGAACTCTAGTTTTAATACTAGTAAATATGGTTGTATTAAAAAAAAAAATTATAAGATTTATTTGATATTAAAAGGCTTTTAATTAAAGGCTATATGCGCAGTGTGCTTATATGTCTGCATTCCAAGGGCCTGTATATCTATCTACCCCTCTGTAGCTTCCTCCATGTAGGCCAGGGTGCATTTTCTTAGAAAATTTTCTCTTATATAAATACATGAGTAAGGGGCATGCAATTAGCTAATTCAATAGTTTATTCTTGAACAAGGATGTATAACATGCTATAAGTATTTGCTTCATAATATAGTTTACCATTGAAAGAAGATTGGGTTATTCTTTAATGATCATCTAAGATTATATATAGTTATGAGAAGAAGTGTGTGTGTGTTTATATAACAATCTAATAACAAGAAGTTTTCATCTTTTTAGTTAGACCCCTTGATTGATAAAAATTATAAAAAAGATTTTGATATCATTACTAAAATTTATTGACCAAATTACTATTTACATGTAAAAATGGTAGGACGTATAACCTTAATTATAATTAAAATATATAGGCAGACGTTGCTCATATAATATATGAGGGGGGACATCACTACATGACACTATTTAGTTAATTAATCTACAATTTTGAATTTATTTATGATGTGTCATAATTAAAATTATATTTTACGTGTAGTTATATTTCATAACAAATAATTTCACTCATCATATTAATTATTTTTAATTTATAAACTATTTTTAATTTTTATACGTAACTCTATTCGAATCTAGAAAAATTCTAGAATATATGAAATTATATTAACTCGATTATGTCACAAAATTTTGACACATACTTTTCCATCGAGAATCACCAATCACATTGATACAGTTACAACCAATACACTATACATAGGATACATATGTTGTTGTCAAATGATTGTTCTAATTTTGATGCTTATGTTATAATTGAATTTTCTATGCGGTGACCTAAGAAGCTAAAACCTTGATCGAAAAATTGGAAAACAATAAAAAAAAACATTATAAAAATAATCAAATCAAAGAGGGTATAAGTAATAAGATCTACAAGAAGAGTAAATAATCGTCATTGGATAGCTAGCTAAGAAGGTGAAGAAAGTCGACAGCTACCAGCTGCAAGTTAAGTGTAGTCCAGGTCAAAACATAATGCAGTTTCAAAGGATTTTAAGAGGTCTAGAATTAATTAATATAATTTCATATATAATTCATGTACTTAATTTGAACAAGTAATTAATTATTTACTTAAATGATTAATTAATTCGGGTACCTGTATATATATATATATATATATATATTTATATGGTGTGTGTGTGTGTGTGGAAGAAAATTTGACCGACGGGTGCATGTGCATCAACCCTAGCTAGCTTTCCCTCCTCAATAACCTGCAACACACGTGTGTGTATATATATATATATATATATCCTGTAATATTGTACTGAACTTGACAGAGCCTAAATTACGGCAAGCCTCGAATATTGAAAAACAATCCAGACAATTAATAAAACCAATAGATAAAGATAATATAACATTTTTTTTTCTTATTTAATTAATATTTTCTGAAAATTAATTTGAATTTGAAAGTAAATTAAAAGTAACAAAATTTTATAAAATCATCGTATAAATAATAGGGTATATGATGCATTATCAAAGAGTTGTCTGAAAATATCAGCTGCTGCAAGTGTTTTTGTGAGTGGGTATTAATAGCAGTTTCTTTGCAAAACTGTGTGCTAGCTATTTTCAATTTCGGCAAACAAAATTTGGTACTATTTAAAAAAAATTTTTTACCTCAAAATTTTAACAGAAAGGAATCGTATTTTCACTTTAACCTTTCACTAGTTTGTCAGTGAGTGGCTTAAATTAATTTTTTTTAAATGCCATAAAATTATGATGATATATATTAAGTTTACAGAATTTGTATTCTAATTGATTTAACATCAATCCATCATCAATGTGACATATAAATTATCATAATAATTAAAATATAAATGTTACAGGTATAGGATAACTAAAAATGTCAAAACCTAGATTTGGATGAAAATGAAATAATAAAAAGAAAGATTTTTGGGAATTCATCACTTGCCATTTGAACGAATCTGATTTTGACAACTCAATATATATATATATATATATATAGGCATGAATCAATAATAAAGTCTCTATCTATCTATCTATCTATCTATCTATATATATATATATATATATATATCTTTTAATTGGTATATGGAGGTGAGGGAGAAAGAAATGGGCAATTAATTGTAAATGAGTGGTGGTTAGGTGACTTCCAAATTAAAACTCAATCATAGAATGCCACTTTACGAATAATAGTATACAGTTTAATAATTAAAAAAGTGCCTGCCAGACAAATTACAATACAATACAAGTTGAACCTACCAATATTAATGTTTTGTGACAAGTAAAAGTAATACTATTATTGTCTTTAATTGTGATATAATTGTCACCAGCAATGATTATTCATTGTTATTTTTCAACCGGTGAAAACAGTTACTCGATCTATGTGGGCATTATTGGATATATATATATATATGTATAATTCGGCTGATGTTTAATTAATATTTCCTATATATTGATCTAATTATGTTAGTATGGTATATTTTTGTACAACATAAATTAGAAAACAAGATCAGTCTGCCAACGAAAGCACATGCAGGAAGCAGAGACACAGCAAGCCAAAGCAAAGCAAAGAGAAGTAATTATATGTATTAATAACAAGTTTGATTAAAATATATATTTTATTAATTAATAAAATGATATATAAAAAGATAATAAAGAGATATAGTGAGAGATGAATTGTACTGAGGGAATTGAAGACCTTACCTTTAGGTTATTAAATTAAAGCAGCTGCACTGAACGAATTAAGTTAAGGATGTTGAGTTCCATGCAAAGACTTGTCAAATGAAGAGTCCCTTGCTTCTACCTTATATTCGTCGTCTGCTCGACCTTAAAAATTAATATATATACATTTTGACTACGTTTCTCAGAAAACTATATGTAGAAGAAAGGAGCAAATTCTCATTGGAAAAATGTTTTTGGAATGATATATACACAGGTGAAGGCTGAGAGGGTTTTGGAAACTTTAAAATCAAATAAATAGTGATATTGGTTACCTACTACTCTATGTCTGCTTCACTTCCGATAGTATTAATATATGCTTTCTGGTGACCATGTGTCCAGTTTGAAAGCAGGAATAGGTAATTTACTACTATATGCATGCTTCTACAGCTAAAAAACTTGGTTCATTTGACCTATGTCTTATCTAAATCGAAATGCCATAAAAATCTCTGGCTTCTACTTATTGAACAATAATTTGGTATCCTAAATACATAAATGAAAGCCACAAAAACTAAGCTAATTTCAAGATATATATTCAATTATATATATGTTATAGCTAGATTGATTTAATTTGCAGGAGGTATATATGGGAGGCCATATAATAGATAAAGAAGATTTAGAACTAAATCCCAAAACTTGAAATCGACAACTCATTTGAAAAATTGTTTCCAAATTTAAAGCCTCCAAGAAATTTCAGGGAGAACCAAAGGATTATTCTAATCTAGTGGTTAATAAATTGATTTTAACTACAATAGCTAGCTTGCTTTGGATTTCATGAACGACTTGCTAAATGAAAAAATTGTTAAAAGGACTCTGTGTTGCATTTTATTAATTATTTCTAGTTATAAATATTTATGCAGTGAGATATAATTAAGAAATAGAAAAAAACTATTAATTTCAAGAATCAAAGAGAATATATTGTAGGGTATAGAATCTACAAAATACCGTAGCTCTCTTCTACTATATACAAGAACAGTCAAAGGGAGAGTGTTTTTGAATTTTCAAACATCAAGTTGAAAATAAATGAAGTCTTTCAAAGCATATGAAACTTTGTAAATATCAATTATTTTGCTAATAAATGATAGTATATAATTATCGATCGATCATATGTATATATATATATATATATGTATATGTATATATATATGTTATTTCTTCGAGGAAGGAAAAATTTTAATGTTGGAATTAATTTCCTGATTTAAGAGCTTTTAGAGACGATGAATGACACACCAGTGTCAGTAGTTCATTTATATGAATCGATCTACTACATTATATAAAAATGCATACACACACACATATATATGTGTGCATTTTCTGACCAAGATGTTAGCTTTGCTCAGCTTTCTGCTTAATTAATTAAATCATTCAGCAAAGATTATCATTTTCAAAACCAAATAATGATGTTGAAAATCAACTGAAAACAAAACACTTACCATAAAAATATATATAATCAATTATACATATAGTTATTTATCGATTTCCATAGCATATATAAATCTTCTTCAAAATGACCTCACTTGCCCGAGGAACTTGCTACCAGAAAAAAGGGAAAACAAAACCAAGGGAATATGTTTCTGATTGAAACAAAATTTGTGATCCAGCAGGTTGAGATGTTGGATCGTGAGAAGTTAGATCGGGAAGAAAGTGCAAGTCCGATGAAATCTTTACTAGTCTATATAATTAATATTATATATTAGTGGTCCATATAGACCAAACTATATCGCATATCATACTTCGAATTTCTTTCATTTTTTCATTGCACCTGAAAGTTAGAAGCAATTAAAGCTTCAATCTGTAACTTATAGAAACACAAAAGGGTATCTATCTCTATCTATATATGCATTTAAAACCTAACAAACACCCATAAAATATACATATACATACATATTCACAACCTTATGCATGCACATACATTTTCCTGCTTCAGTTGCGTGCGCGCATACACACACAAACACATAGCATCAAGGAAGAACTTTTTCCAAGAAGAGAGAATTCCAAGAATCATGCGTATTCATCATGATTTGAAATTTGTGAAGATACTATGATTGCTATCAAAATAGTGAGAAAATCAATTGTGGGGTTAACTTTTGTTGGATCGTGTAACTTAAAAAGATTTTAGGTGTTGATCAGGGACTAACTTGGGTGTTTTCCTTCATTTTTTTTTTAAAAAAAAAAAAATTGCATAAGGTATAAGGATACATGTATATATGTACATGTCCAAGGTCGAACAGACAACGAAGCAAAGGTTAACCTGCAAAAGACTGCTCACTTGACAAGTATAGCATGGGATTCACTCACCCGGCCCTTTTGATGATTGAAAATTAATCTTCTCTCTTCTGAGATATATATTTTCAATAGATATTCTTTTGCTTATATGTACAAGAGAATCTTATTTACTTGACTAAATCATCCATAAGAAAACCCACCTGAGAAAAAAGAAAAATAGTCAAACTAAGCTCTAAATTCAGCTCAAACACAGCTGAATACAAGATTAATAATCATGGGGAAATAAGATTACAAAAGAAGAGGAAATTGGGAAGAAACTAGCACTAGCACGCACCAGCTGTTTTCTTCTTAGGCCGGAGTTGAATTGAAACTCTTTATGTAAGTATAAGTAGTAGTAGTAGTAGTAGTAGTAGTAGTAGTGATGTTTTGTGCAAAGGGGTCCAAGGCTGGTTTTATAGAGATAAGAAGAGAAAATATCTTCAACAAGTGTAAGAATGCATCATGTCTTTTTGTGTGCATCTGCTCACATTTGACTCACTGGTGACAAACAAACTTTGAAATGAATGGTGCATGCATGTGCAGATGCAATTCCCCCGGCCCCCCCTTAACAACCTTCCTCAGTAAATTTACAATTAAATAATATAATATACATAAATGAATTAAATAAATTTAATTTAATATATAGATAGATAGAGAGAAAGAGAGAAAGAGAGTGAGAGTGAGTAGATGGAAAAGAAAAATTAAATGAAAGAGGAGATGATTGAAAAAAGGTTAGCTGTGCTCGTGTGATTCTAACATGCTGAATTGCTGATAGAGGAAAAATTACTTTGTGTTCAACCTCACATGATCCCACTCTCCCCCATCTACCTTCCTAATCAATTGCTCCTTCCTCTATGTCTTAATTTTTCTTTTAATTTCTTTTTAATTTTTTTAAAATATATATTTTATGGGCTTTCAACTAGTTACTTTGCCCTACTCTTTGCCACTTAATTCCACCCCCCCTCTTCAACAAACACACACACACACTCTTAACGACAAATTGACCAGCTTGGCTTTTAATTTCACAAGTACACAAAAGAAACCCCACCACTCTCCATAACCTGTGGGTGTCCAAGAAATTTACAAGTTAATTGCTCATTCGCTACTAGCAACAATTTATTTTGGGCTTCGTTTAATTAACATAATTATAATTGTAATGTAAAATAATAACATCATTAACTAACAAATAAAAAGTATTCATTAATAAATAATATTTATTAATTATCAAATAAAATAAATATTTACTAAATATTTTAATTAATAATTCAATCTATCCCAAATTTATATATTAAAAATTTAGATAAGTGAACTTAAATGATAACGATACATGACCAATGAATGTGAATATGACGTTTAAAAAATTTTTGAATGAAGAATTGAAGGTAGAAATGTTTGATGTACATTTTGCCATGATCTTATCAAGAATTGAAATGGAATGTGTGGTTTCAAATCAGAAACATTAAAGTTAATAATAAGATAAGCCCTCTTGCGCATATTATTATTATTATATGTTACGTTGGCAGGCAGGCAGATGTTAACAGAGACTGTGTCTTATCATATTTCGTGTTAACGTTAATAGTTTGTTTAATTCATTATTGATTTCTTTTTATTGATGCATGGAAAATTACTTAGGACTTGTGGTCTTACCTAACATTTTACTTGCGCTTTCGAGAAAAAGGAATACACTCACTCTACTGCTGACCCACTATATCTGTACTCCCTTTCTTATATATACATATATAAATTATTAATTATTAATTATTAATTGGTAGTTGAATTCCAGAGTTAAAAAGAGTACGTAAAATTTCTCTATAATATTATTATTTAATTACTCCTTACCTTTTTTAGGCAAGATTGGAAATTGATTAGATAACTCTCTAATATGTATAGATAGAAGAAGTCAATTTCGTTCTTGAAAATAGAACTTTCTTTTGAATTATGTCACACGCCTCCTTCGAGATGCATTAATTTGCAAATGGTATACGGTTCTCCTCTTAATTATTTAATTAAGTAAAATATTTTGTGTTTAGGAATAGTTTCGGTCCAGTTAAAAATAAATGAAACAGACTTTATAAAGAGGAAAAAAAAAAGTTGCTATTTTTTTCTGTTTTTTAAAAAAAATGAGGGTTATTAATTAACATATACACATATACATTTGCCTCAAGAAGGCAACAGATAATGAATTATGGAAAAGCCAGGTAGCTAGCCAGTGCTCTTCTAGTTTCCAAGTAATTTAGTGCTCTTCTAGTTTCCAAGTAATTTTAAGGCTCTTTTAATTTATTTGAAGTTTCTAACACATAGGAAAAGCTTCTTCTATATATTTCTTTCATAGTTTGACAAACAAAAACCTAATAAGGAAACATATCTGCAATTAATTAATTAATTAAGCTCCATTTTCCCATCGAATTTGATTTTATTACGTTACGCATATTAATTTTTTTTGGAGAATATAATTGTCAAGCATAATAATTAATTAACAAATTAAATTAATATATATTGATATATAGATGGTTTTTATATAATTAACTTAATAATTAAGAGGTGCGTCGCTGACTTGAATTCATCCTATACAAGTCTTTATTATAATTAGCTAAATGGTTATGGAGTAACTTTCAGTTTCTATTTCTGAAATCTTTTCCCAATACATGAAAAATTTTGTTTTTAATAAACGAGACATAAAAATAAGGGATGGGATTGGATCGTAAAAGAAGAATTATTGAAAATTATTGATTAAGATCCTCTGATCATGACATCAAGTAAAATATATAATTTCTATTATTTAAGTGATTGAGTGCATGCATGTTACGAAGTTCCAAAAATATCAAATTTATTCTTCCTCATAAAAATAATTTAGTTTGTTTTAATAAAATATCCAGAAAAAAATTGAAAATATTTTGAGATTTTCACCCAATTCATTGGTGAAAATATTATATGTTACCAACACAATGCAAAGAAAATAAATGTTAAATCAACTACCAAATTTGGGTGATTGATATATATCTATCTACTAAATTTGTAATCATTATTTTTTTAAAAAATTACTAATTGTGTTGAATTAATTACATCATTGACTTGCTATGGGAAATTCGCTTTTGCCCAAATTCCTCATTTTACAAACCAATTAATTAATTGTCAGATGATATGCCAGCTCTAGATACTAGATTTATTTTTTTATTTAATTATTATTTTCAAGAATCTTAATTCTAAACAATTATCCAAAAAAATTATTTAGTAAGTACTAACTTTTACCTAACAATTATTATTTATTATCTATTCATCATTTATATTTCTTTTTATACTTATATGTTAAAAATGACTACACTTCAATTTTAAATATGCTAATCATAATTTAGTTATTATTATTTTTTTAATCTTGAATTGTTCAACTTACGCATACCGTAGCACAAATATCAACGATCATGAATTTTTGTTTCCAAGTATTAATTATCAGTATAATTAATAAACATTACATTATTTAGAATCTGTTTTTATTTAAGATAATTACAATTTAAGATATCAAATATTTTAAGTTGTAGAAAACGTACGGTTGTGGATTGAAGAAGTGCACCAACCTCTTTTATCTAAATTCCAACTACCACCCGATACCTTTTTCTTTTATTTTAATTTTAATAATCTAATCACCTTATTGCTTGTAATTCGGCCAACACGGCAAAAAAGTTGAAACTATTAATTGTATGCTTTTGGCTTCCATCACAAAGTCAGCATATTCGATTATAAAAGTTAATTAGGAATTGATAGATTAGGATTAATCACTCAATATCATTAGTTATATGTTTTCATAACTAAAAGTTACTTAATTGTCAGCATTAATTAATTTGAAGTTACTTCACCTTTAATTCGGATATTAATTCCAATTGATTATTATGATTATGATAATTTATGAATGTGAGGCTCACATTTAATTTTAATTTTAACTAGCTCTGACCCACTTAGCACCCGTATATTAGTTTTAGCAATAGATGCTATATATAACTTTACAACTGAACACACATATAATTTATTTACTTAATTGTGACAAATAAATACCCAACTGATACTAAAATAATCCTTTATAAAATTGAATTTGATATATACTCACAATACAAAAATAAAGTATTTGAGTAATTTTAAATATGGATTAGAGACTTTTATAAATATATATAAACTATAATTTCTATAGCTATATATATATATATATATATATGAAAACATAAAAACTGATGGAGCTTAAATTTATTATTATATTATTATCTTAAAACTTAATATTGCGTATAGGAACAATTATAGTTTAGTTGGTCAGGCATGAGATGATCATCTTAATATAAAAAAAATCATAATTTTTATTTTGTAAACAATATTATTATAATATATAATTAAAGCAATACCATTTACCTTCTACACATTATGAGTACTACTTTAATTAGAGAAAAATAACAGTGGGTTCACCGTTTACTTAGTCGTTGTCAGTCCACTGCCCTTCTTTTATTTGGTGGCATAGTCCTTAACAATTGAAAGTTCATGATAAAACATTAAATTCTAAATTTCATGTAAATTAAATTAATATTCGGTAGTAAAGTAAGCTTAGTTCATATATATATATATATATATATATAAAGATAATGGTTACGTGGTATTTTAATTAATTTATTTATTTCGCATTTTCAACTGCGTCGCCTTCATTAATAGTGCCAACTGACCGTCCATAAAGTTGAAAGAAAAAATTAAAAAAAAAAAAAAATCGGTGACATAATTTTCATTGAATATTAGCAATAAATATATAATGCATCATTATGGGTCATCACCTACCCAACATAAATATAAGTATATGAAGTCAAGCCACCTAACTAACAGACTACGAAACTACAGTATTTTATTTTACGGATGGATGGATGGATGGATGGATGGATATAAGTCACATCTATCTATCTCCAACTCCAAGTCCAAAGGAAATTGGTTAGTTTTTATTTTAATTTCTACATAAATAATATTTTTGTGAGACCACAATATCGGATTATCTGCTGCTCATATCATATCGTATGATTCATTAATGTTCAAAGCAAAACAACAAAAAAGAACCAAAGAAAAACTTGTACAATACCGACACCAAAGGATTCATTACTTTTATTATACTGCACGTATTATTTAAGAATTTGTCTTCTTTCTTGAAAGATAGAAAAGAAAGAAAAGAAAAGAAAAGAAAAGAAAATCTCTGCAGAGTCAAGCGACCTAATTGGGGCCATTAAATCTGCACCGAATGGTCCAAAGTGTTCACAGATATGCAGGAGATGAGACGAATGAATAATCCTATAAAATTATATATGTTTTTATATTATTTATTAACTATTTAATTTATATATCTATAACAAATTAAAATTAAATCTACTATATATATTAATTATAATACATTAATTAATATGTTAAATTCAATTTAAACTATTAAAAATATTAAAATTTAATAATTTATAAATAATATAAAAATATATGTGATCTTATAAGATTGTTTGTACTTATCTCTTCTCAATATATGTATATGTAAATAGATGGAAGGATTCCCTTCCATTAACGAGCAATGTTAAGTTTTTTTCAAGAAAAAATAAATAAATTGTACAATGACAACACTAGGACTATTTTCCATTTTCATTAAATTAATTTTCTCTCGTACAGTACAGGGTGATTGAAGTTATGTGTAAGATTTTCTTTTCTTTAAAGAAAAAAAAGAAATAATCTTCCGAGTGGACATTGTCAAGGGAGTTAGTTAGACTAGAAAATTTTGGAATGGTTGAATTGAAGTGTATTGACGGCAGATCGATGGGTCCAAACTTATTTAATTTCATGAAAATTAATTAAAGGATTATTATCTATATAAGGGTTGCTTTCAGAATTATTATTTCAGATGCAATATGATTTAGATTCTTATACATATATTTATCAACACAAATCTTATCCATTTAATTATCTCTTTGTTCTTTTTTTTTTTAATATATAATTTATTTATGTCCATGTTTGACTATATTCTTTTCTCTATCAAAATTCCGGCTAACAAAATCACGATCAGTTGATATGTAATTTAAAAATATCTTATCCGTCTTAATGATCATCCTCATCTAAAATCATGTATGGAATATATAAAAGAAAAAAATCTTAAATTATACCTGGTACAATTATAATATCACGTGGTTTATATAAAATATTAATTCTTTTATTATACTGCCAAGATATTTCAATTGAATTGTTGAATTAATAATATAATAAGATGAAAAAATATTCTAAATTTCTCCAAATAAACACGAGCTATCAAGTAATTGATTAAAACGAGTAAATCAACATTATTAGCTGTGAATTGAGTTACACACACACACATATATATATATGCTCTATATGTTTGGAGAAAATAAAAAGAAATAGAAGTTAATTAAGGTACCGTTTAATTTCTGATTTAAAAATATTTTTTTGACAATTAAAGTAGAATATAAAGTTTAAAAATAAAGATTAATGGTCAATAAAAAAAAATGGGACTATTCAGATGTACACCATAAATCAATTTTTTATTGGATATCTACTAGTAATTACAAAAGCAAATTATAAAATATAGAATATAAAGTTAATATACGTATAAGAATTACAAGCTTAATAACTTAGTTTTCGAAAAGAAACGGATTATTATAACATATATATATATATATATATAGATAGATAGATAGATAGATAGATAGATAGATATAGATAGATAGATAGATAGATAGATAGATAGATAGATAGATAGATAGATAGATAGATAGATAGATAGATAGATATATATAGATATATATATATGTATATATATAGACACATACTAATTCAAAAGGAAGAGATGGTGTATTTATAAATAAAGTTTGAATATAATTAAATAAAAGTTTTGAAATTAGAACCATATTTTATTATCTTAAAAATTTTCAGTGAAAATTCTGGATGCTTTTTGAAAACAGTTTTTGAAAATAAAAATAGCGAAACATATATATGTGTGTGTGTTAATTAAGGGCAAGTGATAGAATTATTAGTAATAGAAGAAAAGTAGGTTTCTGCGTAGGTAGGGCTGAGTGCGTTTTCACATCGAGATGGTGAGGAAGGAGGCACCGGTGCTTTCGGCAGTCTGCTTCCCAAACTTTTGAGCTTCATCCGGCGGCCGCTGCATCGTCCGGTGGAAGTCGTAGCCAAAATCAACAGGAAAAGAACCACAAAAACCCTAAACTTCTCTGCAGACGACATGGTTGTTTAATTTCTTTTTTCCCTGATTGCTTCTCGAATTGTACTTAATTAATTTGTATATAGCAATTATATTTATATATGTATATATAGGCTGAAGAAATCAATCAATGATGAGATAGCAATTGTGTTTGACCGCCGAATGGATTGGAATAACAGATTGACATATGGTTGTTTGAATTAATGGGATTTTATGCATATTATACTAATTAAAATTTAATTAGTGCAGAGAATTTTGAGTAAGTACTGGGCGTTAATAATTTTCCTTTTGAATATAACTTATAGTTCTTGAAGTCATTTGTTGAATTTTGAAAAAGCAGCCAAGCTAGAACACGCATGCAGTTGCACCATATAAGAGAAGAGTGATTAATTTAATTAAAATATTCAGATTTAATTTCTTGCTTAATATTATTATTATTTTAGGAACATCGCATGATACAAAATGATGACAGAAGTGTAAGCACGATTTGTATTTAAAAAGAAAGGTTTTATTTATAGTCCTCTACCTATTATTCTAACATTTCAATATTAATTTTGGAGAATTATCTCTCTTATCTATTCCCTTTCATTTAATTCTCTTATTTAATTAAATTAAGAAAGGTATTTCGACTTGTTTATTTAGTCATTTAAATATGGATTTTTTTTTTTTGACTTTAAGCATGCCATTTTTCTTTAGTGATAAACGTTTGTCCGTGATCAAGGGAGAGAAGCATAATGATTTTTTTTTTTTTTTTGGGTCCGGAAAAAATGGACTTAATTCCGGAAAAAAAATGACAAATGGAACAGTTTGGAACAAGAAATTAAGTACACAACATGTAAGACTTACTATTGAGTGCTGTCACATTCAACGAATTAATTAACCTCTAAAATGTGACAACTACATATGATTTTTCTCTTAATTAATCTTAGTTAGCTGCCTAACTGTCTCCTTTTTCCCAATCCTTACACTAAATCTCAACTCATGTTTTTTCTGTTGCGCTACCTAGCTCTTCATTATATTTCATTCAATAACATAATTATAATAATCGATTTTTATTCATGATATTAATTTTAATATTCATTTCTTTTAACTGTGTGTTTTCTTTTTTAATGATGATCCTAAATACATTCATCAAATTAAACGAGTCTACATTAAAATGTTTTAAATATAGAGCAACAAATTTTTTAAATAATAAAGATAAAAAAAGATGTTCTAATGAATTATTCTCTCTACCCCTTTCCTTTTTTCCTTGTTTCTTATTGTTTTCGACAATTAAATAATAAGTCATACTCCTAATTGATTCAATATATTTTTATGTATCAGGTGAAGTTTTGATGTGTGATTTTTTTCTAAATAAAATGCCAACTGAAGTACAAAAAAATAAAAAAGCATTTACATCACGTATTTTTTGAGTGTGCCATGTTTATTTTGCAATAAACGTTTGTGTATAATTATGAAGATGTAATGAGTTTTGTTCCTGGAAAAAAAAAATGCATCTGTTTATTAAAAAGAAAAAGAAGAAGAATAAAATGCATGTTTCCAATAATAGAACTAATGCAACACGTAAATAAGACTTATTGTTGGCTGCTATTTCAACAATGAACTAACTAATTAATTAATATGTAATTAATAAGATGTGTGACAATTACGCCATTTTTTTCTTAATTAATCATAGTTTAGCAACTGCCTAACCGGCTCTTTTTTTTAGTTGGGCAGGTAATAAGATTATTCGAATTCTCAATTTCCCAATCCTTACATGTAAAGTAATTATATTACTACATTTTTTTTTGAGTGGGGTGTTATCCTCTTCATTTCACGATGAGAAATTCCCATGTCTTAAATAAATAAAATACACAAAAGCAGTCTAGAACAGCATCCAGCACAGTATACATACATATTATAGTGTATCAAGCTCTCTACTCTCCTTTTTTAAATAAATTTTCTCTAATCCTTATTTAAGGGAAAAAAAACAAAGCTTGTTTACCTCATCACCCTTATTTTAATAAACAATAATAATTTGGATCAACAAATTAATTAGTGTGATCTGCCTGCAGCCTTGCCTAACTTCTTCCTACTTGACCTAATTCAAAAAGATAATTATACGTAATATTTATATTTGACTTGATAAAGCAAAATCAATGTTTATTAAAAAAAAAAAGGAAAAATATTCAATAAATTTCATAATAAAATTAAGATAAAGATTTTATATTGATTCTTTATTTAAATGGTGTTACAACGAATAAATATGAAATATGTGATTTTCATATATTTTGTTTTATTATTTAAAATTTATTGTTTGTATAAAATCTGGTCTCTCAGTTTAAGGGAGTATAAACATTAAATTTAGTAGTGGGAAGTTGGACTATAGCTAGAAATATATCTCACCAGTTTTAAAAGTCAAGGGATTATTATTCTTGGAGATTTTAGGAGATTTCAAGGGAGATTTTGTGGGGCAACCGAAAAATACTTCCGAGGATCTAGAAAAATGGTGGTAGGTAAAAACAGTAGAAGGATTTTAAAGAGTGGAAGGAACTGATTAACGAAATGGAGTCAAAAATGGAGTCTCATCCTCATTAAAAAAAAAGTGTCACCTCTATCTGTCTTTGGTTCAGAATGAATGAAAATAGTGAGTCTTTTCCCTTTCTCTCTATCACTATCTGTCTCAAAATATGTTTCTTCCCTTATTTTGCCTGGTTATCAAATTTCTCATCAGAAAACTTAATGCTGTATTTTTCATATATCAGAGATGCGTATCTAACGTTCGAGGACTAAAATAAAATTCCGTTTCGTGGAGATAGTATCTAATGAATCTGGTGAATAAAATCCTCTACAATGTGCCTCCATAATATACTCATTATCCCTTTCTTGTAGGGGATAAGTGTTCCCATCTTAACAGTATTGTGTTTGAGAAGTTCGGAGAACGGAATCCCCCTTAGAAGTCTTGATAATCTTGTAAATGGTTCTTCCACTTTACATAAAGCTCTACTTGACTTGCACAACAACCTCCAATCTTCTTAGTCATGTATCCCTCATTGGGCCAACTGGGTTTTACACTTTTTGGATTGGACTCGGAGAATTTTTTTTTTTTCTAAACATTTATTAATACATTAATTTAATTAAAGTTTATCTATATATATTGTACATAATTTTATTTTTTTAAGAAAAAAAGCAATTGTTTAATTGCTTAAAAATACTTTGACTTTCTCGTTTTTTGTTGACAATTTTAAGGTGGGTAATAAATAATGGGAAACGTAAATTATGTTTTAAATTTCAAACTTTGATTCCATCTTCATTCCATTATATTAAAAAATCAAATTAACTATATACGTGTATGTATTTATGTTTTTGGAATAATAATTTATATCATTCCCCTCTCATTATTTGTTTCAACCGAAGGTAGCTACACCAAATATTCCAAGTGTATTCTCCATCGCTTAACAAATCTTTTTGTCTTCCTGACTTTGTACTTATTTGACAAGTTAAATAAAGAATAATTCTATTTCTGTATGTTTCAGATTTTATCTGAAATTTTGTTATTTTAAATAATGCCAGAACATTTGGATAGGGTTGTCGGGTTGAGGACCTATTTACTACAAAAAGAAACATTGTATCTTTTTCTGAAATTGCTTAAAAAATTAAGGAAAGTGAATGTTATTATCCGAAAAGAGTATTTAAATAACTGTCGCTTAGGGAAAGCATGGTTACATTTGTTAAAGATAACCAGACTGCAATCTCTGAAAAACCGCGCACCGCTCAGTTTCCTCTACACAAAGTTTAATTTGCTGTTTCAACTTTTCAGTTGAATTCTCCGATCAGGTAAATTTCTTCTTCTTCTTTGCTTTTCTTTGCATTTACAATCAGACCCTTTTGTTCTCTTATTGTTTATTTTACTCTTACGCATGTGAACTTAATTTCTCACTTCCCTGTTCCATCATCAACTTTTGTTTCATTTTAAAATATGAAATTTGTGGGTTAATTTTGTTTTTGCTTAAATAATATGATTCTTAGGTTCGTATATGTTCAATCTGATTAAATTATTGTGCACTATATAGTCAGTAGACTGAATGCTGCTTACATTGTTAAGTATTTTGGGTTCTAACTATTGTTTTTATCTTGTATGCTACTCATGGAAAGATTTAATTAAGTTCTATGCATCTGTAATTTGTTTTGGCGGATAAGAAATGAGATAGAAGTTGGTTTTGTATGATGTAATGTACTCTGCAATTTCTTCTTGTTCAATTTTTACAAGTTCATTACTTTATCCCAGAACTGTATCTTTTGGACTGCTGCTACTAGTGGCTATCTTGACTCATTTCTCGGAATGTAATGCTTGTTCTTTTCTGGGTGTTATATATGTATGATTTTGAATCTGATGGGCATAACAGTGTATGAATATTTGAATGCTCAAAATTAGTGGTAGCCTTAAGCATTTTCCTTTTTATTTACTGGTTTATTGATGTGGCGGGTTGGCTATTCCTATGGTTGCCTGTGTCCAGGTGGTCACAGTCAACACTCTGTCTGCACACTTTATAAGAGTTCAAGAAAAAAAAAAAAAAACAGCTAATGCCTGGGGTTCTTTTTATATCTCCATTGGTGTGGCCACGCCTTTGTACAACTTCAAGGTCTGTCTGCTATTTGTTTCAAACCACTTTTTGATTAGTCTGTCTTGATTGTAATTTGAATTGTTTGGATGACTGCAGGCAGATTGTTAAAATGTCCGCAACTGAAATCAGAAATCCTGACATATCGTTTGAATCCATGAACATAAAGCCTCCTTCACACCCTACATATGATTTAAAGGGTGTTATCAAACTAGCCCTTGCTGAAGATGCTGGAGATAGAGGTTCAATTCAATCATATTCGTGTTGCTGATTTGAAACTAAATTTTACACTTTGATCTTTATGGTTGTTATGTAATCTTAAAATCAAAGGCTTCTACAGCCAAGCATTCATAGTCTATGTTAGCAAGATACATCTTAGCAATATGTGTTGTAAAATTGCAGGGGATGTTACTTGTATGGCCACCATTCCACCTGACATGGAAGTAGAAGCTCGTTTCCTGGCAAAGGAAGATGGTACCATTGCTGGGATTGCACTTGCAGAGATGATATTTCATGAGGTTGATCCTTCTCTGAAGGTATTTTCGTGCATGCTTTTTCTGGTTAGATTTATTTGTGTGGTTTTCGTGTTTTATCATTCTTAGTCTTATCAGGTGGAGTGGTATCCAAAGGATGGAGATTGTGTTCATAAGGGGTTGCAGTTTGGAAAAGTTTATGGTAAACCAAGAAAATAAAATCTCTTTTGGTAGGGTTCCTCGGAAAGTTACAATCAACTATTTCTTTTCCATCTATGCAGGGCGGGCACACAGCATTGTTGTTGCTGAAAGGGTGGTTCTAAATTATATGCAGCGGATGAGTGGAATAGCAACTCTAACTAAGGTCTGCTTGTTTCTTTGAACTTTAAATAAAATAAAGTAAAAGGTTGCAGGTAACCATGCTTGACTATGAAAATAAATTTTCATTTCTGTCGAGGATTTGAGTTTTATATATGTTTTTTGGTTTTCAACAATAAAAGCCAAAAGAAAAAGTAGTTGTATTCTAGCAAGAATTGCTCAATTCCCTTAACATCCTTTGCAGAAGTTTGCACTTTCTTTAACCATTTTACATCTCTGCCTCAAACTATCAAATTTTAGTTTTAATTCATCATTAAGGAAATCTATATCCCATTCACCTGTATTTAAGATTAAAATATTATGCACATAACAGATGATGAGGAATTGACACTGAAAGAAGACGCTGAAGATGAATTTCATCATAAAAGTGGAAATTTGGGGTGCGGAATATTGAATAGTGTCATGTGCAGATGTTGACTGTTATGATAACTTCATGAGATGTGTGAGATATAACAATCAATTTGTGTGCTTCCTGCAGGCAATGGCAGATCTAGCACATCCCGCATACATTTTAGAGACAAGAAAAACAGCTCCAGGTTTACGGTTGGTGGATAAATGGGCGGTATAGATTATATCCTTGCTTTCGTAACAAATATAAGTTATTTAGTTTGAATATAAGCTTTTTGGTTGACCTGCTAGAGTTCTCTCTTTACAGGTACTAATTGGTGGAGGGCGGAATCACAGAATGGGCTTATTTGATATGGTGATGATAAAAGATAATCACATATCAGCAGCTGGAGGTATCGTTAATGCCATCAAATCAGTTGATGAGTATTTAGGGCAAAAGAATCTTCAAATGGAGGTTGAGGTAACTGTGAAAAATTTTAATGGCATCCATGCATTATAAAGCCTGTACTGTAGAATTATAAGCATAAGTTGAAATCAATCCAGAAAACCTGATTATGTTCATGATCTACCTTTCTTTTCAGTTTTTCCTTAAATATTTTGTCATGTATCTTGTCCTTTGAATTTGAGTTTTCAAATAAAATAAACTTTATAATTTAATTTATCCTTTTAATCTTCATATAGTCGCAGAAAGCTCTTGCTCTCTTTTTACCCCTATGTGTGTCCATGCACACTATTGAGAGATGCATATTGTTGTCTGAGTTATATCTTTCCTAGCCATAAATTGTTTCAGGTTGAGACAAGGACGCTTGAGGAAGTAAACGAGGTGTTGTATTATGCATCTCAAACAAAGACTTCCTTGACCAGGATAATGCTCGATAATATGGTTGTCCCATTACCAAATGGGGATGTTGATGTATCAATGCTTAAAGAAGCTGTAGAATTGATTAATGGGAGATTTGAGACTGAGGTAACTCTTGGTTTTAGTTACAGCCTTTATTTTCTTCTTAACTATTTGGCGGGTCAGTTGTATAGCTATCAAGATGCTTGAGAATTATTGCTTACATATGCTTTCTTGTTTTATTATTTGGTCTGCTGATTTTGATTCATCACTTCATATTCTTAAAGAGAAGTGCTATGTCCAGTTGGTTTGCTGATCTTTCTAATAGATGAAAATTGCTAGTGGAATATTAGAAGCTGGTGGGATCAAAATTTAAACTTCTTTTAGTACTGGCTTGCACACACTCAGAATGTGTTTTGATTTGTTCTACTTCTGCTTAACGTTCAAAGAAAATACAGCTAAAATGTTTGCTAAATACCAACTTTTACTAGGTAGCTAACTCTTTTTACCACTCAGTTTGCATCTTATACTTGATATCAAGTAATTCCATCCCATAACAGTGGTGTCTTTAATGCTATTGCATATCATCCTAAACATTTGCCTTATTCTTTATTGTTTCTTTGTTATCAGTTTAAAGCGTGCCCAAAGCTGTATTGCAATGACAATTTTTGTTTACCTAATACCTCCTACCTTATACAAGCCTTTTCCTATTTAAGCATGTTATTTTTGTACTTCCACTCATCTTTTCTGAAGCATCTCTCTTCAAATCCATTTCAACCACTTCATTATGTATCTTCTCCGGCCTTGTTTTCTTTTACATCTGACATTTTGAATGCGAAGTTAATTGACTTTTGACAACTGCCAGTTGCATTGAGTATATTTCCCATTACTTTTAAGTGTAATAGTGATTCATCTGTTCCATGGTATCAGGCATCAGGGAATGTTACTATTGAAACAGTTCAGAAAATTGGACAAACTGGAGTGACCTACATTTCCAGGTAAATTGCTTCAACTCTTCTTTTGGTGGTTTTGATGTGATTGGTATTCAACCTGTCCACTGTAAACTTTTCTAGTGAACAATGGGGAATACTATTGTACCACCAGTTTGTTATGTCTCGTCTAAAGAAAAAGTTTTTGCTCCTTGTAAGATAGTAGCTATATTGTTATGTTTTCTTTTTACAGGATACAATTAGGAGGAACCCTGAAAATATGGCACAAAACTCTTGTGTTTGCATTAGGCTCAGCATACAAGCACACACAAGCACACGTTTCCAGTAAATAAGGTTTTACGAAACCATTTATCTTAATCTGTGGAAATCACTTGAAATCATCTTTTTACTCTCTGTGCTGTTTATAGAATTTAGGAAAGTATAGTTTAAACAAGAGCGTATATGATTTTTGAAACCTAGTGTTTTATGATATAATACTAAAAATGGAAAAAAACTTGTGAGCTTCACTCTGTCTCAAATCTGTAGTGTAGCTGGTTTAATTCTTTGCTCTTTGTGTGTGATCTATAAATCACCATGAAGAACTTGAGAACATATTACACCATTTTCAAATTTGGTAAAACTGAGAATAAATGAATCCAAGGCTAACAAGTAGGGATAAGGACACACAACATTCACCAAGATTTGGTATTTACCAACTTTGGTATCTTCTAGTTGTTATTTGCAAGTCCTGTGTCTTCTGTAATTACGAAGGTATAATTTGTGTGCTGGCTTTAATTATTGAGCTAACCAGTTCTGTAACTTTCTGGTGTGCTTTACATTTTATGTTATAACTGATGTTTTGCAGTGGTGCACTTACACACTCTGTTAAAGCACTTGATATCTCCCTCAAAATTGATATGGAGTTAGCACTTCAAGTTGGAAGGCGCACAAAACGGGCATGATTTTCTTTAGTATCACATTCTAGTGTATGTTTATCAATTAGTCCAGACAAGTAAATCCTCTTTTTGTTCAAAATAAGGAAAGAAAGAAAAGGCAAGAGCACCGTAGATCTTTTTTTTCTTTAAAAGAAGAGAAATGTTTTTCTATTCTCTTTTGCCTGAAAAACTGAGAATCTTATACCACCATCAACCTTTTGGCCTTGTATGGGGGCACAAATGTGAGAAATTATGTGAGTCTATCATTTCCATTATTGTATACTAAACCGGCTTAATGTGAAGCGCATTAAGCTTCTGTAAAACAGCAGTGTGAATGAAAATTTGTTGAATAACTTGCCTATGTTGTTGTCTTTATGAGTTGCTTATGATTTCTCGAGTAAGGTAATGCTTTCTTCAAATCATATCAAATGGGTCCCCGATCTGATGTGCATTGAAATGACTAAATACGCGTCAGTGTTAAGGTTTCAATATCAATCTCATATATTTCAATGGTCAAAATTCAATATTATGAGTATAAGTTGGTCATTTTAATAAAAATTAGAGACCTATTTGATACAAACGGACGGACTACACCGTTATTTTGGTTAATTAATGTCAATTTGTGGTTGGATTCGGGTCATAACTATAGTCAGAGTCAGTTTAAAAAATTGACCTTACACAAAATGTGATGTTGAAAAAAGTTACTAGATAGAAGACTTGATCTGTGTGTGAGTGCAGAAAGAAAGAAAGAAAGAAATTGCTTGTTTTCCAAAGTGATGCCCAGCCTCCCTCATGTCAATAGTCTTAGGCAGGCATTTTCAAAACCAAACGCAACCCGAAGAATGCTTCCACTTTAGTGCGTATGTTATTTGTCATCTATCATGATCATGAGTTTGCGTGTGAATTTCACCAAGCTAACAGAACAGCTTAGGCTTTACTGGTCAAACACCGAAAGGTGAAATTAATTTTCAGAAGCGCTTTTTGTTTTCTTTGTTTTTTTCTCTCTTTGAATTTCAACGTGGGAGTTGGAGTTGGGGTTGGGCTTTGTCAATTTTCATACCCTTTTAAAGATTTCCATTTTCCGCAGCTGAGGTTTTGTAATTGCCAAGCTGGTTTATGGTTCAAATTAGGCATATGTTTCTTCAATGAGAGGAATGGTCTTTTCGTTTAAAATTAGCAGTAGAGGTAGTAGACATTCAATCTTTCTTTTTCATCTTGAATTCAATTGAATGTGATATTACACAACGAAATATATACACGATGAATAAACGTATCTATATCTTACACTTAACTTTAATACTAAGCGAATTACTGAATTTAATTCGGGCCTTTATTTTTCAAACTTAAATAGTATTAAACATAAATATCTAAATAAATTTATTTAATATTAATTTTGAGATTACCTCTTTCATTATTTATGACGATAATGGTATGGTATGATACCTATTTTATTTAGTTAATTTCAATTACTTTCTACTGCTTTATCGATTGATATTAATTAATAGTATTGCTTTACTTTAAATCATTTTTATTTATATAGATTAATATAGATTAATATACAATGTTATATTATTATCAAATATCTCGTATAATTCATTTTCTTTTATTCTCTTTGAAAAAAATGTATGACGTGCATCATTACATTATATATCCATTCAGCATGCTTATCTTTAAATAAATTTAATTATCTATTTGTTTATTTTATAGTTTAAATGCATCATATCTTCTCGTAAGTATGTATGTATGTATATGAGTAGTATCTTTATATCGATCTCATCGCATCCATATTATATTGTAGTGTTTTGAGGAACAACGTGGATGATTTTGTATATAATTTTTATCGTAAAATGTCTTAATTTATATATCATATTATATTGCGACTTTGTTTAATTAAATATTTGAACTTTGGAAAACTCATTTATCCTGTCAACTTGAAACAATCATATCTATTAAAAATGATGATGCAGAGATTCCCCCACAGGTTTTTGAGATAATTAATTTATTTAAATGTCTAGTTGCTATTATTATAATTAATAAACCCTTCCCATGCAAAGGAAATTGTGATCTTTAAAGTAATTTATAATTTAATTAACAGATCAGCTTTTGAATTAGTTGCACAAAGAGAATCAAACGAGATGAGTTTCATTTCTAGTATTAAAGAAAATGACAATTTTGGGTTTGAATGAGACATTAAAACTGTCACATAATTAATTCATAAAAATAGTTAGAATGTATGAAAATATAACAATAAAAAAAAACTAAATTATACTTGCTTAATTATCACATTTTTATTTTAATATACCAGAAATTTGTTGACCTAATTGATGAAAAATTATTAATTTTAGCATGTCATTTTTGTTAGTGATTTCAATAGCCTTGCACATAATTCTTGCTATTATTAATTAAACAAATAAAAATATTTCTAAGTTTCTATTTTTTTTTCTTTTGTAAAAACAATACGTTTTTACTTGATATATTATCCTTCAATTATAATTTAATTAATTTCTCACCATAAATGAGTATAAAAGAAAAAAAAATGAGAGTATAAATTATGAATGTAAAGACTTTAACCTAACTTTAATTAATTACGTTGTAAATTAAGAAATCAAAATTCAATTAGGATTCTCAATTTAAGGCAGCCCGAAAGCAGAGGCTGCAAGCAAAGTTGAATAAATTGAGCCATCTCTATCTGACTTGGCATTGCCCTTTTAAATATATATATATATCTACACTACTTTCTCTACTTTAAATGCTCCCCAAAAAAAAAAAAATCAAATACATAAATTGAGAAATATATAAAGAAAAATTAAATATTTGAACATTATATAAATAATTAATTACAATAAAAGTAAATTTTTAAAATAACATCTTAATATAATTTAAGCTTATCAAAGTTGATGTTTGGTCAATCAAAGCCTAAATCTTATGCACATATTATTTCTTGTTTAAAATGAAAATATTTGGGGGCGGATATAATTCTTTCATTCTTCTTATGATTTTTAATTTTTACGGTTGTGAGTGAATAGTATTTGAATTCTGAAATTTCTTTGATTACATCATAAAGAAATAATTTTATCAATTAAATTTAATTGATTACAACTTAAAACATGTTTTAGAAAATTATTTTTAAAAAAATAAAAAAAATGTGATAAATTAATACTAAATTTTTTTTATTTTTGTTAATAACCGGCCTAGGAATAGAGATGGGCCAATTTAATTTGTGGAATTTAGAATTTAATAATAAAGTTGTAGACAGTACACTACACTACAGGGATATGATTGTGAATTGCGAATTAAGTGATTCTGATTTGGATACGTTTATATTTTTTAGTTTTTAGTTGTGGATGAAAGCACATATTCAAAATGTGCATTAATTAAGAGCTGACCTAACTCAATTAACTACTGTACTATATATATATATATATATATTCTGTAGGGATAATGTCCCCATCAATTAGGGCAATACTTTTAAATCAAATAGTCAAATCAGACGTTGATGGGTGGGAAGCATTTTTGGTTTCTTGAAAAGATAAAGTTTCATTTTCAGCCCTATGTAATTTTATATTTAAAAATTTAAATACTGGAGTTGATCTTAAAATTAAGTGCTTTTCGTTAAGCACTTTATTGTGGTAGCTTGTGATGATGCCATTGCGCTTGCTGGCTGTTGTAGATTTTAAGCTAATCCCGAAATAAGGCTTCGCCAAACGGTAATGTTAGAGAGTTGTAAATATATTAATAATAGAAAATTAAGAACTATAATACCTCTGCTGAAATATATATATATATATATATATACTCTTAAATTTTTATCAAAATCACACTTTAATTTCTTTGTTTTAAAATCACTTATTTTTCGTTAAAATATTTTATTTAATGGTTTCTTTATTTTTTTTACCTTTTAATTATAATCATTTTAAGAGGTAAATGCATCAAATTACCTTTATTTTTATCTAATTTTATAATTTAATTAAACTAAAAAATGAGGTTTACATAATTTTTTTAAATTAATAAAACTAAAATATATAAATTTTAAATTTTAGAAATAACACACACTTAAAACATGACATAATTTTTTTTAAAATATGTTGTACAATATAATTGAATAAATTTTTTAATACAATTTATTAAAATATTATTAACTTTTTTTTTCAAAAGAATCTTATAATTAAAAAAAGCAGAATGCTCATTACCCCTTTTTTTTTAGTAAATACTTCGTTATCTTCCCATATTTTCCTTAATATCTCATCACTCTTTAATTCTTTTTTTATTTTTTAATTTTATTCTTTAATTTAATTGATTTATAAAATAATAAAATTAAAATATTTGAAATATTAAAAGGTAAAATTAAAATTCATAAGAGTGCTAAGATATTATAAAAAAAAAATTTGATTTTACCCTTCAGTTTAATTGATTCATAAAATAAGAAAATCAAAAATATTTAAAATATTAAAAGATAAAATTAAAATTCAGAAGAGTGATAGAATATTATAAAAAATATAAAAAGAGAATAAGATCTTAGGTAAAAAAAATAGGAGTAATAAATATTTTCTTGTTAAAAAAGTAATTCTCAAAAAAATGAATACCAGAATTTATAATGAAGCAGTTGAATACTATGCAATTAATAAAGACACGTGTGTACACGCGCCCCAAACACATAGACACACGCACATCACATGCACAAACATACGCATAAACATACCCATGCATGACCCTTTAGCTTTATATTTATTTTACAATATTTATAAATTATTGAATTTAAATATTAGTAATAATTAAAATTAAATTTGATATATATAATAAATATATTATAATAAATATATATTAAATTTAATTTTAATAATGAAAAATATTTAAATTAATTACTTATAAATAATATAAAAAAATATAAAAAATTAAGTGACTATTGATCTATTTTTTTCTTTCTTTATATATATATATATATATATATAAAATGAATTGGTTATTGGAATTTGCCGACCAATGGTATCAATCACGTCAACTTAGGCCAAATTTGGATTTATATACTAATCATGACGTGTTTGTCAGAAAATATGTATGTTTTCCTTTCCATTCTCGTCCAATTAAGCACAGAAAGTGGAGGAAAAAAAATAATAGTGAATCAGCACTAAATCTAATTAAAAAAATATTGAAAATTTTCAATGATTTAAAATAATTAATCTCGAAGTATATATATATACAGACAATTAATATCGTAATGTACGATTTGATTTAAATATATATATATATATATATTTGCGTAAAATTTACTAAAAAAAATTAGAGAAAAAAAATCAATGATTTTATTTTAATAACCGACCAACCCGATATTTTACATGTATAAAATCCTACAGGTAAGAAATTAAAAGGAAAAAACAATACATAATCGTGAATAAATGCAATTTGTGATTTGAGAAATGACGAAAACATAGGAGAAATTTAACTGAATATTAGAAAAGAAAATCCAACAAGCATATATTAATTAATTCTTCTAACAATTTCATATTATATAGCAAAAGTTAATTTGACATTTTTATACATACATGTAAAATGTAGAAATAATACATAATTGTGATATGAAAAAATTCAACTTTAATTATATTCTTAATTGCAACAAAATTAGAATTGTTTCTATTGAAAATAATGGGAAAAAAATAGTTGAAAAACTTCACTTTTGATGACTGGTAGTTGATGTAACATTTTGAAAAGAAAAAGAAAAAAGTTCATTAATTAATCAAACCTTAACGTCGGGTTAATTCTTAAACTATTTATATCAAAATCAAAGAAGTCTAAATTCCCATGGTCATTAGGACTTTTAGAATTGTCATTATTAGCATTAGCAGACAATTAATTAAGCAACTTAACTGTTAACCAAGGAATAAAATTAATTAATGAATGGAATCCTTATCATAATTTGAAGTGCAAACCCTAATTGGGCTAGCCTAGTCTTCCCCACTTTACATTTAATCGCTAGGATTATGATATTTACCAACTGATTAATTATACTGGTGATAAAATTGATAACTTTGATTAGACACCATCAAATTTTTTAGTGGGATTTCATAATCTCATCCCCTTCATCTCATTTGGAATCTATTGATCATTATTTTTTAGAAAATTTTAAATTAATGATTTCTTAAAAGAAATTTTGAAATAAAAATAATATGAATATAATTATTAGTTAAGTTCATCTATAGCAAGGACTGAACACTACACTGATTATATGTATTGTATCATAAAATAAATTTGATAAAGTATAGCATCAAATATCTTATTCAAATGAAAGCATGACAACATACCTTAAACTTTTTGATGGTGGATATATAACTATAACTATAATTATAACTATAACTATAACTATAACTATATATATATATATATATATATATATAGCTAGAAGATCAAAGAGGTAGAGGTATAAACTTTTCTCTTGAAGGGATGTATAATATTATATAATAAGGTTGTAATTAATTAAAAAGTGGATGATGGCAACGTTGCATCATGCCTAAGCATTCTTACACTTGGTGTATATATTCCTAAATTAATGAAAATAATAATATTATTATTGGTTCAATTAAGTGTTATGGTTTGTGGAGGTTGCCTTTTAAGTGGGTTTTTCTTTTTCGTAGATTATCCTAATGAACTATTGACTATAAGTATCACCAAAATCTATTAGGGATATTTAAGGGTTTTTAGTAATTTAATGGGTTAACTTTAAATATAGATTAATCATCTTAAAAAAAAAAAAAAAGAATTGTTTGAGGAAAAGTGGGGTGGTAAGCAAGAAGGTTGTTTTCAATAGACTTTTTAAGTAGGCTATAGCTTTATAATATAAGGGCAAGAGAAATGAAAGTGGGGTCTAATGTGCCTCTAATTATTAAATTGAGAAGGCAAATGCGTTATTAATTTGTTTATAACTTTATATATTTATTTCTATTAAAGGGTAGCAAAGTGATGGTGTTGTATGGTATAGGATACTGTGGATGATTCTCTTTACACCGACCAAAAGTAAGGTTACAAAATAAATAAAAAAGGAAAATACACATGCAAACGAGTCATGTATGATGATAATTATTAAGACATTTTGTCTAGGGGCGGCTCATCCTATTACTATCTTCTTATCCGTTTGGTTACTATACTAGTACAACAAAATGATGTAACTTTATGTCAACCACTATATTATGTTACGCTTACAAAATCATACTATTATTCAACAATAATAATAAGAACAACTGTTTATTTTTTTTATAATATTATTAGTGTTACAGTAGTAGAAATCCCGATTATATATGCTACAACATATATATATCCTTAAACTTGTGAAATATCAATTCGGGTTGTAATTTATCAGAATATTGTGGATACATTTATCTAAGTATGATCATATATATAAGGAAAAAAAAAAATGAAATAGAGTATGGTCTCATGCAATGCCATGCAATGAAATGAAGAAATTTAATAGACGACATTGAAGGGGAATATGTATGACGAAATGCCAAGAAGAAAAATCTATATTTTATAAATAAAGCATTTGAATTAAATTGAATTGCAACTATCTTTCGGCAGCATACATTAACTTTGTCGATGTTGTCTACTCACCAAACCCTAAATGCCAAACTAATCCTACCAAACTATATATTAAAATTAATATTAATATTCTTATCGGTAAAATTATGTGTCCATGCATGAGACATCCCATCTTACTCTACTTTTATTCTTTTTCTTGAATTTTCTAATTTTAAAGATTAAACTCGAACTTGATTGAGCTTTGAGGAAGATTATTGATTCTAATTAAACAAAAGTTTATTAATTTATATTTTTATAAGTTGGATAAAAACTAATTCAGTGAGGTGCTTTAATTAATACAAGCTTAATAATGTAAAGTTAAATTTAAATTCTTGGTATTTTTTATATGATTCATATGTGCTTTCACAACGCTTTTGTCTCAATTACCCACATGGTAGCCTATGGACTTCAATTTATTAGCAAAATTAAAGTTTTTTTTTTTTTGTAAAAAAAATTCTTTGGGGGTAAATACAAAATATACAACAATTTAAAATGCTTTTTTATTTAATTTATTTTTAAAAAATTTGGATTATTGGGCCCATGAGATTTCACACCCATATTTCTCAAGTCAACCCGATTGACACGTTACCCCTACCCACCAACCAGAAGTCCAAGACCCAAATTCTAGACCTTTT
Organism: Azadirachta indica; assembly: GCA_022749755.1. Lineage (NCBI taxonomy): Eukaryota > Viridiplantae > Streptophyta > Magnoliopsida > Sapindales > Meliaceae > Azadirachta > Azadirachta indica. The sequence goes on along the minus strand of CM040443.1, from coordinate 6,292,698 downwards.
CAATGGAGCGTGTACTACACGCCCGTCAAAAGTTGCGTGCGCTACTAACCAAACCAAATATTTTCTTCATTACTTTTCTCAAAAAATATATATGATTAATTTTCTATTAATGTTAGCATTCAATTTATATTCTATTCTCATAAGGTAGGCACCGCAAAAATATGTGTAAAATTCTTTATCAAGAAATATTTTTAGTTTTTTGTTTTAAAGAGAGAAATATTTTTAGTTATTTAAATAAGAATGAAAAATTATTAAAATAATATTAACAAATAAAAACATTTTAAGAAAAATAATAAGCGACGCCATCTTATCCTGGACACAAAATCCCGTAGACTGAAAAAAAAAATAATATTGCTGACTTAACACATTACTCAATAAATAAAAATAAATAAATAGATAAAATAATAATATGAAAACAAAACTAAAATTCCGTTTATACAGTGATGCTGACACCAGCAAATGTTTACATTTACATTTGAAATCCAAAATATTTATAAAAATTAAAAAAAAAAAAGAAAAAGAAAAGACATAAACCCCAAACAATGGTCATGCTGACTAATCACAATAAGAGAATCAAATTTGTAAATAAAATATTAACCCCTTTATAAACCCTAGTTAACTTGTCGGGTACTGCAAAAATAACAATAACTTTTTACCATTTTACTAACCTTTCTATTTTAAACACGTTTATAAAAGTGACTAAAAGTTAAAGTTTAAAATAATAATTTGTTAGATTTACACCTGACTATTAAATTTGTGCTCACATTTACTTGTCCGCTTTGCATTTTTAATCTTTAATTAGAATCAAAAGACATTTTTTTATTTTTTTAAACATTTATAATTGCAATCACATTTTACCGATTGAAATTTCGATCACATTTTTACAGTTAAATTTACATATTTTTTTTATGTTAAAATTTTAATTTCCAACACGAAAAAAAATGACCACTTACTATAATGTAAACTAAATTATTGATGAAAAATAATTTTATTATTTTAAACTATCATTTTAGTTGTTACTTTTTAACTACGAGAGACGATTTCCTATTTTAAACACAATTTACTCTTAATTCAATTTTTAATCTCTAATAAATTAAGAATGTTGCTATATTAACCAACAAAACTTAAATTTATTGAGAATATAATTTAATATTTTTTAAAAATCAATTTTATACTCCTATTTTGAAAGTGATGTATTAGACTTAAATTTATAATTTTTAACGTGTAAAAAGATGTTGATTTATCTTAAATTTATAATTTTTAATATCACATTTTGACAATTAAATTTATTTAATTTTTTTTGTCTCGAATTCTTAATCTCTAACACACAAAGGATGTTATTTTATTCATCACAAAAAATCTAAATTATTAGTGGAAGAATAATTTTATTCTTTTTTTAAACTATCATATTCGTCATCACTTTTTGACGATAAGCGATGATATCATATTTTAAGCGTGATTTACTTTTAATTGAATTTTTACTCTCCGACAAGTTAAAGATTGTTGCTATGTTTACCAACAAAATCTTAAATTATTAAAAATATAATTTTATATTTTTTTAAAATTAGTTTTATACTCACATTTTGAGAACGAGGCTTAAAATTGTAATTTTAATATGTAAAACGATGTCGAGATAGTGACTATTTTTTTATAAGCATGAAAAATTTATAACATATAAAAATATAAAAAAAATATTTAAAATGTCAAAATTGTAAACTTTTAAAGGTCAATTTTATAATTTTTTAAATATTAGAAAAAATATCTCACTCTAATAATAAAAGCAGCAAGCAAACCCTAACCCGCAATCAAGAGACAGTTAACAATGTACGTATACCGGTACTGCTACGAGTAGATAAAAAGAATCTAATCTAATCTATCAAGCAAGGCGAAAGTAAGAGAGAGATTGGGAGAAATAATAATAATAATAATAATAAATAAATGAAAAAATAAATAAATAAAGAGAAAGTGTGCTTTTCTTGAAAATGAATATTTACTCGTTATTTATTTTAATATTAATGAATAAATAAACAAAGGTGGTGGAGAAACAAAGAAAAGAAAGAGTAATGAAAGCATTGGCAACAAAACTGAAGAAGAAGAAGGGAATTAGTAATTATATGTTGGTTTTGTTCGAGATGCGAGCTGATTCTTCCGCTAGAAAGGGAACCTTCTCCGTACTTCTTCTTTTTCTTCTTTTAATTCTCATTTTGCCTCGCATTTAAATTTATTTATTAAATTAGATTAAATACTTCTGTTCTTTTCCTTTTTAGTTCTGCTTTTGTTACTTCTACTGCAATTATTGACACTTAACTTTCTTTGTTGTTTGTTGATTTTGGGAACTGGGGTTTATTAATAGAACGGAGATTTCAAATTGGGTTTCTACTGGATCTTGTTGTTTTTCTGATGATAGAATCGGTCATTGGATGCATTCTTGATGAATCTGGGATCGGTTGAGGGTTTTATAATCTGGGTTTTTCGTGGGTCAAATTAGGGTTAAGCTTATAATCATTTTTATTGCTTGTTGTTTGACAAATCTTTGTTGTTGTAAGATTTGGTGTAAATAATATCAGATTTGATAATTTAATAGTCGTGTTGATTTCTTCCTCTTTGGATATATTTTGGGAATCCTTGGAGGGTTTTTATTTCCTTTTTACATCAGTTTTAGTTTTTAAGAAAAAGGGAAAGTGAAAAAAAAAGTCAAAATCGATTGTAACCCATTAATCATACCCAAGTCACCCACTGATTTTGTTGTGGGATTTGTTATATGTTAATTTGTTTTACTTCTTTAATACCATACTCGAGTAAAAGAAAGTGTTAGAATTTTTTGTTTTCCATTTTAAAAGAAAAATGAAATACTACGTTTAGAAGAAGAAAGGAGAAGGAGGAGATACATATTTTTTGGGGTTGTTGTTGTTCTATGGGAATACCTGATAGTTCACTACTAGATCTGATAGAGAAGGTTAGGTCTTGGATTTCTTGGGGAGCTAGTGATTTATCGTGTTTGCCCGGTGAATTTGAGATGCCTGGTAACGACTGCAAAATGTGTTGCGAGTGTGAGGTGAAATTCAGTCAATCTTGCAATGGTTCCCATTGCCAAAGTTGCGGCCACTGGTTGTGTGAAAGGTGTAACCAGAGCAATGGTGAGTCTGGAATTGGTATCAAGTCATGCAAGTTTTGTGATGGGATTAGTGTAAGACAAGGGTATGGAAGGAAGTATGGTGAGAAAGTTCATCCCTCCGTCTCTCCCCGAGAAAGCCCTGAGCCACCATCACTTAGTTTTAGTGGTGAGCAAAATGATCATTCTCAGAAAAGTGAATTGCTTCAGAGTGATCGTCTTGCTTACTATCTTGAATCCCGGAATTGTGGATACTCTCCCCGTGCAGTGACCAGTCAGAGCCAGAGTTTGACGTCATTTAGTGCTCACCCATCTCCAGTATCTGTTCGTTGCTCTTCCAGCAGGTAAACTTCTTTTTAGCAGGCGGTACATTAGCGTTGTTAACTAATAAGTTCTAATACATAACAAAAATAGAAAGCCCTTTAACATATTTGAATTTGCATTCTTTTTTCTTGTTTGGTAGTGAATATTAAATCATGTCTACTTGTATAATGCAGAAGTGATGAAGAAGAGGCTGAGGAATCTGGGAAGCACTTTTTCAGCCCATGTAGTGAGTATTATCATGATATGTCGGATATAGATTCAAGTAGTATTAGTGCTAGACATGAATTTTACAATTTTAAGTCAGTTGGGTCAAGTCCCTCTGACAGCCCCTCTAGGAATAATTTTACTTCTTGTAGAGTTGGGCGTCCTGTACAGCGTCGGCAAGGGGGTAGCCCATTGTCTCTAAGTGATTGTCCCTTTGACCACGAAAGCATGGCTGTTTTAGAAAGGCCTGAGCCTGGTTCTGAGGATCCAGAGAATACTGATGATTTCTCTGATGACTTATTAATCCTTCGGAAAGAAGATGGTAAGTTGCAAATGCCATTGGATTTTGAAAACAATGGTCTGATCTGGTATCCTCCACCGCCTGATGATGAACATGATGAGGAGGAAAGTAATTTCTTCTCATATGATGATGACGATGATGATATTGGAGACTCAAGTGCAATGTTTTCATCCAGTAGTAGCCTTTCTAGCATGTTTCCGGCAAGGCAGAAGCAGAACGAGGGTAATAAAGAGCCTCTTAGAGCTGTGGTACAAGGGCATTTTAGGGCTCTTGTCTCAGAGCTATTGCAGGCCGAGGGTATCAAAGTGGCAAAAGAAGATGGTGATGAGGACTGGCTCGGCATCATTACAACAATGGCATGGCAGGCTGCAAATTTTGTGAAACCAGATACTAGCAGAGGAGGCAGTATGGATCCCAGTGATTATGTAAAGGTTAAATGTATAGCAACAGGAAGTCCAATTGAGAGGTATATTGTGTTTTATTTCTTGCTGATATTTCATTCTCTGGTTCTGTTGATCCTTTGCTTGAATTGGTTTATGCCACCTTCTATTAAGTTTAATAATTTTGCGTATGCAGCACATTCATTAAGGGAGTAGTTTGTACCAAAAATATAAAGCACAAGCGCATGACATCACAATACAAAAATCCTAGATTACTAATTTTAGGAGGAGCACTTGAATATCAGAGAGTTCAGAATCAGTTGGCATCTTTTAATACATTACTGCAACAGGTTTTTCCTTGGCTTATGCTTAATTATACAAATAGATGAAAAGTCAACCGAATGAAGTTTTGAATTTCTTTTTCCTTTTTTTCCTTGGAGCAGGAGAATGATCATCTTAAGATGGTTATTTCAAAGATTGAGGCTCTTCGCCCAAATGTTCTGCTGGTGGAGAAAAGTGTTTCGTCATTTGCCCAAGAATTACTTCTAGCAAAGGAAATTTCATTGGTGCTCAACATGAAAAGGCCATTGCTGGAGCGGATAGCCCGATGCACCGGTGCTCTTATTACTCCATCAATTGATAATGTTTCTGCAACACGACTGGGACACTGTGAACTGTTCAGATTAGAAAAAGTTTCCGAAGAACATGAGCCAACCAACCAGTTCAATAAGAAGCCATCTAAAACATTGATGTATTTTGAAGGGTGTCCCAGGCGTTTAGGTTGCACGGTAGTGTTTTCCACTCAAATCTGTGAAAATTTTCATCAGTTATGAATGTTGGAAATTTTGTGGCTCAATATTAGAATATATTTGTATTGTGTATCACCACTGCCGCTAATATGTATTTTCTTTGCTGCTGTGGGGTATAGCATGATTCTTGAATTTCTGCTCCTCTTTCTGTCTGTCTTTTTCAATGATGCAGTGTGGCGTGTATTTATTTTTTGTTTTAGTGCAATGTGGTTTTGCTTATTTATGTGAGCATGAGATTTTATCTTTCAATGTTGAAAAGTTTTTCAGAATATGGTTGTCTCATATCAGATTGTTGTGGTTTTCTTTGTAGGTCCTGCTGAGGGGTAGATGTCGGGACGAATTGAAGAAAGTTAAACATGTTGTTCAATATGCAGTATTTGCAGCCTATCATCTATCCCTTGAGACTTCTTTCCTTGCTGATGAGGGCGCTACTCTGCCTAAAATGAGACTGAATCGTTCAATTGCTAAACCAGAGAGGATGATGGCTGATAACGCCATTTCTGCCATCCCTAATTATCAAGAAGCAGCTGATGGCTCCACCCTAAATGATGGTTCTGCGAGTCTCAATCTGGAGCATGGAGGATTGGAATCGTTTTCTGAGCATCTTGATCAGAGTTATGTTTCTTCATCTCCAGTTTATTTGGATCATAGGTTTGGAGATGGGCCCACTGATGGCTGCAATGATTATTCGGAAACCAATATGGGTTTGAATCTTTGTTTGTTTGATGGATGCAAAGATTTGAAGGATCCCATTGCCAATTCTTTTGATGCTTTGCGACCAGAAATGCAAGAAATCATGGGTCAAGAGGAGAGGCAGCTTGGGGAGAATCATGAATCCACAAAATTTGAAAGGGTTAATGGATATGAAGCATCCGGTGAATACTTCTCTGCTGCAGACACTCACCAGAGCATTTTAGTCTCATTTTCAAGCCGTTGTGTGCTTAAAGAAACTGTATGTGAACGCTCTCGACTCCTGCGTATAAAGTTCTATGGTTCTTTTGATAAGCCACTTGGGAGATACCTCCATGATGACTTATTTGATCAGGTAACTCATTTGTGGTTCCCTTTTACATTCTGATTTCTGGTTCCTTATTTTGCTGTGGAATCTCATGAATTAATGATGATTTTTTTTTGTTTGGGCCAGACATCTTGTTGCCGATCTTGTAATGAGTCAGCTGAAGCCCATGTTCTGTGTTATACCCATCAGCAGGGGAATCTAACAATCAATGTTAAGCGTCTTTCCTCTGTGAGGCTACCCGGGGAACGGGATGGTAAGATATGGATGTGGCATCGATGCCTAAGGTGTGCTCATACAGATGGAGTCCCTCCAGCAACTCGAAGAGTGGTCATGTCGGATGCTGCCTGGGGTCTTTCTTTTGGAAAGTTTTTGGAACTTAGCTTTTCAAACCATGCAACTGCAAATCGTGTTGCAAGTTGTGGTCATTCCTTGCAGAGAGACTGCTTGCGTTACTATGGGTAAATGCTACTAAGTTGAAATTTCTTTCTTCTTTTCTTTCAGATAAAAAAAAAAAGAAAAGAAATTTGATCATTCAGTGTCGTGTGGGTGATTACTGAAATACTTGATAACAGGTTTGGGAGCATGATTGCGTTCTTCCGGTATTCCCCGATTGATATTCTTTCTGTCCGTTTACCCCCATCGATAATTGAATTCAGTAGCCATGTTCAACAGGAGTGGATAAGAAAAGAGGCAGAAGAGGTAATTTCATGAATTTAGGATGGTGTTTTTATTACCACATTAGATTGATGCTATAGATTGAACTAAAAATGCTAAACAGCGAAATATATATGTTGTTTTCTAGCATTTAGCTTGCTTGTTTGTTGACGTCATTTTCTTTCAAACAGCTTATGGTTAAAATGGAAGCCTTGTATGCGGAGATATATGATGTACTTGAAGGCATGGGACGTAAAAGCAATTCCACTGGATGTGAAACATCAGATGCTACTGATTTGAAGAACCACGTCTTGGAACTGAAAGATCAGCTGAAAAAGGAAAGGAATGATTACATAGTAAGTACACTTAGGATTAATCGTTCTGGTATTAAAATGCTGCTGTAAAAAATTTATGGTACACATAAAACATTGGCAGAGAATCAATTTTTTATCAATATTTCATTTATTAAATTTGTGAGTTTACGCCTGTAAATACAGGGTTTGCTACAGCCAGTAGTCATGGAAACGTCAGAACCAGGTCAGACAGCTGTGGACATCCTGGAACTAAATCGCTTGAGACATGCCCTTCTCATTGGTTCGCATGCTTGGGATCGTCAGCTTTATTCATTGAACTCTCGCCTTAAAAAAAGTTATATTGCCAAAGCAATACAAAGGGATGCATCTCATTCCCAACTGAAAGATTTGAAAAGTGATTTGTTTTCTAAGAATGGTAAGGTTGATTCTGATCACGACGAAAATGTGTCTGGATCCGTAGAATTATGGGAATCTTCTGCAAATGATTTACACTTAGAGCAGAAAGAGGAGGCTAATTTACCAACCTTGGAACCTTTTGGTCCTGAAAACTCCAAATTAACCACTGTCCATCATAATACAGAGGACGATGTACATTCAGATGGGGAAATTGTGTCCACTCTCTCTGAGAGAATAGATTCTGCATGGACAGGTACTGATCAAGTGGTTCAACATCCATCTGAGACAGATGCCCTCCAAGCTGGTTTTGTGAAGCCAATAAGTAAAACTGATAATCCTTCATTTAGAAGATTAACTACACGATTGAGAGTTCATTCTTTTGATTCGGCATTAAGATTCAAGGAAAGAATCTTGAGAGGATTGCCCCCTTCTTCAATGCATTTGTCAACAGTTAGATCTTTCCACGCTTCAGGAGATTATAGGAATATGGTGAGAGATCCTGTTTCCAATGTAATGAGGACTTACTCCCAAATATTGCCATTGGAGGCACAGAAGCTGAATTTGATTCTCAGTTCCACACCCTCATTTATCTCCTCTGCTTCCCGTATGTCTGATGGGGCTAGGTTGTTGCTTCCTCAAAGGGGCGATAATGATGTAGTTATAGCTGTTTATGACGATGATCCTGCCAGTGCAATATCATATGCTCTTAGTTCCAAGGATTATGAGGATTTGGTTACTGATAAATTTTATGAGCATGAAGAAAGCTGGATTGAGAGCAAAAGCTATAAAGAAAGTTCTGCTGTTTCCACCTTTTCAGCTTGGCAGTCATTTGGCTCTCTGAACTTGGATTATATCCACTATGGCAGTTACGGATCTGAAGATGCTTCATCATCCATGGGTACCTTATTTACAGATCCCAAAAGGTCACCTCATCTGACAATTTCTTTTGCTGACGAGTCTTCAAGTGCTGGTGGCAAAGTGAAGTTTTCCGTCACCTGTTATTTTGCAAAGCAGTTTGACTCTCTTAGAAAGAAATGCTGCCCTAGCAGAGTAGATTTTGTGCGTTCCTTGAGTCGCAGTCGGAAATGGAGTGCGCAAGGGGGGAAAAGCAATGTCTTTTTTGCCAAGTCATTGGATGAGAGATTTATTATAAAACAAGTCAAAAAGACTGAGTTAGAATCCTTTGAGGAATTTGCACCAGAGTATTTTAAATATTTGGCTGATTCCCTTAATTCTCGAAGCCCAACTTGCCTTGCTAAAATTCTTGGCATTTATCAGGTTAAGTCTCATTCCTTTCTTTTCTATGTACATGCCCACTCACATTGGTGGGCTAAGGGGTGAAATGTACAATATTTTCTTTCAAATCACAATTCTTACTTAATGATTCAATCGCAGGTCTCTGTAAAACACTTGAAAGGTGGCAAGGAAACAAAAATGGATTTAATGGTAATGGAGAACCTCTTTTTTGGGAGAAGTATCTCGAGGGTCTATGATCTTAAGGGCTCTGCAAGGTCGCGGTACAATCCAGATACAACAGGACCAAACAAGGTACTGCTGGATATGAATTTTTTAGAAAATCTACGTACAGAACCCATTTTCCTTGGAAGCAAGGCGAAGAGAAGTCTGGAGCGAGCCATTTGGAATGACACATCATTTTTGGCAGTAAGTTTTCGTTTTAGCATTTCATCAATACAAATCTACACATACTGAAATGTTGAAAGTTTTTGAAGTTGCATTCAAGGCATTTTTTAAATGCAAGGGCAAAGAATGTTAGGTCCTTTGAATTTGGTTTTGCGAAAATTAGCGTTTTTGTTTTATTTCTTGCGCTTGTGTGCAGTCTGTTTATGTCATGGACTACTCGTTGCTGGTTGGGGTGGATCACGAACACAAGGAACTGGTTTTAGGGATCATTGATTTCATGAGACAGTATACATGGGACAAACATTTGGAGACATGGGTTAAAGCAAGTGGGATCCTTGGAGGTCCAAAAAATGCTTCCCCAACAATCATTTCACCAAAACAATACAAGAAGAGGTTCCGGAAAGCAATGACGAGTTATTTTCTCACAGTACCGGATCAATGGTCTTCATGAACTGCTGCAAACACATTGCATTCATTTGATTCACAAATCATTTGTTCATTAATAACAGTTTCCCCTCATTATAATTGCAGATAAATGAAGGGGAAAGAAAGCTCCCTGCTTACCCTTTTTGTTTTTCTTTGTAGAATGAAATACTTTAATTTTTGTGCAGAAAGTAGACCAAAGAAAAGACGTCTTATCTTATATAATTGAGGGAATAGAAGTTCCTTCCTTGTGAAGAGCTCTTTGTACATCTTTTTTCTTTTTCCATGTGAAAAAGTTGCATGATACATGTAGTTTCCTTCACGACTTAAGCTTGTAAATTGCCCTTTATTTTGAGCAATTTTCAAGGTCAACTACTACGTTTGGTCATAATTTGTTTCCTTGAACGCGGTTAGATGCATCACAAAGCGAACCTCCTTTGCTTGAGGTAGAACTTAATACATTGAATCTTCTTTTTATGATATCTTTCTATAATCTATTTGAACAGTCTCCATGCCCAAATTCTAAGTGAGTGTTTATATAATTAGATTTATTTCATGCTATAGAACCCTCAAGTATTAAGTATTTGGGTTATGTAATTCAGCTAATATTGTAAGTACCAAAGAAAAGTTCATATAACTAAAAGTCTTAGCGTTCTCTCTCTATATCTACTAATTAAACTCAGTTTTTTAAGCCATTTTCTAGTCTTATCTGAGTTAAATCGGTTCTACATGTATTCCGACTTAATGCTCATCATAGTCAACATTTGATGAGCTTTGTGTATGCCGTGAAGGAGATTCTATCATTTGAAAAGATGAGTTAATTTTCATTGAAAAGAAATTATTTATATGGGAAAACCCCTTCCGTTTTTGTGAAAAGAATTTATCTTTAAGAGAATAGACTTCCTCTTCATCAAAGAGAAATTTCTCTTCGTTGAAGAAAACTCTCTTGAACAGAGAAAATAATAATAATAAAAAAGTAGATTGATTGCAACAACAAATAAAATATATCTCCAGCAAGGTTATTAAATTCATCTCTAGCTAACTAGCTAGCTAATTCTCATCAGCTCTTACAAAATTTCTTGATCAGTATATTACAAATTAAGCTTAACTCGTTTGTTCTATATATATGTACATGAAAAGAAGACATGCAACAGAAGATAATACTGATATATAGAAATCTGCAGGCTGAAGTACGTATTTATTTTGATCACTAGAGATGAGCTTCTAGTCCCTGCTGCTGCTGCTGCTGCTGCTTTGGTTTATTTAGAAAATGTTCTCTCTCTTGGTTTTCAAGAAGCAACTGCTATTTGGCTTCCTCCTTCACTGATAGGCATGAAACTCACCCTTTTCTGCAACCATTTTAGAAATAAATTTTAAAAAAATGAGATTTTTAATTAAGTTGTTTCCACTGGATTTGCGTGTATATATATATATATAAAATCATCAAAATAACATTAATGCAAAAACTACAGCAAGAATAATTATCTTTGTAACATTTCTTAATTCCTTTGACTTGGAATTAGTTATTAGGTTTTGGAATTGAAGAAGAGAAAAAAAAAAAAAAATCCTAGTTGCTATATTAATATTTGTTTACACTTTTAATTAATTATCACATTTAATTTCGTCATATAAATAAATAATAGCTAATGCTTCTGTTCATATTCATTAATTAATAAAAAAAAAAAGGCCTTAATATACGTGAATGCACGTCTACTTCTAGCTAGGGTTCAAAATGAGAAACCATAACTTAAAATAAGTGATAAATATAAACTTTGTCAGACTTTTTTTTTTTATAATCTTTTTGGTTAAAATTTTTATTTAATTAGCTCTCTCTCGTTTTCTGTATTAGTGTATGTAAGTTTCTTATCACGCATGTGAGGAGGACAAGGTATATAAGTCTAAAAACAAATCTGGTAGTTGGGATTAATTTGACATTTATATACATACATAGTCCCCCATAATGTGGTAGTTCAGAGTTGTCCATGCAATGTCAATAGAGCTAGAAAATTTTGTGATTTTAAGTTGACAAATAATTAAAGCATATATCTATCTGTCTACATATAATCAAATAATATTAATGTCTTAGTCAATTGTTAAATTCCCACTAAATAAATAATAATTAAGACTATATGTTTATTACAACTACTATCCAATGAAATTATCGCTCAATATAAATATATACATGTAAAAATGAGTAATTAACCCTAAAAGTTAATATTTATTTAAAATTTTTAACCTAAATAATAAAGTAATTAGCCCTAACTAACTTCGAGCTTGAAATTTGCGTTGCTAACAACCATTAAGCTCTTAAATTAATTAAGTTAGTTAGTTATATATTACCATAATGGAGAGAGTATTAATTGTTTAATGCTAGCTAGCTCTACTTGTAATGCTTCCTACCATTGTATTAAAGTTAGTAAAGTAGGTAGTGTTTGTTAAACACTTAATTTCATAGTTATTGTAATTTCAAAATGAAATAAAAAGTACAATAACTACATTATTAATTCTGGGGGTTAAACACTATATATGCTCTACCACTCTCTTGGACGTACGTATAAATGCATATAACATATACGATGAAGCCTCACATTAAAAGGATAGCAACACAATAAATTAATGTCAATATTGGGTCCTTCGACACTTGATTTTTAATTAGGTCTACCAACTTACTTGCCAAATTGTCCCTGCAGTGCAGGCCTCTGTCTTCTAATCTATCTCAATTTCAATTTCTTTTAAAATATATATATAAATAAAATAAATTATTTCTCTTCAATGTAAAATAGGCAAAGATTTACGAATTTTATCAATTAAATGAACTAACGCCCACCAATCTGTTTATGAGACGCAAATAGTAAACCAAAAAATGTCAACCGAATGAGGCAATCAACATTCTTTTAATTTGATTATTATATATTCTAATAAAGTATTTGTTTATCACTACCTCAAAAAAGAAAAAGAAAAGAAAAAAAAATGGCATGAAAGCAGGATCACTGTCTACAGAAACTTACCGCACGTGCCTTGAATCCTTCTCCAATTCTTGCATTCCCTCCGTTGTAATTATTATTATTATTATTATTATTATTATTATTATTATTCCAATGCATTTGTTGCTGCAACAACGAACCACTTTTGGCCTTCTGCTCATCAACTTCATTCCTACCATTTCCTCTACTCTCCATACAAAGCCCCACAATTTTCTCCGCAATCTCGGCTTCATTCTTGCTCTCTTTGATCAACCTGTCAACTTCTGCTTTCGGAAGCTTCATCTTCAACCTCATTCCTCCTTTGGTACCACTCTTCTCGGACACACCAAAACCAGAACCACTTACGGGTTTCATGATCGACAAATCCGACACCGATCTCCGAGACAGCATGAGACTCTCCAGCCTGTCTTTAGCACTCATGTTTATCCCCGACCGAACTCTCCTCGGAACTAACTCTTTCGGAGCATCCGGCAACTCCACCAGGAAGTAAAGCCGCTTTGGCTCCAAGTTCTGCTGCGGCTGCAACGGCTTTGCCCGAATGCCAAAGTGCTTAACTGCTTCTGAATCCAACAACACAAGTCCTGGATAATCTTTAACCACTTCTTCAGCTTTCACTGGTGTCTTTAACTTGAATGTCTCGCCGGTTATCTTCATAACCTTGGTGGTTTTTTTCCCTCCCAAGCTGTTTCCCATCAATATTTGCTAAGTTAATTAGCTTTAATTTGAGAGACAAAGAAAGGGAGAGACTAAATTTGGCTTGAATCTCAAGTGAGTGCTTTTGAGGTTGATGAATTTGATTCAGGAGGATATATGGGAGCCAGGGTTAATATTTATGCACGGTAGTTGATGATTTATTATTAATTAAAGAGTCATTGGTCAATAAAGAAGGCAAATTTGAAATAGACAAAATTTTTGAAAAAGAACCTGCACTTTCGCTGTCAGAATAAATTAAACTACTTAATACTATATTTATTTTACTCGCTAATTTCTTTTTGAATCTGAAAATTGCTGCATAATATACCTAGAAGCAACTTTACAACAGCCTATGTTCACATTCAATATTGTAAACACGAAGACAATTTCTAACCTTACAAATGAAAGCCCGGCCGTGATATGAGGGGGAATGATTAAATTAAGATGATGATTACATAATCATTTTCATATTTTCTCAAAGTTGTTGATGAATACTCTTTCTTTCTCTAGTGTGAACCCTTTGATATTAATTTTTTTCCCAATCTATATATAACGAGATTACTATGAATCATATCCACGTCTAAAAATTATTGTATATTTATAGAAAAACATTATATTTGTACTTGACATGAAAAAAATAAAAAGTGGACAATTTAAAAAATATTAAGATTTAAAATGTGAAATCCAAATTTGCAATACATTATTTGTTAAATTTAATTCAAATTTTTTTTTTTAAATTTTAAGTTCTTAGCTTTTAGATACCAAAATTTTATATCATGAACAATCCAGAAGAATGAAGTTACAAGAGAATTTGAAGAGACTTTGTCTGACCCTAAATTTTCTTTTTCTAAAATTTTGTATATACGAAATTTATCATTTATATATATAGAAAAGATTTCATTATACTTTAGCTTTCCATATTCAACATATGAACATTTTGTTACTCATAAAAGATTTTATGAAATGTTAATATTATAAAATGTTATAAAATGGTTCAGCTTGTATCATCTCTTGGATAATATAAAAAGTTCAGGATTTAAATTCTTGCTCATATTGAGAATAGAAGAGATCGGGTTTAAACTATATATTTATATAATATTGTTGTATAATGATATAAATTTCTTAACTCATACATACTATAATATACGCAAAGCCAAATTTTAACTGGACCGTTCCTTCGGATTAACAACCATTGCATTACATATTCAAACAAGGGCAATTAATCCAGAAACTTACGAAAAAGGGGCCGTAATATATGGAGAAGTAAAGAAATATAAGTTTTATATATTTATATAAATATGTACTTAATCCCATTCTGTCAATAAAATAAATAGTTAATCAACGGTAATCACGGGGAAATTCAATTCTAGACTTACTGTTGAGATTCCATTGATAAATGTAATGACAATGAGTTGCTGGCTACCTAGCATGTGAAATTTGACTGATTGTTTCAATTCGTCAAACATGAAAACCTTATTTGCCCACCAACTCTATATTTTTCATTTTTTACGTACGTACGACTGATATTTCAGCTTTCATGATCATGTAATACATAAATTAATAACACATGAATAATATAAAGTTGTTGTTCTACACACACACACACACACACACACACATATATATATATATATATGTTCAATACTGATGGCAATATTTAAATTAAAGTAAAATTAAACCTTGTGCGATAGATTTTCTCTCTGGAAGTATTTTCTTTTGAATTTTCAATGTTAAACTTAGTCCAATTTGATAGTCTTTACTCATATGATTTTAGTGTTGATTCTTTCAACGTTTTGGCTCAAGTCTAAATATCCACGTGCAATGCTCTACCTTTAGGAAAAATTTATGAGTTATTTTTGTCAGATCAAATAAATTTTCACAAATATTTTCCCAAAAATTTAAATATGTGTCACGTTTTTATAAAGATAAATAATAAAGAATTTATAGGTTATAACGAAGTGACGGACAGAGTTTATATCCAAATATTCAAGTAAAAACAAATCTAATTAACTGGTAGTACCTTTTGAAAAAAAAAAGGGAAGAAAAAAAATTGGATTGTAGTATTGTTATTGTGTTCAATAGCAAGACGGAAATTAAATTCCGAGAAATTGGGCGAATGAGAGATAATTATGCTACTAAAAATAGGTGTTTAAAATTTAATTTCTTTTTTGAAAACGTTTAAAATTGAATTTGAAAATAATCAATTACGGTAAAGGGTATTAATTAATTATTTCCTACTGACCACAAGAACTTCCAACACGTGTGAACAACGAGACAACTATGACTAATATTTTTGACTGTAATGTTAAAAATAACAAAAATTATCTCCTGAGAAAATTAATTGTTTTACAAAACATAGAAAACAGAAATAAAAATCAAACTGCGGTCAAAAAATTCAAAGGATTTAATTATTATGGTATGGACTTGCAAATCAATTCATTCATGCATATCTAAAATTAATCTTCCTCATCAGTCATCACTTATAATATTTCTTAAGTCATAGTTGTCATCGTTCTTGTAATGATGCCAAAACAGTCGTAAAAATTTAATTTTCTT
Source organism: Azadirachta indica (assembly GCA_022749755.1). NCBI lineage: Eukaryota > Viridiplantae > Streptophyta > Magnoliopsida > Sapindales > Meliaceae > Azadirachta > Azadirachta indica. Next base: position 6,276,889 of record CM040443.1, on the reverse strand, counting down.
GCATGACGTCGAGGTTTATTAAAGTAAAATATATAATTAGAAAGGTATAATATACTTAATTTAAAAATAAAAGAATAAAAGAAGAATAAAAGTGGGTTATCCTTTTCCTTTTTGCAGCTCATTCTGCTCTTCACTTCTGTACTTCTGGCCACTAATGTAAAGGCTTAAGTTTGTACTTCATTTTAAGAGAGAAGTGCTTCCAGACATAGAATTATTCCAACAAACAATTCTTCGTTTGAATAAAGCTCTTTGGTAGACCGACCCAAGCATTGTTTTTTTTTAAAGAATAACGAAAAAATAAATAATAAAAAAGCTTGAATGCAATATTTCCAACCGGCCAATTTTTGTTTGTTTTATGTTTTTTTTCTCCTTTGAAGGGCAACATTTTGTTCTTTCTGCCCACTTGGTTCTCATTGTTGTTTTCCTCCCCCAACTTGTATGCTTTTTTCTTAGTTTAAAAATAAAAAGGTAATTCATTCCCTTCTAATAGCTCAAAAGAACAATCTATCATATATCCAAGCTGTCTCAAACAAATCGGAAGTTAAAAGAAAAAAATTTGCAGGTGAATTTTATAACAAACATGTCAAATGGATTTTTTACACACTCATCAGATGATGTAAATAATAAATACACAAAGAGCAATGAGAACAGTTCTTTTTGTGCCCGCTCTCATGCTCATTTTCCTCAGTTTTTGTGAACAAAAGGAATAGTATTAATTGGGATGATGGTTAAATAATTTGGAATCAAAGAGAAAAGGAATAAGGAATAAAAATCCCTCTGGCACATGAAACTACACATGTTGATGCTGCTGCAATTTGCGAAGATGCTCTAACAGTGAGGTAGCTTTCCGCTTGGCCCTTTCCGTGCCACTCTTGGCTAGCTCTGTCAAGGGTATGACTGCACCAAGCCTGCTAATGCAGGCAAGATTTTCGTTGTCTCTCTTGCACAAGGAAAGTAAAATGGCAGCTGCATTCTCTTTGTTACGGGGGAGACCTGTTCTCAAAAGATCTATCAGAACAGGTATGGTGCTGGCTCTCACAATAGCAACTTTTGCCTCTTGGTTACTTGCTAGAACTGATAGTATCGTCAGAGCCTCGTCAACCATAAAATTCCTTGAATCTGTAAGCATCTTCAGTAATGCTGAGATAATTCCTGCTCTTATAGCCCTTCCCTTGTTTCCCACATAAATGCACAAATTGAACAATGCTGTTGCAGCATCTTTCTTCCCTCTAGTGCTTCCATTTTGAAGCAAATCTACCAATGCTGGTATTGCCCCGGATGCACCGATTATTATTTTGTTCTCATCCAAAAGTGACAAGCTAAAGAGCGTTGCTGCTGCATTCTCTCTTGCTTCCATGCTTCCGGCTCTGAGGATTTGGACTATAGAAGGAATGGCACCGGCAAGCATTATGAGTCCCTTGTTATTTTCATATATAGAGAGGTTAAGGATAGCAGTCACTGCATGTTCTTGCGTTATCACATCATCTGTTGTTAAAAGGTTAACCAGAATAGGGATTGCTCCTGCTTCTGCAGTTAGTATTCTGTTATCGGTACTTCTTTTTGAAAGGGATCTGATTTCAGCCACAGCAGATCTACATTCCTCAACTGATCTGCTTGAGAGTTTGCGGACCAGTGCCTCAATTGCTACCACATCCCCACTAACATCACGGAAAGAGCCATCACTCTTCTTCATCTTCCCATTAGCTAATACTGTAGGCTGCTCAACGTTGTGTGTAGTACACCACTGATTAATTAGACTCCTCAAAACATAGTTTGGGGTGAGTGTTGTGTGCTCGAGCTTCTGCTGTGTTTTTGGACACGTTAAATTACCACAATCTATCCATCTCTGTATGTAAGATCTCTCATATGTCTGCAATTTCATTACAAAAGGAATCAGAAGTTCAGCACAATCAATGAAACATTTGAAGTTTTTACTGGCGTTTGAGATTGTGATGCATACCTGTCCTGTGGCCACAATAACGGGATCCCTCATCACTTCTAATGATATAGGACATAGAAAATCAGCAGGAATTACAAGTGCATCTGGCTTCTTAATTTCATCAATGCTCTTAATAGCTCCATTTTCTTGCCTTTCGGCATCAGCATCAGTTGATGGACAGATCTTTTCCAATTTATTCTGTGTCTGGTCAGCATTACAGCCCTCAGATTTGATACTTTCTGGAATGTGATCCAGCTTTGCTTTAACTTCATGATTTGCATTACCGCCTTCATTCTCCATTGACTGAGACAAGGCATGAAAAAATTTCCTTGAATTCAGAGACCCGTACCTCTCCGTGGCTCTTTTTAACTGAGATTGCACCAGTGCAACCTAGAGAAAGAATCTTAATTAAGGGCATATTCAATCAAGACTACAGCACTTCCATTTCTCCCAAATAAATAACGGTTATACCTGTTCTTGAACTTCCTCGGAGATGTCAAAACGATCATATGGTATGTTCCCCAAAGCTTTCTCAAGTTTCCAAGTCAGACATTGAAATTGGAAGGAGATTTTCTTGGCAGCTCCATCCTTAAAATCAAGATATATAGCAAATTTCAGAGATGTGCACCTATAAATTAGAACATAACTGAAGCATAGGCTTTTCCAATCTTGTTCTTCAACAAATGAATTTCATGATCAATGATCAGGATCAACTTTCAAGCTTTGGAGGTTGAAATTGTTAGAAATTTGCTATCTAGAAAACATAATATTAATAACATTTGACAATCAAGTGATCACAGACATAATATCAAAGTTCATGCGAACCTCTTACAAACTTTGTTTCATGATCTGAATACAATTATAAGAAACTAAAATATGATACAGAGTTTCAAGATCCAATTTGGATACAACCCCACAGAAGACTTCCAGATTTCAATTTCTGTTTAAGACTGTATTTGAAAACTGTTTCCTAAAACACCCAATTTTACACATTTTCTTTCGACTTTCAGCACATTTTGTTTTCATATCCCAAGAATTAAATCCAAAATTACAAATAAAAAACATGTGCTCAGTTTTCCAATGCCACAATCTCCCAGAATCCAGTAAGCTACAATTACATTCAAGTCTGCAACTTCTTTCAAAAGTTAAATCAATTCAATTCAATGGATGATCATATCAATGACATCAAACAAATCACATAGTTGAATTAAACCTTCAAAAAGTTTGAAAATTTAATAATTAAAAATATTTTTAAAAAAAAATGCTTACAGATGAGTTAGTAGAACTGAAGCTGCAGGCAACAGAGAGCAGTCTCTTAGCAGCCTGGAAAGCCACAACCAGATCGTTCCACCACCCACAAGAACCAAACGACGTCGTAGAAGAAGATGATTCCGAAGTCACCAAATCCAACGGTCCAGAATCTCTGATCTCCTCCAACAAATGCTTCAACAATGCAATCCTCCTGACGAGATCCATACAGTCTTTCTTAAACACTCCACACCCATTTCCGGAGCTCATCCCAGAAATCTCCCCGACCACCTCTAGCACAGTCGCCGCTGCCGTCCGGCCGCTGGACATTGTGCCACGTGTAGGATAAAATGAAGGGAGGGGAAGGAATTAAGAGATACCCAGATGAGGGAAAGGGAGAAAGAGCATTTGGGGAAGTGGGGTTTGTTAATTTATGTGAGAGTTCTTGAGAGTGAGTGATAAAATAAAAAACAGCGAGATTCGCGGGAGGAGAGAACAAGAGGATACAGTTGGAATTGGAATATTATGAAGTGTATTTCAACAACTGCTACTCCTACTACAAGTCTTTCTTACAACTCTTTGCCTTTCCACTGTTCTGTCTTTCTTTGTCTGAAAATCTGAAGAAAAATAATATTTTGGTTGGATAATAATATTTAGTACCCTTCTTGTTTACATTTTTATAAAAGATAGATATATTTTTTTATTTACAACAAATAGGTTCTAAAGTTCGAACTCTTTTTTTAAATTACTAGAATATCGTCAAAATTTTTTATTATTTAAAATCTAAATACAGAAATCAAAATTATATATGTTATTTATTCATAAATGTTTGAATATAATATTATGAAATTTTGTTATTTAATATATCATACCTTATAAATGATTTGATAAATTTTATATATTATAATATAAAAAAGATTAGATTAAATTATTTAAATTATAATTAGATAAACTCATTCGAGTATTTTTATTTGGTGTTAAATTTAAAATATTAAAAAATTGTAATTTAATGTTATTCAAAATAACTATTATATTTTTAATATTAAGTTAAGAGGATAAAATCCTTTTGAATATGTAAGTAACTAAAATTTAAGTATATTCAGTATTAAATCAAAGAAATAAACAAACACTTATTTAATACTTTAAGGGTAATTTTGTTATTTCAATAGAGATTGAGAACTTATTTGTTACAAATAGATAAACTCCATTCTTTTGCGTAAGACTGTATAAAATTAGGGGTCTGGAAACGATATTCCTTTTAACATTAGTCCGTTTTCGGTTGTGATTGTGAAAGCTGCCTGAAATTGGTGACAGCCTGTAAAAGGCCGTTATTATTGTTATTGACGTTGCCTATAATTTTATCACTCTTTTCTGTTTATTATTAAATAATTTTTTTATTTGCCCAAGAATTTGTGGCCCAACAAAATTAGACTTTTTTTCCGGGAAATTATTTTTTTTAATACATTACATGTGAAATTTAATTTAATTTAATTTAATTTGTGGGTAGGCCAAGCTCTGAAATGGTGACGTTAGAAGGATAAAATCCAGGTTGTCTGTTTTATTTGCTGAAATTGTGGGGTTAGGGGATGTTTTTCGAACGTATGAATTGGCCACAAGGAAAATAGAATTATCGAAACATTTTCTTTTCCTTAAAAGGTGATATATGTGTGAATTGGCAACGCGGAAAACAGATACAGAAAGTGAATTGAAGCTGGCTAACCTAAGGTCAATAATGATAAGATGAAAAAAAAAAAATATATATATATATATATATATATATGCTGTCAATCAAACACGTACCTCCCCGTAAAGAAAGCTCTGCTCAGCTTAATTTACTCGCATTCATGCATTAGCTAGTTGTCACTTTGACAATCTTTCCCTCCCTCTTACTCCTTACAAAAACGAAAGACAAAAAAGAAAAAAAAAAATCCCTTAATGTTACTATTAATAATTAATACAAAGAGTTTTGATAATAATTATTATATATTTTTATAAATTATACTATATATAAAATAGAAAGGAAATTTGGGTTGGGTTGCATTCAAGTAAGTATTAATTAAATTTGTGGTGTCAAAATATGTTGATTGAGGGGTCTCCATTTTGGTAGAGAAAGTGTACAAAGAGCTGTTTGGTGAATGAGACAATTAGGAATTATAAGGAACACCCATGTTAATTCATTTATTTTCTTTGTTTGTACGTGGGGTATACGTTGATGTTGTTGAATCTTCTTGTTAATTTCCCTTCCATTCCTCTTAAGTTCTTCTCTTTACATATTGTTTATTTAATTCAATTATTTCTTTCTTTTTCTAATTCTAGGATACATGATAATAATAATAATAGTAATATCCGACTTCCTCCCGAAGTTTCCATATCTTTTATCAGTAAGAACGTAATTTGTACGTTTATGACAAACAGGTCCTTGTTTATGTTTTATGTTCCGATCTGTTGAAATTACAAAACAAGTTAATGTTATTAGTCTTTTGATTGAATATTGACTTGGTTTTTGTTTCTATCAACAAAATTTATCATTCATTTGTTTGGTATGTGTTAGACGGCCATTCGGATATTGTTGTGAATTAACAACGTGTCTCTCAGGCTCAAGAAGATCGTTTTTCTTTTGGTGGGTCTCCATAAATTTAATTTTAAAATAATCCATCCCACCACGGCCCAAATTCTAATTCTATGCAAATTCAGAAGATGGATTTGTTATTATTTTTTTTAACAATTCTTGAAGATTTTTTGTTAAAATTTATCGATACACAAATTGTCTGTTAATTAGGTGGAATCTTCATTCGATTTTCTTTGTTTTTATTATTATATATTAATTTTGGAAAATGATGTTTGTAATTTAATTTCTGATGAAATCTTGTTGATTTGTAGGATGGAATCCTAATTAGACAGCTGAATTTAGCCTGCATTGTTATATATTAATGGACATTAGTCCCTTCTGAAATTGGCTACTTAATTCACATTTTCAAATTTATACCAATAATTTATTTTTTGTTTCTTTTTTATTAAAATATGTAAAATTATGAAAATTTACACTCTTTCTCATATTAAAATTCTCTACATAATTAATAAAATCGAATTAAAGAATTAATTTGTAATTTATGATTCCCATCCTCTATATTTTCTTTCGAGACAACATAAATTAAGGTAGAAATTAATGTAGCCCACATGCCATAAAAAAAATTAAAAGTGAATCTGTTTTAGAGAAAATCAACATTAATTGTGTAAGGCATCTTATATCAATAAACAATGAATATTAATAATTCCATCTTATAATTAAAAATTACTCTTGATAATTACCAAATAAATAAAATTATTAATTCATCATTGGATTCTCAAACATTATGATATGATATGATATGTGTATTGGCATTGGTGGGTCCGAAAGTCAACAAGTCGTGTTGATTTAATTGCAATTGCAGGCCATGCACCTTCTTGTTGCCAATTGCTGAAACTTTCAAATTTCAATTGTTTACCATTTAAGTCATATTTCCCATTAATCTAATTGATTAATGAATTAATTATTAATATTATTATTGTTGTTGTTATTTATAAATTAATGCATAAAATTTCTTTGTCAAAATTATGTTCTACTCAACTTATTCAAGGCATCATAATTCATATATATAGAAGAATTAATTCATGAATGAAAGGATACTTGAAAAACAAGGATCCAGAAATTAATTAGAAAGCATAACGAACCTTCATTCCTCTTTCTTATAAAAGAATTTAATATTAATATTTTGAAACTATTGATAATTTTAATATTAATCGAAAGGTATAAAATTACATTTCCAATTAGTTCTTAATTCCTTTATCATTTTTTTTTTTAATATAATTCGTTTATCATGTTAATATAAATATAAATAGAGTTTTCGTACCACTTTATATTATTTTATGATTTTTTCATATAATATATACCTCCTCTCATCTCCCTTTTCCATAATTAAACTCGAAAAAATATTTATATTTATTTTAGTAATTTCATTGTAATAAAAAAAAAAAAAATACTATCATATGTTAATGATATTTCACTTAATACTCTAAATCTTTTTATATTAATTGATTGAATATATATATATTTGCAATTTAATATCAATTTTAAGATACTTTTTATTTAAAAGAAAAAGTTAGTATCACACTTTTTCTCTTTATTATAAATTTTTGTGTATGTGTATGAATTAAAATTATTTTATTTTTAAGATACTTTATTATTTATTTAATATTAAAAGTATCGATATTCATATATATTTCTTTAGTTGCAAAAGACCAATAACTTTATACTTTCATTAAAATTTCAAAAAAAATATATATATATATAACTGAGATTTAGACATTCATGTTTCTTTAGATTTAAACAATGAAATAGGATTAATTATTAAATAAAATAATTAATATACGTAATTTATTTCCTTCTTTGAAAATTTGACCAAATTACAATAAGATCAAGTCAATTATTAACTCTGCCTATGAATCAATAAACACTTTCGTTTATGAGTTTGTTAAATTGATCTGAAATTTCCCATGCAAATGGGTTTGCTTTAGAATTACTTTGTTCACTTATTTAATTACTTATTGTTGCTTGTTTCAAACGACATGTCATGATTTATATTTGACCGGTTTAATAATTACTTTCCATTTATATTATTGTTAAAACTAATTAGCATTCAATCAACAGACGACTTGTCATCTCTTTATATTCCTTATAAGCTTCTTAATTAGCATTATTCAAGAGTGAATTACTTGTAATTGTTCTAATGATTTCTTTATTATAACAATGATAACGTTACATGACTTTTATTTAACACAACCAACTCCACTTGTAAAGGAGAAAAAAAAAAAGAAAAATAACTCAACTTTTTAAAAAGTGGTTAAAACTTGTTGGGATGATATATTTTTAAGTAATTTATAACGAAATTATATCATTTGACATTATATTAAAATATTAATTGTTAATTAATATCAATCTATAATACTATTGATGCAATACTATACATTTAAATTTAATGTTGTATGTTTTTAAAAAGTCGATTGTTTTATTATTTATTAACACAACATAAGATATTACTGCTATTCAAATTTAAAATTAGTAGTATAATTTATGCAATTATACTAAAATATAAATATGACTTATATTTCTTAATTTATAGAATAAAAATGAAATGAAGACTTAGATTTATTTTTTTTTAAAGGATTAATTGGATTGACTCTTATTGTAATATGATAGTGTTAATCATTATTAGGTGTTTTATAATTTTACGAAAGTAAAGGAAAAAAAAATTATATAATATGTATGAGAATAATATAATATAATTATCAATTTGATTATGTTTAATTTTATTATTTCATAATATTGATTGTTAAAATCTCATCCCGTGATAAAAGCATTTTTTTTAAAAAATAATTCTAGAATTTTCTTATCTTTAAAAACAAAAATCCAAATTGAACAACTTGTAAAGTATAAAATTATTGCGTTATGGGCCCTCCTCAGAAAAGTGGTCTGGGCCCAATAAAAAAGATAAAGCAGAAGGATAAGATTGTATTACAAATGGGCCAAGTACACTCCAAAATATTCCAAATGGGCTTGAATTTCAAATTGTGTCTAAAATATTTTAGGTCTGTTGTTTTTCATATAATGACTCTTTCCTTTTAGTTATATTTTCTAGTTTTATATTGTTGATTAAAAGAGTATAATTATCATTATTTTTCTTGATTTTAGTCATTTGCAAATTCAGGAACCTAAATATAAGTTAAAAATAAAATTAGCAAGTTATTAAAAAAGAAAACACCCAATTAAATTATGCTTGTTAGATTATATGGAAAAATTAATCTTGGTAGCGTTTCCTAAACCTAATTAAGTTATTGGGTATAAATCACATGCATTGTTGCTTTTCTCAAACCTAACTCTACCTATTTATGAAATGCTACCAAGAGCAAATAATTAATATGTTTTCTTTATAATCCCCCATAGATATAGATATGGGACTACCCACACTCTTTATATTGTTTAATCAAAATCAAAATTATTATATAGTGATGGAGTGTGGTGGAGTTACAACAGAGTTTAGACAAAATTTTTATTTTATATAAAATAATATTTATAATTTATAACTGCGGTCTTATGTATTAGTATGAGTTTTAACTATGTGTGTGTTTTAATTTCAAAATCTAACGAGCATAATTTAATTGGGTGTTTTATTTATTTATTTATTTTTGTTTAAAAAGAAAGTTTATGTAAACGAGGTTTAATGAGGTAAAATGACTTAAATTACGTGATTTTAGCTAATTATCATACCAGTTTGATTTCATATATAAACCTAGAATGTAGGTGGCGTCCACCCCTTAATTAGTTGATATATATCTACCCAACAAAATTGCTGGCATCACGGACTTGTTTGTTGATTATCAATTTTATCTTTTACCTAATTAAGAAAATATTCACCTATATGAATTCCTACTTTACATAATTTCACCTAATCAATTAACGATTATTTTATTTTATTTTGTATAAATTACAACCAGAAATAATGTTTATATATATATATATAATATATATGGACACCATTTCACTCAATCTAATTTTATATGTTGTGGTCCAATATTTCAATCCCCGTTCAATTATCCAAAACTGTAGGGTTATTATGGATTCCACGTGCAACGACTCTACCGAATGTTATAATTCCACCTTAGAAGAAACTAGCTATAAATTGTTTTTCTTTTTTTAATTTTTAATTTACTACGTAAATGGGGCTGTAATTTTTCATTCAATTTAATTTTATACGAATCTGTTAGAGGGAAATTAATGAGAAGGACAAGCAGAAATTGGTTTGGAACCAAAAACCAAAAAAAAAAACCCACCAATATTCGATTTTTTCAGAGAATTAATTAAATTAAATTAAATTAAATGAAATGAACATTTATACAAATAAAACGACAAAGTTATACTTCTGTTACATATTTTCATAATTTATTTTTCTTTATATATATATATATATATGTATGTATGTATGCATGTATTCTCGTAAAATTAAAATTTATATTATATTGCTGCCATGTCTTGGTTTTGTTTAGTAAGATTTCAATTTTTTTTTCCTTTAATTTTTGTATATCTATATACAATGAAACTTCAGATAATGATAAAGAAGGCCAACCAATTGGAATTAATTATTTGAACATTTCAAAAGTTTAATCTTGAATCTGCATTACTGTAATTGACTTCTCTGACTTGTGCTTACGATTCTTACAATATTCTTTTCTGCAGCTGCTTTATTGGCATAGAAAATACAAAGCGAGGAAAAATCTATTGTAATTGAATGAACTTTAGAATCCGATTGAACGGTAGATTTATATAATATATACACACACATATATGTTACATGGGTCAACTTATGTATCATCACCTTAGTTGGTAGCTTGATACTATAAATAATGCACATGCAACTACTACCGATATACTGCACATATAGTGCATACGTACACAAACTTAGCATCAAATTCTTTTCAATAATCTCCATCACCACATCCACTTTGAATGTTTGGTGTTTATTCTACATAGTGTACGTATATATCATATGAAATTCCACATAAAATTACCATATATATATATATATAGAGACACAACTATACGAGACAGTAAAGCTGATGTACATATGTTTGATAATATTTTCATAAAGCTTGTAGATAATTTCTTCTTCTTCTTCTTCTTCTTCTTCTTCTTCTTTTTTTTCCCTTTTCACTGGAAACACATATATATTTTGGATAGAATCTTCGCCGCATTTCTTTTTCATACGGATACTCTTCTCACTTTTAAATGTACTATCCTTGGTAGGCTTCTATGCATTATCCTGATGAGATATAGAATTCATGGGCGCCGCGTAAAATTATTAATTTAATCTTTAATATATATATATATATATATATATATATATATATATATATATAACCAGATCTGAAGATATGAAATAATTCTGCGTCAGTTCATGCTTGCTATGTTTTAATTTATCATGTGTTAATTTCTTCTAAATTAAATTTGGTTGATATCCCTTCAATTTATCTGGTACTGGTAGATATCACTTCAATCATACTAGGAATCAAATTTCTCAAAGTTAACTGCAACACATATATATATAATGTTAAAAATACATTACATTTAATTTCACTAGCCGACATTCCATACAAGATAAAAGTGAACTTAAATTAAAATTACTGTGATTAATGAATTTACCTTATTCATACAAGTATGTTGATCAGACACAAGAATTTCCTACTAAAGTTTACAAGGAAATAAAACTCTCAGCTAACAAATTAATTACAAACTTCGAGAGCCTCAAGCCCGATCTGCAAGCCTTTGATAAATAAAAAATATTCGACGTTATTTCTAGGCTTCAGATTCTTCGAGATGCACCAAAAATAGTTGGTCCTAAATTTCTGTCATTCTTGCTCTCAGTTTCCCATAAATGGAAATAATTAACTTGTACAAAATCAGATCTTAATCCTTTGCCAAATCAACAGATTTGTTGAATTGTCTTCAGCCTTGATGATTATTGAAAGAGAACAAGGGTAGGAGAAGGTGTAAATTCTTGTTCCTTTATATTATTAGGCTCACTAAAGTTCTTCTGCTCTTTAGGCTTACCAGGTGAAGGAAATGTCACTGAAAGATCAAGGTTCAAATCAGGCAACTCACACGGCTCATCCTCCAGGCAACTTCCAGTATCAGACGTTTGATCATTGTCCCCCCCTCCGTGGGATTTCACTGCAGCTGGCTGCTGTTTATCTGTTTCAACCTTCAGACCAGAAGATGTTACACTAGTAGAATTATTTGGGTTTTCGTGAAGACGATGAATACTGTGGTGTAATATCTTATGATTATTTGGATCAATTCCCATGTTTATAAGCTTTTTTCTTAAATGAGTGTTCCAATAATTCTTCACTTCATTGTCTGTACGTCCAGGCAATCTCCCAGCTATCAGTGACCACCTGCAAATTGATGAAAATTTTTAGCATATATATATATGTATACATAAGTCGTTGCATTGATGAAATCAAATAATACCGTATTGTATGTGCAAATTGTTTTCTGATTTTGCTTAGGAAATTAAAGAGGAAATCTTTTTAATTTGTTTAGGGTACTATAATATAAAAATTGTACCTATTGCCGAGGAGTGCATGAAGCTTGATGATGAGATCTTCTTCATCTTCAGCAAAGTTGCCTCTTTTAAGGTCAGGTCTAAGATAATTTATCCATCTCAGCCTACAACTTTTACCGCAGCGAAACAGACCTGATCAATGCAGCACAAAAGATGAAAAAGTAAACATTAATATTTCTCTTTTTCAAGATTCCTCCATTAATTTCAAATATCTTGTGTATATATTCTTATTTTACAATTTTATATTTTGTTTGAAAAAAGTTCAGGTTGAGATAGAATCACATTTTCTTAATTATTTAGACAATAAAAAGAAAAAAAAAAGAATTGAGGAGAAGATGAAGAGGCTTTTTTTTTTTTAACTTAATTAATTTCTATTCCAGTTTATATATGGTTATATACCTGCAGCCTGAGGGAGAGTACGCCAGCAACCTTCGCCATGTTTACGAATATAGTCAATGAGCTTCTGGTCTTCTTGCTTGGACCAAGCTCCTTTATTTTTATCTTGCTTATCACAGCAAGGTTTCCTCATTGTATTTGTATGATGATCCCAACCTTTGATAATTTTCTTCAGGAAGAAAATTAAAGCTGATTAAAGCTGAAGAGTGAAGAGAGAAGATCCCAGAAACGAAAAAGAAGAGGTTGGGGGTAAAGAGAAGAGCAATGTAGGTATTTATCAGGGTTGTTTGGATAGGGAGAAAAGAAGAGAGAAAATGTTGACTTGGAACGGTTGTTTGGCCATGCGTGATTCTGAAGAGGAAAGTGAGAAAAAATTTCAAAGAGAGAGTTTGACGAATTTTTTGGGTGTGTTAGTTAATTAGTTGCCGTTAAGTATGAGTCCCTTTCTTTCATTCACAGTTTACAATCCATAGGCGTTTCATTTTCTTTGTTTAACAACATTTTTCATTTCATGCTACAATTATTTTTTCCGTTGATGTCAGCTAGGGCTTTTGAAAATATTTCATATTCTCTTTATATGATACGGTGAAAAATACTTTCAAATAATTGTAAAAGTGTTTTTATGTATATTTATTTTGTAGGATTTGATTGAAAAAAAAAAATAATTAGCACTCATGTCTAATAAGCATATATAACTAAATATTTAATTATTAAATTCTTTACAAAGAAGTACTTTCAAAAAGTGTGATCTAATATTAATTAAAAGCTTTTGAAAAAACTACTTCCCATTATTTTAGTGAAAAGTTTTTTCTGAAAGCACTTTCTACAAAAATATCTCCAAAAACAAACCTATTGTTTTGTTATTGTTTGAAAATTGTATTTTTAGTTCTTGATTAACAAGTAATTATACTAATTACTAGGATATGCTAGACTATACAGCTTTTCTAAAGAAATTATATTATGGATTAAAATATAAATTTTATTAATCAATGAAAGTATTTTCTAACAAATTAACACTTCCAAGATTATCAATCAAACAATTACTAACAGGATCTAGCAATATTTATCAATAAAAAAGCACTCTATTCATTTAATTAATTAATTTCAAACACAATACAATTAATTAAAGGATCGAAATCCTGCTCATGAGATGAATAGTTCAATAACCAATTGCAAAACCATAAAGAGAAATAAAGAGTAAGAATAATTTAATTAACAGATCATGAAAGGAAGGAGAAGTTGGGGAATGTCACATGTTCTTCACGTTGACTGATAGTTTCCACTATTTGTCGTGAGAAATAAACTAATACTACTACAACAACAACTTAACAAACAGTCCTTGTCTTTGCTTTGCTTCCCCTTAATTTCCTTACATCAACAACTACTTGTTCATGATTATTAACAAACAGGAAAAATAAGAGATTAAATGATAAAATTTAGAAAGCCCAATTCTTTGGCAAAAATTTAAGAGATTTAAGCAAATCAAAAATTTAAGTAAACAACTGTGACAAATTTACTGGAAGATTATTCAGATGTATGAATGCTACGTACTTTAATTACATTACATAAGTAATTCATCAAATTAAGGATAAAAATTTAGCTCCAAAAAAAAAAAAAAAATTGAGGTGTCTGCCAAACGCAAGAGACAATATTGTATACCACAAAACAGAAGGCTAACAATATTCATTAATATTTTTGGTAAAGCCTAACAATTTCAACCTACCAATCAAGCTCTATTTTGTCTTTAGTTTTACCTTTTTTTTTTTTTTTTCTTTTATTGCAATCTTCTTTGAAATGATAGATTTAGAGTTCTTATTATAGTAGCCTTATTTGGAATATGATCATAACATGATGTTTATGGAATTTAATGGAATGTTAATGCTTTTTGGAAATTAGGAAAATGAATAGAAAATTCTCTTCTTTTTTTTCCCCCTTAAAACAAATATAGTATAATTGTTTATTAATTGAAAAGGAGATATTCCGGAAAGTGCACGTCTATATATATGTATGTATGTATGTAAAAAAGGAGTTGATTTTGATTGTAATTAATAAAAGATTATTAATTAACGTTTCACATATATTATCGATTGCCAGGCCATTACTGTATTATCAGTTTAAACTTTAAAGGCTCATATTGTCAAACTTATGTTTTGTATATATATAATCATTTTTCACATATCTTTGAAATTTATATGATTGTTTATATTTTATTTATTTGTACTATTATTTATGTTCTTTTCAACAAACATTAATATAGGATTTAGAGATATTACAATATACCGTTAAAAAAATTAAGAATAAAAATATTATTATTCCATTTAAAATGTTAATAATGAGTTGTAGTAAACTCATGTACTAAATGCTTCCAACCTCTTTTTTCTTCTATTTTCTTTGTAATAATTTGATATCTAGTAATCAAAGGAGTTTTTTATATATGTATTTAAAAACTTATATTATATTATTATATTTTTTAAAAAAATTGTCAAGTATATAATTCATGGAAATAAAAATATAAAATATATATTATATTTATTACAAAAATAAAAATAATCCAAATCTCTTTTTCTTTATTTTTTAATAAAAATTAAATTAAAGCATTAAATAAAAATATAAAAATATAAAAATATATATTTAATTATTAATTTTTCAATTAAATTTTTAAAATTTCTTGTTTAATGCAATTAACTTTACACATATGATGTAATATGTTTACGAATTTATTTAACTTCTAATACTTTTTGCAATTTTGATATAAAAAATAAAGAATAATATATATGATAATAAATCTTCTCTAAATAGGAAGTAGAAATCATTGGATCTAATCGTAAACATCTAGATAATATTAGAATAGTACTTAGATAAATTTTTGAAAAAAGAAAAACCCCGAAACCTCTTAATTTTGAACTCGCCCTCACTTTTTCCCTTATCATCATTCATCACCAACCATTCAATTACTTTCTTTTCTAAGTCCTTAAGTAAGCAAGCAAGCAAGCTAGCTATCTAGCTAGGGTTTAATCCTTAGGAAAAAAAAAAAAGGGAATGCATTTAGAGAGACTGACCTAATCCAAAACAAAACAGTGAAAAGCTGACACGTATATATATATATATATATATATGGGTTAGCTGAACAGTTAATTGGAACCTTAAATATACGTGATGGTTTTATCCACAAATTTCGAACGACTATTAGAACCAGAAAGGAAAACTTGTGGTTAGGATTCATGAATTATGATATTATTATCAGCAGCATCCAACAATCAATCAGAAATCAGTTCATGTATAGATAAACAGACAAGCCGAAGAAGATGAATAAGAAACACAAGCTCATGTAATATGTACCAAAGTGATAATGCCATGCTTTTGAACTTCTTGTTTAGCACTTGCTTCTCCTGTTCGTGTTAGAAAGATTGGTGAGACTTTGAAATGACGTGGACTGGAGAGCGAGTTGCCAATTTCTTTCCACTTGCTTTTTGTTTTTTTATTTTTTAAGTTGTATATATAATTAACTACAACTCAAGATATAAAATTATTAGTAAGAGAAATGTAAGATATACCAATGTTATATAATTATTATATATCTTGGTTAGTTTTTATGAATGTACTTTAAATAATTTAGGATGTCCTAAAACGTTCTTAAATCATTTTGAATTTGAGTATAATAGAGAGCAAAGGTTTAGTGTTTTATAGATAAAATTACTCACTTTTATTTAAATATTTTTTAAAAAAAAATCATACATGTCAATTATATTTTAATGAAAATAAAAAACAAATAAACGATATAAAATTTGTGGGAACAATGTAATATACCGTTAGATTAATTTGTATGGAATAGGTAAGTTTAAAACGGAGTAACTTAATGGAACTTAATAAGAAAAGCAGTTGAATTATTGACTTACATAATTTGATGAAATAAAAGGCCAGTTGGACCACTGGTTGGATCATTGACTGCAAGCTTCTGTTTGGTTTCCGAGAAAATGAATGATCAATGAGCTACGTCCATGGAATTTCATTTTTTTTTGTTTTAGTTGCAAGCAAAACTGTTATCTTAATGTTCAACAAGACTGTTGGGTTGCAATCTTAATGCTATTTCGCATTGTCTTGTATTGGAAAAAAATACAGGAGATCAGGCGAAAATTGAAAGTGTTTGGTGTTTTTCTTTTTTGTAATGTTAAACTCCAAGCAGATCTAGACCTATTAAATATTGAAGGAAGCCTAGGGTTGAATACATATAACTTGAAATTTCACATGCTTAATTTGTTTTGTTTGGTTTCCAAGAAAATGGAAGCACGTTGGAAAGTGAACAAATCTTAAAATATGTATTTTCCTTTTCTTTCTTTTTAGATTTGAAGCACTTTAATCTTATATAATTGACATGCAAATATTATTATCAAATTCTTTAAACATATTACTAAGAATTAAACCCGGCCGTACGTCTGCTTTTTTTTAATAACTCTTTAATTAGTTTAATGTTTTCTTTTCCTTGGATTCGTTCACATACTTAACTACCTCAAATCAGAAAGCTACTACATGCATTTGAGCATTATCATTATCAAATTCAACACAAACACACACATATATATATATATTTCCTGCAGCATTAAATTTAATTTTTGTCGAGAACAATTAATTAATTCATGCAATAAATATACAAATGAACGTGCTGCCATCTCGTATCTAATTCTTTATATATATATATATATATATCACACTCACTCTCAAATTAATATTTAGTATTTAGTAATAGGTAGACTTTGATCTCAAAGTTGTCGTATTTTTTGAATTATTTTAATTAACTTAGTAAAATATAAAATAAATAAAAGTCCTAGCCATAAATATGGGAGACTAAGTAAGCTTGCTTTGTATACAACGAAAATACGTACTGTTAGGTAAGTCAAGTCATGGACATATATATTTTAAAATTAAACCTTAAAAATTATAACAATATTAGAACTCAAAAACTGTGCAGTAGTCAAGTTGAATTTGAACTTAATATATTCTCAATTATTGTTACTTCGGCTAATTAAATATGTTAAATTTTTAAAAAATTATCGACAATTCTACAACACAAAATCTAGTGATGATGGAGTATAAAAACACACATGCTGGCCACAAGCACATATATATATATATATATATTTATATATATAATATTTCTTTATCTAATTCATTTATGTATGTTTTAATAACAGTAAGAGTCTGCTACTTCTTTATAATTTGATCCTCGCAGGTCTGCCTGTGTACGTTGATATCACAGAGAAGAGTGACTGTCTTTATAATATTGATGGGCAAGGGCAAGGGCAAGGGCAAGGCAAGGGCTGGTGGAGGATAAGCGTGTACCTAATTTGCTGACTCAGCTCAATCCTAAACCTGACGTTCAAATAGTATTTGTGTTGGCATTTTGCCATTTGTTTGTCATGTATATGCACCAGTTGCTACCAACTACACCTATTTATTAATTAATTAATTAAGTGCGGGTCCTCCTGAAGCCTAGAATGCCTAGAATATAATTAATTAATTCAAGAGATTGTTGACGATATTTGGATTGAAATTCAACTTTACAAATTATATTAATGACACAATCGGATACTAAATGCTGGAATAGCTCAGTTGGTTAGAGCGTGTGGCTGTTAACCACAAGGTCGGAGGTTCAAGCCCTCCTTCTAGCGAAAATTTTAGATCACTTCGGGGACCTATTTGTCAGAATAGAAAACTAAAACTGATGTCCTTGTTTATGATAATGTAATACATTAGCGTACTAAATGTTATTATTCCAAAGTGCTTTATTTAAAATTTTCAGTGACTTACATTTAGTATCCAAAACTTTGGCGGACTTATTTGTTATAGAGAAAACATACTTACCCTTCCTCATAGAAACACAACATATAAGGATCTGAATGTTATTGTCCCAAACCATTTTTAATCTAAATCTCCAAAATAACCCAACATTTACTTCCTTTTAGCAAATTCAATTATTTCATCACACATTTTGTTACATCTTTCTAATAAATTAAAGATATAATCTTGCTGATTATCCTATAGTTAAAGTCTTTGGTATCTTTACCTTTCAAATAAAAGGTAGGAGTTCAATTATTTTAAGTAAAAAGTAAATTTTTCTCTTAAAAAAATATGTGAGGCAAATTTCATTCAAATTGAATATAAACTTTCAAACAACGTTAGATTAAATCTAATCAAGATATTTCTAATTCTTGATAGAATTTTAATTCTAATTCTTGATAAATTTTTAATATAATATTAATAAATTTAATCAAACTATTAATTGTTAGTAGATTTTTAATGTAATATAAATAAATGTAAGTTGTAATCATAATTTATTATATTAAAAAAAAACAATATTTCAAACATGAAATTTGCACCATAGGGTAGGTTCTGGATATTTGATCATAACATTCCAACAACTAATACATTTGGCGGTAGTAGATTGGTTGGCTATGGACGCTCTTTACAATTTGTACTAAAATTGATTCGGTCGTGTTTTCAAAGAAAGCATCAACTCAACTGTTACGTGGGTTGTGTTGTTTTGTCTTAATCGTCGACATGCACAAATCATTGATTATTGTTTCTTGGCGGTGAATGCTAAATCAAGGCTAAAACGATGGCATTGACAATACGAGAGAAGGGAATATTAATTAGCATCCATACGTATGTGTAAGAAGTCTGATTTTTCCATGAAATTGAAGTTGTAAGGATGAATTATTAATTGATTGAACATGAACTGTTGTGCCAGTATGCTGTGCGTTTAATTTTCACACACAACTGGATGTTGGTTGATATTTTTGTTCAATGATTGTATTTGGTTGGCTCTGAAGATATGTGGCTTCTAATTGGATGTTTGATCAAAGGAGCCATATCTATTGAGATCTTGCTAAATCAAATCTCGAAACTTTGTTTTGATTTATCGAGAAAATTTAAAATAGTACACCTAATTTATAAAGTTATCCGTGAATTTTAAGCAGAAGAATTTAAAATTCCCATTATAAAATTCGTCAAAAACCTTTTGTGTTAAGAACTTGAAAATCAACTCTCAAAGTTGTAACAAAGCTCTCTTGAAAATTTTATAAACTTTCTAAATTGTAGTACTTATATGCTTTTTAAAACAAAACTAAAATTACAATCTAGTCTACAAATAGCTATAGTCATCCAAATTCATTGTATAAAATGACAACTGAGAAGCGAGAATCAGCACTACTCACTCACTATTCCTCTCCT
Source organism: Azadirachta indica (assembly GCA_022749755.1). NCBI lineage: Eukaryota > Viridiplantae > Streptophyta > Magnoliopsida > Sapindales > Meliaceae > Azadirachta > Azadirachta indica. Next base: position 6,256,924 of record CM040443.1, on the reverse strand, counting down.
TTCATGCATCCCGTGTATGTCAAAACAAAAGCCTGCAAATATGAGAGCCGCATGCAGCCTGTAGGATTCAATTATTGGACACCTGCAGTCACGAAATCCTAATGAAAAAACATTATAAGACTGAATATATGAAGCAGGCATGCATTCACTAAAACCATAAACAGGGAATCATTGGCTACTATGGATAAACACAAAGTTTGAAAACGAAAGGCCAGTTATGTAGCCTTGGATGTTTGTTAGGTGTTGTCACGTCTTAGGTTTGGCTTTTGATTACTGGCATTAACTTGTATGTAAGCAAGTAACGTAAGGCCCTGAAACAACTATACCTAACTTTTTATATTGTACTTTTCAATTCTTTCGTTATAATTCTTAACTCATTAATTATAGCTGAAAATACAACAAAAAGTTAAAGAGAGTATAACAAGAGATTAGAAATGCAATAAAAGAGTTGAGTTATACCTCAAAACACAATGAAAAAGTTAGAAATACAAAGAAAAATAAAAAAAAAAAAATACTTAAAACACATTTATATATGCCATAGCATGATCCCAGTTAAAAAACTAAGGAAATATCTAAAACTTCTTGACCTTTCACGAGCTTTAGCTGCTTGCACATCCTTTCATAAGAATATAGGTATATCTAACTTTTAGAAGCTGAAAGCGGGCAAAACTGAAGAGCCTATTTACGGTACCATCATTTCAAGTTACTTTGATGTGTCCCAAGTTTTTCGTTACATATTTTAAATTTTTTGTCACATTCTTTAATTTATGTGTTATATTATGAAATTTTTAAAAACATAATAAAAAATATAAAACATATAAAAGAAAATCGATCAATTGTGGGGTATAATGATAGTAATATGCCATGACTCAGTGAAAAGGAGGTTGGGCAGAAGCTGTTTTTTACTTTTTAAAAAAAAAATTTCAAAATTGTAATAAAAAAGGTTGAGAATTGTACAAGTTACATAGGTTCAGAAATGCTATAAAGAAAGAAAAAAAAAAAAACTAGAGACATGCAAGATAAAACTTGAGAATTGCAACAAAAATATTGTAAGTTGTACCATTCATTGGTATGTACCATAGCTCTACCCATTTTTAATATAATCAAGTATCTCATAATTTAGTCAGTCATGCAAATGAATCATTACAATCGACAACAAAAATCTAATTTCAATGAAATAATGAATATGATACCGTTCAATCACAATATAATGTGTTTTGACAGTCAACAAACCAAATCATCACTGGCTGACTGCACAGATTAGTCTGTGCAATAATAGCAAAGGAGTTTGTGCAATACCATTACAGTAATAAAAATCCATGGCCTTTCATTCACTTGAAGATCAGCATCAGGCAAGCTGACTCAGTTTTCTTGCCAGCCAAATAAGGCAATAATTTCATATAGAATTCCGTTCACTTATCCTAATATCAACAAGTTGATCATGATCACACCTAAATTGGTCTGGACCAATCAATAAAAGTCACTGCATTGACTTGCTGTTTTATGTAACATCAAAGAATTAAGAGACAGCAGGAAACCAAAACAAAAGATTTTTCAACTACCCTCCAACGATTATTTGGTATTGATGATTCCAACCAATACCATTAATTTCAAAATGGCATCATCAACAATGAATTTCAACATATTAAGGAGTACTTGGTCTCAAGCTAATTTTCATGAGTTTCACATTTCACCGACGAAACAATTAATTTTCGCTTTACCAGTAGTTATGACACGACGTCGTGGATATTGAATCACCGTTTAATTAATCAATTCCCTGCATTATCATTTGTTGAAATAGAAATGCTACGCTTCATCAAAACATCAAAGCGCCTAATTTCCTTTATTTCTAGCACCCAAAAAAGAGGGAAATTAAGAATGCTAAGACCTAGTGCGTAATGAATCAAAGAATAATGATTTTCAAAGATTCTGATATACCTTCATTTGACAAATGGAAATTGATACCCAGTATTTAAGTTTCATTCAGTTATCCAATGCTTGAAGTTGATATTCAAATATTATCATCTCCAAGCAAGAATATAACTACTAGGAGGATGTTTATGGCCTGCAGATAGGATCACCAATTCCTATTCTCTACTCTTTTCCTAAAATCATTAATTTATTTGATTTTAGAGTAGGTACACTGCAAGTACCAACAATGAAATCCATATTAATGTGGAAATATTTCAAGAATTCTACAGGAGATGGAGCTGGTAATTCTTTACTACAACTGCAACTATTATTTTAATTGTTGTTTTTTCAATAAAAAGCACCTATAAAGGAATAGAGAAAGCAAGAATTCATAAAAATAATCAAGGAAAAAGTTGTGCTAGATAAATTCTTGCATATCACCTCAATCCCAAGTTGTTTCATTTTCCAGGTGAAAAGAAAAACTGATAAAAAGAGTATGAATCTCTACAGTTAAAGAAACCTGCAGCTCAACGCAAATTTAGCATGGCTAAAATTTATGAGATCAGGATGGCAGAATGTTGTTAAATGCATAATCAATTTCAATTTGGAAAGAGGAACAAAACGTAATGAGTTTCACCTCATAGCAAAAGGCAAGAGTATCTATCAAGGAAAAAACACTAGCAAGATCTACAGCCGATATGCAACCTTTCTCCAAGAGTCAGGTCTTTTCTCTAGTGTTGTTGCACTTTCTCTAGCATATACCATCTACACATAACAATCTAGATATAATACATATAATAGAGAGAACATTCTTAACAAAATATTAAGAAGTAAAAGAATAACCATCTAAAGGCAAATGAAAAGGAGCAGAATTATGAGTATACTTGTCCACGTTTATTAATGGGTTGACAATTATATAATCGGCAAAGTTCGTTGTATGTTATTGAGTTTATCTACTTGATTTTCTTTTATTTTTACTATTATCACAATTTTTTAATGGAGGCACATTACAGATTCATAAAAGTCTAAAATAGTTATCAACAAAACATCCATACCCAAGCGCAAGTCAAGAATTTGTATTCTGCAAACAACAAATAAAATATCCCCACTTTATCAATAATCAAGTCCACCTTAAAGAACTAAAATTTTTGGGAATCCCTCTCTGCATCTAATACAACTTAAAACTTGACATGCAAAAGTTCAACCTTCTCAAATGGCCATGCCTTCTTCTTCAGAAATTTTTGCACTAACTAGCATTTTCCCAAGTATATATAAAACATGCTCACAAATTCCCACAGTTTCAACTCTTTCAACTCTTAATCGGCATACATTTCATCTAGGATGACAATTGACATTTACGAAAATCTTTAGCCATACAACATTGTACTACTTCTAAGTTCACATTAAACAAACAGTCTTTCCTTGTTCTTCCCCAAAATAATGACTAATGTTTCTAATGTTTACATGAGTATTAATTTATTGATTAAATCAACTATTTTAGAAGTTAAATTAACGTTCAAACGACAATTTAATTCTAAAAATCGCATAATAAATCAGCAACCAATAGTCAAAATAAATTATACATGAAACAAGAAATAATAAATAGTTAAATTAGTTAATCACATAATTAATCATTATACATGTTCAATGCATATCTCGTATGAGTGCAGGAATATCATACTTTTGGGTGAAGTACGAGAAAATCAACGGCGCAGGATGGCGGCCGAGGAACAGGCAAAGTTTCGCCGGCGAATCTTCAGTTTGCCGGAGGGTCGGAGGTTGGGGAATGATGGCAATGGACCGCTGAGACTGAGCGGAGCGCCATTTTTTTTGGCGCAATTTCGGACTGCGTGACTAAACTTGACTGGAAGGATTAGAATTTAGAAGAACTTAGTGTTTGATTGTTTAGCTCCTAAAACGTTTATGGGCTTTGAGAGTTTAGATGGTGGGCTGTAAGATTTCAAAGCCCAATAAGCCCGCTTTGGCAAAGCACATTAATTGGAAACCCAAGGTGGAATTTCACGATAATTTGATTGTTTCAATTTTTATAATGAAAAATAAATACTAAATACTCTGTTCTTGGTAAAGAACGTGGATCTATGTTTTATTTTACCAATACGAATCACCTTAAGATTTGAGTTATGAACATTTAACGTAGATTAGGACAAAACAAAAGAACTTACATAAATGTAGATTAACTATTATCCTATTTTGAATTATTTTAAAATATTTTATATTGATCTCAAAAATAATTATCAAATAATTAATAATTTAAAATTATCTTTCAAAAAAAAAAATAGAATGTCAAATAATTAATAATTTAAAATTATCTTTCAAAAAAAAAATAGAATTGACATTCTAATTTATAATAGCTTAGATGCCAACTTGCTCGACACCAAATTACTTTAAGTCAAGACAACCATCATGGTTTATAATAATTTGATATCAAATTAGTTGATATCAACTACTTTTAACTTAATATTTAACTACTATAAGTTATGAATTTTTATCTCTAATGACCGTTAGTTTAATGTAAGTTAAATTTTATCGTTACTTCCTAATATATCATGAAAAAGAGAAAATATTTAATATTAAGGTTGTTTTTGCAATAATGGTGATACTTTTATTGTGATTTAAAAGTAAAGTTGAAAAAATATTTGATAATAAATTTTAATGAGAGACACTTATTTTTACATTAATCGTTAATGTATAATATTTTCATCTTATAAATTTATGACTTCAAAGTTATAACATCTTAATATCCAATCATAAAGTATTGTAATTTTTTAAGTTATAAATATTATTTGGATTCTCATTTTGAGTTGGGGATTGGTTCAAATTCTCTGAATACAATGAAATAATTTTCTTTTTAAAATAAAATAGATAGAATTTGCACAAACATAAAAGCAAATTTTCATGCTATAACATAATAGTAGAAATTTAAACTCTTTCTAAACACTTAAAAATAAGTGTATAATATTTACAACAACATTTTATTTTATTTATAAAAATATCTTTGCATCACAATTAAACTGACTATATATAATCACAAAAAGAAATTCACTTTTTTTCTTTTTTTTTTGACACCCACCCATGGTAGTAACTCTCCCATTGCATCTATTGGATACATATACTCATCCCAGATAGAAATTATACGATAATATTGCTTAAACCAACAAAAAGGTTAAAGTTTATTGATCCTGTTAGAAAAGATAAACAAATTACAGCCTGTGTTGTCATATTTAACCTTCTAGCTCACTTTACAAACTTCAAAGGTCTCATCATTACGTTGTCTTCATGATCCAATATCTGCACATATCAAACGCAATCGAAAACTTGTTAATGAAGTACATGAATTCTAACCAAGTATCTAGGCATCTGTGTATCAACAGGAGAAGTATTGATAGTTTTTCTTTTAAAAAAAAAAAAAATTCAAACATTTTCAGTTAAGTATTGATAGTCCGAATCTAGGGAGCAACAAACGCAAAAAAGAGAAGAAAACTTTACTTACGTGGCAGTGGTACACGTAGCCAGGCTCTGCAGTCACATCAAACGGATACGATGCATTCGAATGTATGTAAGAAAATCTCACAAGAATCTTTGTCACGTATCCGGGACTCATTTTGTACACGTTCTTCCATCCTTGTTCATGTGCCGGCACCTTTAATTTCTTGCCACGTGCGTACTTGTCTACGTGGCATTTGATGGCATCGTTATATTTTGTCATGCACGCCTTAAACTCCTCCAAATTCACCAGCTTCGTCTGATCTAACACCGCGAACAATCCTAGATGAATGTGCAAAGGATGATTATCCTCCGTCAGATTGATCACATTCCACACTTCGCTGGTCCCCGCTTTAGGTGTCTCAGTCACAGGCTCTTCGTATGATTTTGCATTAATGTAAAGATGTGTGGGCTCACCAATGTCGCTTGTGTATTCGTACATGGCAATATACCGCGTGCACGATGCACTGAATAAATCCGGAGATGGGTACTTTATCAACTTCTGCGGTACACGCCACGTGTCCATCTCGTGATCTTTCTTTATGATAAATTTCATCACCTTACCATTAGCATCATTGACCGGATCACCTGACGGGTAAGGATATGGTGCATCATTTGCTAGGATAGCAACATCTGACTTTGACTGTGAAAAGTCAACAATCACGTCAGCAATTTCCGATGGGGCCAGGAGAGTCTCATTGGTCATTACAGGGCCTCGAAGATAAACAGAATCAGACGCCACGTGGATGAATTCCAAACCGTTGATGAAAAAGAATCTAAAGAATCTGGCATTGCTAGCATTGATTATACGGAATCTGTATTTACGACGTCGTACCGTCACGCGTGGCCATGCTTTCCCATTGACAATAATTGTATCACCAAAATATTCAGGTTGCCACTGCGGGTGTATAGAGGGATTATTTCCCGTAGAATTCATATATATCGAACCATCGGTACGGAAGCTACGATCAAAGACGAACAGCGGTCGATCGAATTCATCACCGGACGGAAGTCCAAGGGGGCCCTCTGCATCTTGATGGCGGATAATGTAAGCCCCAATCAAACCAGCCAAAAGGTTGACTCTAGTCAACCCCATGGCGTGATCATGATACCATAAATTTCCAGGCTGTTGGATGTTGTGATAACGATACGTCTTCTTAGTCCAAGTGGGTCCCTTTTCTTTGAATCCAGCGGTGAACCATGAGTTTGCGTTTCCATCACTCTGGGGTTCACCAATGCCGCCATGGAGGTGCACTACCGTCGGAATTCCCTTCTTGGTGCGCGGTATAGCGGTGGGGATTGTTGGGTCCCACGGAAGTATGTGCTTTGAAGGAAGGTGATTTTGCCACGTCACGAAAGTGTCGACGCCTTGGAGGGCCTCGATGGTTGGACCAGGGACGGTTGCGGTGTGATTTGATGCACCGAAGGCAAACACCGGAGTTGGAGGCAGGTCTCTGTGGAATTTCTGTATGTCGAAGGAGAAAAATGACAAAAAAAAGAAAAAGAAAAGAAATAATCGATTATCAAGAGGAAACTGTATTTAGGAACCCACTTAAGATTGAGATAAATCCAATAATCGAGAAAAGAAAATAATGCACGTAGACTCAGACATTGACTCGAAATTTTAAAATAGATAAATTAATTTAATTAAAAATTCATTTTTAAGATTATATATTTTGTCTCAATCAAGCGTGACGAGTAGAATGTAGACTCAAATTTTTTATCCCATGAAAAATATTTTATGGATTGAATTAAATAGCACCCATAACAAACAAAATTATTTATCAAAAAATTAAAAAAAAATGGAATAATTTGGATGGCAACAAAAGAGCCGAGGAAAAAATTCCACCGACAATAATGTTGCCAGCTCTAAGCACTATCAATTTCAATTGTGCGCTTAGGAATAAAATGTATTCTTTTCTATCTGATATTTTTCGGCAAAATAAATATAAATATTTTTTTGAAACAGAAACACTTGGAATATTTTCTGTACAGTGTTTCACTGAAAAAAAAAATATCAAACGCTTTTTACAGAAGCACTCTCAAAACTCACCCTTAATTTCTTTTATGAGAAAATAGTGGAGTTTACAAACTAAAATGAAGAATAGAATATCTTACCTAATCCTTCATGTGAATGGTTTTGATTAAAAGTTGAATTGACTCACCCTTCTTCTACCTAGCTAGCTTGAAAAGCACTTTCTAAAAGCTACATATATGTTGTAGTATTTACAATCCAACTACTGGCCAATAAAGGTAAAAGGGGGAATTTAATGGAGATGTGATAACGCAGATGTTCCATACTCATTGTAGTAGCAGGTAAAGTGAAAGGACGCCAAACAATTTACAAATCATTGAGAAATTTTTTTTGTTGAGAGATCAGATATAGCCTCAAGAGAATGCTACAAGTTGTAACACTATAACTCGGGCATAAGAAAGAGTTTTCAATCTTTGCTACTGTTGTATGAAATAAAATCACTAATTACTAAATATTTTAACTGATGATTTTTTTTTAAAATTAAAATTAAGTAAAAATACTTTGCTTCGAGGCTAGCTGGACGGCCTTGTACCCATGAGCTGTGTTGAAATTTACAAGGAGAAATGGGTGGATTGCTAGCTGGCTCATGCCCAAACCGGCTTCCTGAAGAGTATCTAAGAAAGCAGTGTGGAAAGCTGTAAACAAAGCAAGAAAATGAAGAAACTGCACATACCCATTTCTTCCTGTACATGCCAATTTTCAGCAACTTAGATCTCGGAACACCATTGACAACATCAAAGCCTTTGATTCTAGGCATATCTGGAAGCTCATCGACGAACATCTCCATTTCTGATGGACTTATAAGTCTTTCTTCTCTCCTTGCAGAAGAACCGATCACTCTTACCAAATTAGCGAACGAAAACGCAAAACAATAAACCAGGAAAATTCTCTCCAGAACAGCCATTGATGCTGGGATAATTGCATGCAGCAGAAAGAAAATGAGAGAGAAAATTTTGTAATGAGAGTGTGAATGAAAGAAGAGTTGGCTAATAAGTTTTTCTTTCTGGTGGTGGGCTTCGATGCTTCCGAAAACGAGAGTTTGTGAAAAAGACACTTTCAAATGAATATTTTTATTACATATTTTGTCTACTTCCCTTTTGTTTGTGGGTATTATTATTATTATTCTTAACGCACATGAGAGCTTAAGTTTGTGTTATGTGGTATGATTCTGCTCTCATACCTTATGATATTTTAGATTTAGATCAAATGGAGGAGAGCTTCAATCAATCTTGTCTAGTTAGAACCTACACATATGTTAGGTTTTATTTGGACCTGAATATCATATCTAGAGCTTGCGTAGAATAGGGTTTCAAATTTCTCAATTATTTGAGTGAATAGAACATACAAATAGAAATTAAAATTCTCTCCTTGATTTGAAATTTTTAAATAATATAATAAAAGCATGAGTAATAATGATCATTAAAACAGATATACTAAGAAAAATAATTTTGATTAGGCATGCATGAATAATTATTTAAAACTTGGATCCTGCCATAATTTAAATTTATAGAAATCAAAATGAAAATGTTGTAATTTAGACGATAAAAAGTAAAATGAAAAAATCTTCTTAAATTCATTGACTTAAAAACTTTACAAAAATATTGCTAGAATCATAATTTATTTGGTATTTGTTTTTTATTTTACAAATATGGTGAAGATTTACTATTTTTATGCTGAAAATCTTAGAATTAATATACATGCATGGATTGTCTATTACTACTAGAATCGCTGCGTCAAGAAGCAAACGATCTGGGTGAGGTTGAACGCGTCACATATATTTTTATTTCATTTCCTTGATTATCTCCTTAAATTTAGAAATTGATTATATTCTCGTTAAAATGTAATATTCTATTACTACGAATATTGCACTTTAAGATATTGAATATATTCTTTATCAATAATCGGTGACCACTATTAATTTAATTTGACTATGACTATGCTTGTCTCTACACCTCAATATTTTAGAACTTTCTTTTTAAAAGTAAATATTCGAATTGAATTTCAATTGGTATTAATGTAGAGGTGATTCTAACATATACTTGATGAAATATATTAGTTAAATATTAGAATTATAATACGATATGTTATAAGTAAGTGCAAATTCCTTTACTAAAAGGCCTGATAAACAAAATGCTTAGTTGACTCATCAGCTTTACGATTATTTAAAACCTTATACTAGGATTAATCTACTATTATCATTTTCCGAATTACTTAAATGCATGTGTACGTCTGCTTTGTTGGATTAATTTTCTATTAGTGATTATGTTTCCTCCACATTATATATAATATTCGAAGCCAGCACTACTGCTGCTTCTTCAGCTTTTTATTTGGTTAACATCTGAGTCAGTGAGATTACAGGTTGGCCCATAAAAACTTATAAACAAATTAAAATAAACAAAACAAAGCATTTGGAAAACTGAATAATGACATTCCACTCATTCCATTTTTTATATTAAATAAATATTATATATATACACAGAGAGAGAGAGAGAGAGAGAGAGAGAGAGAGAGAGAGAGAGATCTTTAAGTCGTTTGTACTTTAAAAAAAAAAAACAGAGAAAAAATTTGCATCATAATTTCGTAAAAACTTGTTAACTTCTAACCAACTTTCATATTTATGCTTTGAATTAAAAGTTCGTTTTAATGTGGAAATTGGAAAAACAACAGCATCTAACTTTTGACTAATGGAAAGGAAACATTAATACAAGTGGACTCAAATCAATGTATTTGTGCTTTGAATTAATTAAATGCTAATCACATAAAAGTATTAGACGAAAATTGTTAAAACACATTGAAAACTTGTAGAAACCTAAAATAAAAATTGGTAAACATATTGAAAGTCGATATAAACTTGATTTCTTGTAGAATCTTAATTCCAAATCTCTTACATGATCTTAAAATATTTTTTCAGTTGAATATGATTTGAAAATTAAGTTAATTAACTAATACAAAACTTTTAAAAAAAAAAAAAAAACTGTGTTATACCATTTTTTAAGATTATAATCTTTCCACGTTGTGGCAAACTGACCATAGAATTTAAATCCTAAACTAAAAAGAAAATGAAAAGAGAGAGCGAGCGACGACAATTTTGATAGAATCTATTCAAGTTTTTAAGAGGTTTCTTGTTTGTTTTCTGTGTTTCTGATGAATTTCTGTGTAAAAAGTAACATATCTATCAAAGAACAGAGATCACATGTTTGATGAAAAAATAAAAATTTCCATATATGGGACCATAATTTTTGGCCCCATACAGCTTTGCGTGGAAGCGCTTTTTGCAAAAAGCACTTCTACATTTCCACCATTTGGCCCTATCTTTTTTGACCAATTTTCAGGCTTTTGTCCACGGAAATTTTGTTCTTTTCAAATTAATATTTGCCAAAACTTGCTACACCATCAACGAACGAGTTGGAAACATGAATGTAATTTTTTTAATTCAACATAATGAGAATTTATTCCTAATAATTCTTTCCTTTGATTTTTCATTCCACACATAGTTAAAACTATAAAAATGAAAAATAAAAAGTCCATCATTCAAGTGCAGTAATCATTGCAAATGAGTGATTCGATAGTTATATTTTCAGTGCTGTCTCCTAGTGTGGATTGATGCAATCTTTTTAATTTTCAGGTGATAAGCCAAGAAGCACTTATTCAATTCTACCGCTGGATTATAGAGTTTATGTGTGCTTCTTAGTGCTTTTGTGGATATCCCAAGTGTAAAGCACTTTCTTTAGTGACAAGTGCTTATGTTGGTTGAAGCATTCTCTTCATAATTTGTTTTAAGTATTGGGTAATTAATGATTAATTTGGAAAATCTAGATTGATCATGTTAGAGGTTAAATGACCCAACATTTGTTGCCTTTTAGTTGTCAATAAGTAAATTCGTTTTTGCTCCCCTCTTTTTAATTATTGATGCTTTTGATAAATTCTTTTAAAATGGATATTGTTGTTGAGTGTTTATTGCAACTAACCTCTAAATAATTTTACTTAAATACAACCCAAATTTCTATGTTAAGAATAAACATTTTTACCGGGTTATTTTTTTTCTTCTAGAAAAAGAAAATTTAAATATTAACAGTATTATATAGGATCGTGATTCAAATCTCAATTACAGTAAAAATTATAAAAAGATTTTGTAAAATTCATTTATTACTGAAAATTTAAAGAAATTATATTATATTAAAATAGTGATGCTAATTATTTAACAGGGTATAATGCTGGCTTTGTGTTGAAACTGGGTGGATTTATAGATAAAGAGGGACAGATATATTTAGAAATGTGGGAGGGTGTATTTAGCTCACTCAGTATGGAATCTATATTCCGATCTATTTAGTAGCAACAGGCCCAAAAAGGGAAGCTCAACGCCAACCCGAACCGTGCCCAAAACCTTACCCGCCAACTCGTTCAAAAATCCTCCCTCAACTCGCGGCAAATTTATTTCCTCACTTCTTCTTCACAGCATAACCAACCGAAAAAAAACCAATTCAAAATCCAAAACCCGGAAGACAAATCAATCTCTCTTCGCCAAAACAACAATGGCGGAAGCGAATCTCTTAGAGACCTATGCGTGTGCGCCCTCCACCGAACGCGGCCGCGGAATTCTGATCTCCGGCCATCCGAAATCCAACTCCATTCTCTACTGCAACGGCCGCTCCGTTTTGATCCGCTACTTGGACGAACCGCTCCACGTGGATGTCTACGGAGAGCATGGGTACCCTGTCACGGTCGCACGGTACTCGCCGAACGGTGAGTGGATAGCGTCGGCGGACGTTTCCGGGATCGTTAGGATCTGGGGGACCCACAACGGTTTCGTGCTTAAGAATGAGTTCAAGGTTTTGTCTGGTCGGATCGATGATTTGCAGTGGTCGCCGGATGGGTTGAGAATTGTTGCTTGCGGTGACGGCAAGGGCAAGTCGTTAGTTCGCGCGTTTATGTGAGTTAAATTTTAGTGCTTTTTTCCCTTCGTATTTTATCGTTGAAATAAGATGAAAAGTGCAGTTTTTTAAAAATTTAAAAGCACTTTTTTTGGAAGGTACGTTTGGTTAATAAAATCACTTCTAGAAAGAACTTTATAGATGTTTTTTAAGAATTGCAATGCGTGGCGCGAGTTTGAAAATAGTCTGTGATGGGTAAAGGTTTTTCCTTTTGTTTCTTTTTGGGTAATACAGACTATTTTGGGTAATACTTTGTAGAAAAACACTTTATAGGTGTTTCATTAAAATGTGCTTTCTATAAAAGTAATTGAAATGTGTCTGAAAAAATCACTTTTAGCGCTTTTGTTTAAGAAAGCGCTTTCTTTAAAAGGGATATCAATTGAAGGTACTTTTACAGAAAGTGTTTCACTTCCACCCTTAATGTAAGGTTGCTTTTAGAGTGATTTTGACACTATCAAATTTATTATTATGAACACTATCACTTTCTTGAAATAGATAAGCATATAAAGTGCTTTCTGAAGAAGCCACTGAGTGTTAAGTGATTTTACTAACAGCAATATTTACAAATGTTAATGTAGGTGGGATTCGGGCACCACGGTGGGAGACTTTGATGGCCACTCAAGGCGTGTTCTAAGCTGTGGATTTAAACCAACCAGGCCATTCCGTATTGCCACATGTGGGGAAGATTACTTGGTGAACTTTTATGAAGGCCCACCATTTAAGTTCAAGCTATCTCACAGGTTGCTAAATTTTGCTTTCATGGTTTTACAGATTAATTTACAAGTCCACCTTTGTTACTAATTAGTTCAAGCGGTTGGGCGTCTTGAGCTAGTGCAAGAGGTTTCTAAAATTGCCTCCCGCTTATACAAGGATTTTGTCGATATTCCCTTCACCGTGTTAAGTTAGTGCTTCACCAACAATTTAAGCTAGTAAGTAAAGCTCCAAAAAAATAGAGTTAAGTGCTAAATAGACCCCCTCATCTTTAAGATTGAAAATGATGCCAAACTGTTCATATGTAAGACCGATATTAACAAAAAGTTTGCATCAGATACAGCAGAAGATAGGAAAAAAATCACGTGGGAAGAATCGAGCAGTGGACCTCTTGACCAAAGTGGATATGATATCATCTTAAGCTAAAGCGTAACCAAGTTTATACAAGTGCATAAACTGGGTCTAATGCAGTATTAAGCACTAACACACCTCAATTATGAACTTAGTGCTTTTTTGAGCTATGCATATGCTAACACGAAAGAGCTGTTCAATATATCATTGTTGTTTTGAAAGAGTTGTTCATTATAAAATGTCTTTATTTGTGCTACGTGTTTGCAATGCAATGATTGAGTTTTATGCATGATTAAATTAAAATGTCAATGAGAGAGTCTTGTTCTATACTTCTTTCCCACATATTTTTATGTTGTGTTCTGGCATCTGCAGGGAGCATTCAAACTTTGTCAACTGTGTTACATTCTCTCCAGATGGCAGCAAATTCATTACTGTGAGCTCAGATAAGAAAGGTTTAATATATGATGGAAAGACTGGGGAAAAGATTGGAGAGTTGTCTTCAGAAAATGGTCATCATGGCAGCATATATGCAGTTAGCTGGAGTCCTGGTGGTAAACAAGTAAGCATCTTGTTAAGTTTTCCTGCTGCTGCTTGAAACCTTTTTATCCCTTAAGCAATTCTCAGAACTAAATTCTTTGGATCGGCTGGAATTCAGGTTCTCACTGTGTCAGCGGACAAGACTGCCAAGGTTTGGGAGATTCTTGAAGACGGAAGTAGTGGAAGTGTGATTAAAACATTGGCCTGTTCCGAATCCAATGCAGTGGAGGACATGCTTGTCGGATGCCTATGGCAGAATGATCATCTTGTGACTGTTTCACTCGGCGGTGTTATTAACATTTTTTCTGCAAGTGATCTTGATAAAACACCTGTCACATTTTCCGGACACATGAAGAATGTAAGTATATTAACTGTACTTCCAACCAGTCAGAAGATGATCTTGTCCAGCAGCTACGATGGTATCATCATTAAATGGATTCAAGGAATTGGGTACAGTGGTAAATTAGAGAGAAAAGGTAATGCTCAAATCAAATGTCTAGCAGCAGTTGAAGAAGAGATTTGTGCATCGGGGTTCGATAACAAGGTAAAATTTTAGCGGAAATATTTACCTGACAGTCATGTTTTGTTGGAAAACTTCATAAAAACAACTTTAGAGTCTTATGTCGCATATGATGTCTTAGCTTTCACTTGCTTTCAGGTATGGAGGATTCCTCTGCGAGATGCAGAATGTGGAGACGCGGAGCATGTTGATATTGGCACTCAAGCTACGGATTTGAGCATTGCTCTTATTTCTCCTGAACTGGCTTTGGTTTCCACTGAAACTGGAGCTATCTTGCTTAATGGTGTGAAAACGGTGTCAAACATTGAGCTTGGGTTTACTGTGACAGCATGTGCAATTGCACCTGACGGAAGTGAAGCAATTGTGGGTGCTCAGAACGGCAAATTGCACATGTTTTCCATCTCGGACAATGCTCTTAAAGAAGAAGCAGTTCTCGAGAAACATAGAGGTGCAATTACTGTAATTCGATATTCACCAGATGTTTCCATGTTTGCTTCAGCTGATAGCAATCGTGAAGCTGTTGTTTGGGAGCGCGTCTCTAGAGAGGTTACTGCCTTCTTTAATGCCATATAGTCTTTTCTGGGTCTACTGAATGCTACTTGACACTTTTTTCTCTTGCAGGTGAAGCTAAATAATATGTTGTTTCACTCTGCTCGTATAAATTGCTTAGCTTGGTCACCAAGTAGCACTATGGTGGCTACTGGATCGCTTGACACTTCTGTAATCATCTATGAAATTGGGAAACCTGCTTCAAGCCGCATAACGATAAAGAATGCTCATTTGGGTGGAGTCTATGGCCTGACTTTTACTGACGACTTCAAGGTGGTGAGTTCAGGAGAGGATGGTTGTGTACGCGTGTGGAGGTTATCACAAGAATAAGAAGAAAGAGTATGATCCTCAAAATGTCTAAAACAGGTCTGTTATAGGAAGCTTGGTTGACAAGCATTCATGAAATTGCACAAAGCGTAAATGAAAAAGCTTAAAGAAAGAAAAAAGAAAATAATGCAAAATAAAATGTCATGTTTGTTTGATGCTGGAACAGAAAAGATTAAAATCTATATAACGCTAAGTTTCAATAGTCAGCATTCTGAATTTGTCAAACCGTAATTTTCAGAAGCTATGACTACATATGTTAGCACGAATAGAAGCTTGTTTTTATTGTAACTTATTAGCATATTAAACCACGTTAATTTCCCATTTCCAGGAAGTGCATTGCAACAATGACGCAAAGGGGAAGAGTGAAAGCAGAGAACAGCAGTTAGCTGCGAACTGCATCTCTTGAAATATCTTCTCATGCATTGTTTCGTCATGGAAATGGGGCAATCTTGAAGAACATACTAGTAGCATCTACTCGTATAGTACCAATTCAATTTTCCAACGTTCATCAGAGGCCTTTGTAAGTCGGATTCATGATTCTTTTCTTTCTCTGCAGATTATTGCATAAATTGCTGATATTAATGTTGATTCATGTACACTTAGCCAAAGCCGATTAATTTGAGATACAAAAAATGCTTGCCAGTGCATAGAGAAGCTATTGCAAAAACAAGCCTCTGTATAATTTTGAAATGATAAGGCGATTGGGGTTCCTTTCTCTCATATCAATTCTACATCATTTGGTTTCTTGGACAAGGAATTTTGCTTATTTTTTATGATTGTTACGTACATTTCCATGTATCTGTTGTATGAGATTACTGCTAGAAGCAATGAATGTCTTTTTCATGAATTCTTATTCTTATATTGCATGATAATAGCCAGTGTGGCAAGATAACACATTTATAGCACTTTACTTTATACTAGCATGTAACATCCCCATAACTTTCTCAAAGCTTTAAAATGATTTGTAAATTGCTTTATGCTAAGTTCATTTGCATTAATAAATTCTTTTATGCATACCTTCATGCCTGTATCAACAACACTTTGCCGAGTAAAAATAGCCACTAAAAGTTGATCTTACAATAATAGGGTCTTCATGTCGGTGATAATATCAAATTATGTGGGAAAATAACACGTGCAAATCGACCTAACGTTCACATAAATTTGGTACGTTGTCAACTTAGCTGTTCCTACGCAGTGTCATCGTGTCTCTGCACAAAATACAGTAACCGATATCACCTTTGTCTGCTATTGGATATTAAATGAAGGGTACTTCAAATTGAGTGAGCATGGTCCTCAGAATTCAAAAACCACACACCAAGATTTATGTTTATTTATATAATATTCATCACCATTTTCTGTTTGTTTACTAGTGTTACATTCATAATCTAAAGATCAGAGAGAGATGAAAACAGACAATGAGCTGGATTTAAATAAACATAAAGAGGAAACCGAAAGCATTATCTTAACAACTACACAAACACACTGAAACGATTCACTTGGTAACTAGTACAGAAATACTGGCAAAAACCCACCAACTCCACTGAGAAAGGAGAGAGAATTTCCAAGTCCAACAACATTCTCTCTCTCTCTTTACATTTTTTTTTCTTTTTTGACTTTACATTATTGAGCAGCTGCTCGTGTTTTCATCACTGAACATATAGGATGGACTGGATGCTGCTGCAGAGTGGTCACCATTATAATTAGGTTGGGGTTCAGGGTAGGAATACGGAGGAGGGGTATAATTGTAATAGTATCCAGTGTTTGATGGAATGAAAGGAGATCTATGATACATCATCTGCGGTTGTTGTTGCATGGCATGCCTATTTTGCATGTTCATATTCATCATCATTTGTGATGGATGGTTTAATCCATTCATGTTCATCGGCATGGCTGGCGGGTATTGACCACCTGCAGCAGCAGCATATCCACCATTGGGAAATCCTGCAGGGGAAGAATTCTGGTAACCATTGTTAGGTTGAACTGCTCCTTGAAAACCAGCTATACCATTTGGGTTGCCTCCTAAAACAGCAGCAGAGGGAACATTATTAGCACCATTTCCAGGAAAACCAGCAAGATTCATCATAGCATTAATGTCATTTCCCCTTTTCACATCACCACCAGCTAAAACATTGTTCATTTTCAGAGCTGCCAAGGCTTTCTGATCAATCCCATTTGGATTCATCACCTTCATTCCCATATTATTCTGATTTGGGTTCCCTTTCTTTACAGCATGATTCCCATTTCCAACATTGTTGTTCATTTTATTATTGTTGGGAGCTGCAGCCATAGGTCCAACACCTTTCTTTGCATTGTTTGCATCCATAGCTTGCTGCCTGAGCAAACCCAGTTGACCCAACTGGTTTGCTTTGAGGAATGATAGCTCATCTTCTTCATCATCTTCTTCGTAGTCATCAAAATACTCATCATCTTCCTCGGGGATGAAAGCAGGAAACTTTTGCTGGTTTTTCAGTGCATCGATCCCTTTCATCAACCCTTGCTTTTGGCCTTTGTTGTTGTTGTTGTTGTTCTTCGGATCTTTGATGCAGTTGTTCTGCTGCTTTTGATTTTGGTTTGACTTCTGAGACCAAAGTTCAGCATGTTTCCCAGCTCTTACCAGTTTCTTGATCAAAGTTGCAGAATCGACACTTCCTGAAACTGAGACTTTCTGCTGCTCTGCATCTATAGTTACTTGATAAACACCTGTAACAAGACGGGAAAAAAAACAAAAATGAAAATAAATTATACAAACTCCAAAAAATAAAATAAAATTATTAAGACTTGTGGGTCTAGAGGGAAACCAGATCATCAATAATTGCATATCACGATTTGCCTAAATAATTCACACCAACTAATTTTTTCCATTTTGTCAAAATGCTAGACAGTTATGGTTTACAGCACTAAGAGTGTAAGAAAATGCTAGCAGAACTACCAAAACTCAAATAAAATTCTTAGTTCAAGGTAATGATGATAAAATTACTAGCAGAAAATCTAACCTTTTGCTTTGAAAATTAAGTCAAAGGAAAGAGGCTCATGGTGCTGAGACAAATGAGGAATAGAATCTCATGTTTGACCTCATTTATTTTATATTTTGTAATGGTTTCTAAAGAAAACTGAAAACACACCTCAAGAAAGGCAAGTTATAGCACTAGGCTTTTTCTTTCTCTATATTTTCTCAGCAGCCAAACAACACCTTAGGAAAATTATTTAGCTAGATAAAACAAGCAGACAAAGAATACTACAACAAGGCACTCACAAAGAACAAAACTTAGCACTGAAAAATAAAAAAAAAGAGAGATGAGAAACGAGACTGAGCACCTTCAATTCTCTGAAGGAGTTTCTTAACTTTCTGCTTACACCCATCACAATGTATGTTCACTCTGAGAACACAGGTCTGTGAAATAGAAAAGCAACAGAACAAACAACAAAATCAAGAAGAAGAAAAGATTGTTCAGGAAAAGACCATTTATCCACTTTGTTAGTAAAAAATAAAAAATAAAAACTAAACAATAGAAATGGAACGTGGGGAAAAGAGAGAAAGAAGAACCTGGATCTTGAGAAGCTTAAATTCTTCTTCTTTAGTCATTTCTTCAGTGTTTGTAATGGAAATCTTTCAGCTAAGCTAGTGGGGGGTAAAGGGTCCGTTGCATGTGAGTTGTAAAAAACAAATAGATTATAAATTCTGCCTTTTTTTTTTCCCTCAGCTCTCCAGTTTTGCAGCTTCAGCTCCTGTTTCTTGAAAGTGCTTCTATCAAAAGGAAACAAAACAAAAGCACATGGATATTGGAGCTTCAAAGTTTAAAAATAAAACAACAGAAGCAGCCAAGACAAACAGAAGGAAATCACTTACAGAGGAAATGAAAGTCAAGAGAGACAGTAAGAAAGAGAGAGAGAAAGCAATGAGAAGGTGGGGAGTTCTGAAACGATGTGATTTAACGTTAAATACTGAGACGGAAAAACAATAAAAGAAAAACAGCGACTGGACAGGCCGACTTCTATCGCTGTCCTGCTGTGTCTGTGTGGTATTAAAAAGTAAAAAGTAAAAAGTAAAGCTTTTTATTTTCTCGTGAAAATTACAGAGAAAGTTTTTTTGTTTTAATATGGGCTTTGTTTGTTTGGTTCAAACTTCAAACTAATTAATTTTCTTTGATGTAGTCAGTTCATTGGTTCTTGGGCCCAACGGGCTTGTCTAATTATGTTTAATCCTCGCTCTAATCGACCGTTTGATTGGGATCATCATAGTTACTTCTGCTTAGGGATTTTTTCCTAACTTCGACAATTAATTTAATTATCCCCTATAATTATTGATATTAAGTGAAATTATATTTTGAACCTAATTTTAAATTATAAGCACACTAACTAAAATACTGTAAACTCTTCAGTTCTACTTCTAAAATTAATTTAATTATACTCTATAATTATTGATATTAAATAAAGTTACAATATTTTAATCTCAAATAAAACTTTAATCAAGATCTATATATGTCAAGTATTGTTTCCATTTGACACGTTTATTTAAAATAATTTCAAAATATATATAAGGAAGAGAACAACCATTCATTCAATGGATAAAATTGTGTTCACAAAGTATTAATTATTATATATTAATTATTTATATTAATTTAAACCCAGTACTAATTTTTTTGAAACCCAACTAAGGGTTGTAATAATTAAATTAGAATAAAAAATCTTAAGATCTATGAATTTCTCATATGATCTGATTTTCAAATTTTAATCCAATCTATTTGAGCTAGAGCTATCTATTTGTACCTTCAAGAAGATCTTTATTGTTATAATTATTGTCTCAATGTTTTTGTCTTTATTTACTCCCATAATATTATTATTGGTAAACTTAGTGATTCCCAAACAAAACAAATACATCGACCACAAAATAATCATTCTAACATTACAAATTAAGGATTAATCTATTCTATCGTTTTTGTAATGTATTTTAAATTTTGTATTTAATTTTAGTTTCTATTCATATTTAAAAATTTGAACAAAAAAAGTTAATTATAATAAAAAATTTAATGGATTAACATACTGTAATTTTACACTTAAAAATGCAATAAAAATGTGTTTCTCCTATCACGTCATGTCAATGAAATTCCTAGAATTTTTTTAGAAAAATTGAAAATGTATATTAAATCTTAATATTAGATTTATTTTCGAATGACAAATTAATTTAAATTTTTTTAAATTATAAATCTTAAATTAAGGCGGTTGATTCTAAATACGTGGTTTCTGTAGCATTAATCACGTGGGGCTGGCCCATTTAAGACCCATTGTATGATACGCGGAACGAGAATTTCAGCTTATCATGATAATTTGATAATAACGTGACGACTATAACCTGTCCGATATCTTCACAACCTGTCCGATATCCCCGTGACTTTGTGGGCCCAGGAGGGCGTGCAGACAGGCAGGGTCTTAGTTACGAGGACAATTTTTTCTTCACCCGTATTTCTTTTTCTATTTACACCCCTGTACTTCTCAGTATTCCTACAATGTCCCCATATCTTTTTCATTTTGGTGCTTATTCCATACCTTATCTACATGAATATTTTCATCTTGATGTGTCAATAATTAATATTCGATTGATGACGATGGATGATTACATGTATCTAAATTTTCTTTTAAAACATTTAGTATTTTAATGAGAATTAAGCACCCTTTGATTGGATATTTACTAAGGCATTGGATTTTTACATTCAAATATTATATATATATAGTATTATCTAAAAATTATTCTTAGATTCTCTTTAAGGGATAAATTTACCCTCTACTTATTTTTGGAAGACTTTGAAATGTGTTACTACTATTATAAGTGCAGTGGCTTGAAAATGGTGATTGCATATATTTACAATATTTTTTTAAATAAAATAATAGTTTAAGAATAAAGAGTGCACAAAACTAGTAATAATTTTTTTTTCAATCAAATTATATTTATTTGTTATTTATAATGTTCATTTTAGTGGTATTTCTATAAATTTTGAAAAAATTTATTACTTTTTGCGTTGATTCTATGTTTATAGAATCGAGTCATCCATTTCCATTTAATATGTGTAGGTAAGTCCCAAATCATAGTCACTGTTTTACGTCAAATACGAATTCCCAAGTGTTATCCCCAGAAGTAAGAATGAAGTATAAAATTATTGAAAGCATAAATTAACAGTATGCAGAATGTACCATCTATAATTGAGATTTGAGAATATGTGAAAAAATAAACAGCAAATTCCCATAAATGCTTCTTGCAAAAGCTGCTTCAGCCGGAGAATTTGGACTTCTGATTCTCTGCTTGCACAGATACCTTGCTTAATGCTCTATATAGGTTTTCATTGGGTTTTGCTCCTTCATTGAACTCATTAATGAAGAAAACACCTAGGGCAAATATCATCTTTCTGATATACATACCGTGATATTAAACCAAACCCTAAGGGCTCATCCATGAACAGGAGGGAAGAATTGAAAGCAACAGCAAACCCTTCTGAAAATACTGCCTACTTCACCATTCTTGATGAGTCTGGAACTAGAAAAGACCAAAAGCAAAATGAGAAAAAGTCCTTCTGAAAATACTGCCTACTTCACCATTCTTGATGAGTCTGGAACTAGAAAAGACCAAAAGCAAAATGAGAAAAAGTCCACTTTTTAAACACTCTGCTTTGGTTCACAATTCCCAACCAAGTCATGTATGGGGGATTGTTGTTTTATGGCTTGCGTGCTTGCTTGTTTGTTTTGCCTTGTAACGAGTTTTGGGTCCTCGTGCATTCAGGGTTATTAGTCTTTGTTTATTGGGTTTTACAGAAGCAGAACACCAGAAGCCAAGCAGCACGCAATCACACAAAAGCTGAAAAGAAAAAAGGCCAAAAACTAGCTAGGGTTAGAATATAGGCTGTGTTAGGTTCATCATTACTCGCTCCCTAATGCCTGCAACTCTCTGTATGCTGTCCCAAACAAGACATTGAATAGAAAAGGATTTTATAAATGTAGGCCCTTTAAAATTCTCATCCCTTTCTTCTCTTTAATTTATTACAACCAACATTTTTTAATATTTTTTCCTTTTGCTTTGCTTCTGTATCAAGTCTCTGATTTCTTCGCTTCACATCACATTATTACTTTAACAGCCACTGACTTATTTTTAACTTCTATCCAGAAGTTCAGTTCCCAAAAAGGGGTAAAATTCTTCTGAGGAAATTTAAAGAGGATAGGGTACAATCTAATTGTGAAAGGCTAAGATCAGGATCAGATCATGATCATCATCAAGATTATCTTATCGGGTCCATGCCTTTTGGGATTTTGCATCTACGATCTTATCAATCTCTTATTTGGGTCCCGTTTTCTTAATCTGCTTGGGATTCTGAATTTCTGATTTCTGCACACACACACAAAGAAAGTTTTAAAGCACAGTGGAGGGGCGGGGGGCGGGGGACTATTAGAAAATGGACCTCAACCCTTATAATTTTGATCGATTAGAAATCTGAACTAATTTCATAAGCGGTGTTGATGCATATTTAAGGTGATGGTACTAAAAATTAACTAAGACCTAAGACCCATAGAGGCAAAAAGGTAAGCATTACCCTGTTGATTTTATGAAACAAACTGTGAACAGCTACTCTACTAGGACTTACATGCTCTTGGAGGCGAAGTACAAATTCATAATTGCATTCCAACTTTACCTGTTTGAGGAAATGCCAACTTGTTAGCTGCCAAAGCTATGGTCCACTTCTGCCTTTCAAACATATCGATTAATCATTTGAGCCACTCAGGGTTAGCCCCACTATCAATTCTAAGTAAACCCTATAATTTTACTAGATTTCATAAAACCTTTTATTATAAATGGAAAAAAAAAAAAAAAAAAACACTTTTGGCTGAAAGTTCTGTAAAAAGTTACAAAAATTTGTAGCAGAAAGTATCCAGGTATTTGTTCGGAGTTTCAGGGGTAAGAAGTTGACAGCGTATGAACTACTTTTTATATTTTAACACCACAGGTTACTAATGAAGACATAAAGAACTGGGATTGATGGTAACTTTAGTCACAGTTAAAAGCTTGCATGAAAAGAATAGAAGTCAAGACCAAATCGGATGGCTTAGGAAATTGCGTTAAAGTACTCTTCTAAAAAGTCTTGGGCTATTTTTAGCATTACATTTTTTCCAATGGACCAGGGCCAAATATGTTTGGGCTCAATAACCAACGGTTCATTTAGGCCCTTAGTGTTCTGTATTTTACTGAGAATTGATCCAACAATAATGGGTTAAAGCCCAACTTAGACAAAGAGAAAAAGGAGCATTTTGATTCATTTGACATCACGAGCGGTATGTTATTTTGGTACATAAACGAGTTTGTCCGACGAATATTATAAGCCCATCCTATCAAAAACTTTTTCTTAATTTTGTAGAAAAAATGCGTAATTAATTGATGTGATTTTTAAAAGTGGATAATAGTTATATGCTTAAAAGTGTAAAATAAGGCTTTATTGATTCTTGTAAAAGAGATTTCTAATTCTAATCAAAATCTTAGATGCTCCTATACCTCTTTTTGAAAGATGGTATAACTTATCAAATCACATTATCAAAAAATCCCAAGCTTCATTAACATTTAACTTTTATGAAAATTAATTATATTTATTAACCAAATTACTATATAGTATACATATTACATAACTAATATTAATATACAATATTCAAAATTTAGAAGAGTCGTGGAAACATTTTAAATGGTAGTATTGTTTGAAAATGGTAGATTATGGAGTTAATAGGTAAAAAAAAAAAAAATTAAAATATGAAATATTTAATACGATGAGTAGCTCTTGTAAAAAATACTTATGCTTTAAGTTCTTGAGATTTTTATGGCAATATCTTGCTTATCTTGTTATTGTGGGTTTGGTTCATATTGTTCTTGCATTGAAATTGACCTACAAGGCATCTAAAATTGTCTTGTGATGTGATGATTCTTACAAGTTACACTTCGTATATATTTTCGTAGTTTGGAAAATTCAACCCCATTTTGGTGCCCTCGTTTCAACTTTCGATTATCTTTTTTTTCCAACAATGAATCGATCCAATTCTCGATAATACATCAAGGCAAAAGGCTTTAGTTGCCTTCCCTTAATATTGGGTTAAGGGCCCCTTAATGCAAATTAACAAGAATCTAGCAAAGGCAAAAGCATTAGTAAAAAAAGAGAAGCAACATTTGGCTTAATGATATTCACTTTTCTATCTCAATTTTGAAGTTATAAGTTTAATTGTCTTCATGCGTTTGTGTGAATTATTTTTTTCATATACTAATTTGAAGTTAATTTCTTCTTATATGAAAGTAGATTGTTGATCTTTCACCAAAATAACGACACTCTAAAATATTAAAAAAAAAAAAGAAGGCAAAGGAAAACTGATTTTAATGTGTTAATTGTAATAAAAAACTTGAGCTTCACTTTTGGGAGAATATATATTAATTTATCTACCCCTTCCAATGGCACAAATGAGAGAATAATCTTTGGTCTTTGTTCCTTTATCTTTCTCAAACTCCAAAGAGCCAATGAATTAATCAAACATTAACGAGATTCTATTGGAATAATCTCTCTCAAAATTTTTAAGCTTTCTTTTTCTCTTTTGTTTCACTTTATATATTCTGATTTTTCTTTTCACATATAGAAGAAGAAACGTGATTGAATTTTTGAAAGCTTCTCCATAAAATGTCCTCCCACCGCATACCTCGCAAAAAGCACTTTGTTAGGGCTAATTAAACCTACGTGTCGTTGCCTTAGTAAAAGCACTTCTCCTATAACACAAGATTATTTGTTTAAAATTTTACACGTGGATTAATTATTTTGCATGCTAATCTTGCAAACTTGTTATGAAATCAACACGCAATAAACAAGTCCTTAACACATATTAAAATGACCAAATCACTTTATGATATTATAATGAGTGCAAGTTAAAACTAAACGATACTTGAGTTATTTGGAAAAGAATCAAAGATTTATTTGTTAGAAATTAAAAAAACCTGTCCTTAATGGAGAAGTCTTGAAAACTCAGGGACCTCATAATAATCAACTACAAAAATGATAAAAGTCATTGACAAGCTTTAATTTGTCTCTGTAGACGGGTGTTTGTGGCATGGGAGATAGCCATTGAATTATCTTCAAAGGTATAATAATTCTACATAAGCGTCAACTTGATCTTGTGCCTGCAACAAAAGTCAAGTCTTCTTTGAACACATGCCCATGAAAACAAAATTGAATAATATAAATGGAGAATCCAGTCTGTGTGGATATAAAATATCCACGTACGTGTTGTAGCAGTTTAATCTCTTAGGTTTTAGGTGTCCACTGAACGCAAAACAATCCACAGATAAACATTTGTTTTCTATTGATCGATCATAAACGATCATGCTGAGGAAAAATTGGAAACCACTGTGAGGGATGGAATTCCAGGCTAAATTGTTTTTGAAAATTGGAAAGTTGAAACCAATAATTGCTATTTCCAAACCAGATAATACCAAAGCGGGTGCTATTATTCCCATATGCAACTATATGGCTTACTTCTTTGACCATTAGTACACAGGCATGCAGGTAGGTTACTCAAAATGTTAAGTAGCTGTATATACTTGAAAAAGTTTTAATATTCTAATTAATTAGTCTCGTTACTGAATATTCATTAACTTATGTAGTTTGAGTTGGGTTTAAAATTTATTTGGCACTAAAACAACCTTTATAATTTTTTCAAACTGTCAAATATGGCTAAAATTTCATTATCTACAAAGTGAGTGAGATATGATCTGGTAAATCTAAAAGAAACTTACACTAAACCAATCTTAGATTCCAAATAAAGAATTGAATTGTAAATATTAAATCAGAACTGTCAAACCAAGCTGCTTTCTTGCTTTATATCTTCAATAAATTAATTAAACAAAGAAAATTTGATGATAAGTTTCTCACCAATGTGTTTCCTTTATGGCAGGTCCTGGTGCCGACAATTACCTCATCCTGATGACTGAATACTAAAATACAAATAAAAAATCACCACCTAACCAGACTGACATCAATACATCAACTCATATTTGTTTGCTTCTAAATCTTGTAAATCGATATATACATGCACGAATAATTTTTTTTTATTTGCAAATAAAGTTCTTTCTCTATCATACTAATCCATTATATTTCATTATATACTTCCTATTTGTGAGTAAAATAAAAATTATCCCTCATCTGCAACTCATGAAATGGCGTGCTGCTGTGAACTTTGGCACAAAAATATTATTTAGAAGACTGAAATAGACTGATAACAAATATATAGATAGATGAAGCTTATCTCTAATTCTCAAAGCCGATCTCTCGATTTACCCAAAAAAAAAAAAAATTACATGAAAATTATCTTCAAATTCTATCTTGTAACTTTTGATGCAGTTTTCGTGTTCTGGGACACGTGGCAGACACCCAATAGGCCGGCATCTCCTTGTTTGTATATCATAAGAATTTTAGGTTGATCGATCCAAATATGGTTTAGCGTGCCAATGAAATTCAAGTCATTTAATCATTGCAGGCAGATTCAAAGCCAAGTAAACGAATTACATGTAGAAAATTGATTTGCCAATTTAGAAAAATGAAAGCAATGGTGGACAGCTGGTGAAGCAATTGTGGAACTTGAATGGCTGTCGCTGTCTGATAAATTAGGTAATTTAATTCAGCTAAGCAAATTTAAACAACAAAGATTAAAAGATAAATAAATAGATAATCATTATCTATTCGTATGATAATGCAAGATCGTAAAGTATTTTTAATTAAGAATGGATGGTTGCACTGTTTTTGGTCATATTATCAATCAAATAATTAATGTTGTTTCTTTAGGAATATTTTTCTTATAACCAATCCCCACAGAAAGAAATTTTCTTTAAAAAGATTATAAATGTATGAATATTCAGAAAAATAACTATTTAATTTAGACAATTTTTACTCGCTCAAATAATTAAAAAAATTATAATAAGGTGAGTTTAATTTATACTCAAAGAACTAAATTTTAATATTGTTGAAAGGTCATGATAAAATTTATGCTTTTGAAAGAATGTTCTATGCCAAAAGGCGATGTCCCACCTACAATTATTCTTCCACTTTAGGAGACATAGACAATACTAATACATTTTCTACAATTAATTTTACTTTTCTTGTCTCCCTAATTTGCATTATTAAATTACTCTATGCATGAAAGTGACAAAAATATATCTTGGTTAGATTAACTTTTTAATCTCTCTGCTTCTTGATTAATTATTATCAATGTATTTTGTTCTGTATTTATTCGATATCACGGTGGAAATCAATATCAATGTCCAATAATGCATTATTATGAGGTAATTAGAAATAACAAAGAGACTTTTGTCTCTGTCCCTTTTTGAACCATCCCTAAATTGCAGGGATACCTTATAAGATACGGTGACATCAATTTTGTTAAAAAAATCAGAAAAGCATAATCTACGTTGATGTCACTAAATTCTTTTTAAGCATGCAGTAGAAAAAATTATATTATTAATTTTCCTTTAAAATAAATTTTATATGTTAATTTGTTTGTGCATATGAGTTTTATGATTTATTTATTGTGTTTCATTCAACATTCAATTTAATTCACTTCACTTGAACTATCTAATTTCAATTCAAATTAATATATTTTAGTAGACGATTTTGTTTTTAAGTAATCTCCAAGCCAAAGTTTAGAACCATATTATTTAAAAAAAATAGAAAAGAGTACAGTAAATTCTAATCAAGAAATAATATGGTTATTTAGTTGGTATATTTGGTTGTTAATTTAATTCAATTCTCATTAAATCTAATCGAATTTCGATAAAATTCATTAATTATTTTTAATATTTATGGATTTTTTTTGTCGATGATAATGATGAATTCAATCAATAGAACTTTGTACATACCAAAGCATATATATTATACATCAAAACACATATTCAAAGTACATTCAAAGTACACATATATATATATATATATATATATAACTAGCCGATTAATATTAAACCGTATGCAATCATAAAAAACAAACAGGTCCTAATCAACAGTAACAAAAGCACTTTTCTACACTATATTTCCAGCTTTTCTAATTGCCTACATAATGGAACAAGCATGTGGGTTTTCATCGCTGAAGAGAGAAATCAGCTTCTGGTCGGTTGCATTAGGACTTGGAAGTGCTTGTACCACGTTCCTAACATAACCAGATGGTGCTTTTTTATCATAAGCTTGAGCCGCATATGGATATGCCACCAAATTGTACGGAACATAAGGCCAAAACTCAGCTCTTTTTCCTGTGCTCTTCACTTTCTTTAAGACCTTGTTTGGATCCACATAACCAGTCACTGTTACCCGGCTTTGCTTCCTGTTCACTTCCACTGATTTTGCACCTGTATTAAGAATATAATAAAGTTTCCGTTAATAAGCACTTAGCAATTAAGCACTTTGAAGAACTTTGTATTAAGGACCTGTTTGGTTTCTAAGTTTGACTCTATTAATAGAAATTTGCTTTTGTTTTTGCGTGATAAATTTGCACCTACCACATAAGACAAATAAAAAATTTTGATGGAAGTGGCAAAGGGGGTATCTGGAAATAGCAGTTTCTGATGTGTCCATAAACAAGTTAAAGGTCCAAGACATACACATGCAAAAAAAATATTTTAAGTAAACTTTTTTTCTGCATGAAATTTCAATTATTGTGCATCCTCAGAAAGAAAGATTACTTAAAAGACTTGTAGAATAAAATAATTTGAGTGAAAGTTAAACCAGAGCCTCTCTATCGTGCGCAAGAAAAGAAAATTCACCATTTCGTTTTAGCTTTAGTTAGAATTAAAATTGGTTCCTTGTACCTTACACAATAACAAAGACCTTATAAAGGAAAGAGAAGAAACATAAAATAAAATAAAATAAAATAAAATAAAAAATTTAAGTGAGAGGAAGAGTACATGATTAATTTGTTTATAAAAATTTTCAGGTGCTGACTATATGAAACAGTACTGTTTCATATATATTTATACAACACTAAGACGACGTTCTTAAAAGTGCGAGAAGAAACAAAATAAGTTTAGTATATGAACCTTTCATGGAGGAAACAGCATGGCGAACTCTCCTTTCGCAGCCATCACAATCCATTTTCACCTTGATTTCAACTGTCTGTAAACTCACAAGGAAGGGAAAAACGTTACTCCTTTTTTAACATGAACGAAAAAAAACAGAGAGTTTAAGCTTTGAACGAGTTTAACCTGCATAGGCTTGCGTTTCTTCCTTTTCGGGGTAATCTCGATCAAATCGAAGAGATGGTCAAGTGCACCCATTTTTGCTCAAGGAGAACAAATTAGCAGAGAGCTTGGAAGAGAGAGAACAAATTAAGCTTTTGGAGGATGGGAATATGTGTGATGTGGTGTGGTTTGTTGTATTTATAGAAGAGTCAAGTTATTGGGTATTAAGAGAGATTACGGAGCGATAATTTATGCTTAAGTATCAAATTAATATGGGATAATAACATTCAGGTCCCTATCTTTTTATTATTTTTCAAATAAAAATAAAGTTTGTCTACTTGTACCAACTCGACTTATAACCCCTAATGAAGTAACTGAACTACCTTTAATGTTAAGTTGCATACTCTAATATTTAGATGGTGGAAAATTTTCAATATCGCATATGGCCTTCTCTTCTCTTGTGACTTCAAAAAATGAGTAAATTTAGTTTAATAAACGTTAGGGATAAAGTTTACCCACTTTGAATATAAATTTTTTCATTTAATTTTAAACTATAAAGTATCTCAATTTCTATTTTTTATTAAATTTTTGATATAATATGAGTGGATTGTAAATTATATTATTTAAAAAAAGAAGTTAGGGATTTATTTGATGTATGAAAAAGAGATGGGGATTAGGATATGATTACTCCAAAATGATATGGTAAATTAGATAAATAATTACTTGTGTCCATAAATTATGCAGATCACTTTCAGAAATATTTTATTCTCATGGCTGACGACTTGACTTTTGTGTCCTGAATCATGATTGGCCTATTAATTAATTTATTAAAAAAAATAAAATAAATTTTTGGTCTTAGTGGCTTGCTTGTGTGAATGACAGCTTACGAAGGAGTCGTTGATGTTGTTGTCTTCGCTGTTGCCTTCGGTCCAAAGAAAGTAAAAAAAAAAATAATCAAAAAAGAAAAACACTGTTGGAAATTGCTTTCTGGGTTTCCTCTTATTTTCTGTACAATTGCCTACGCGGTTCTTAGGAAACCGTGTGACAATCCCTAGTCCCTCTTTATTTCAAGTCTATATAATTTTTACAAAAAATAATTATTAATTAATAACAAAAATTATCTGTCTTAATTAATTATTATCATTGTTTTATTTAATACCTCCATACAGAACGATATACGTACAATACCAGGTTATCATGTTTGATGAGTCACATATTTTGTATGTTGAATCATCTCTATACGTGTATGGAAATAGAAAAATTTGTGTACATATTGTAATATTGTCTAGATAATTATAACATTGAACTCAGAGGCCGATCTACAGCAGCAATCCCCACAGTTTTTTAAAAATTTTTATTATATTTTTTATAATTTAAACTTATATATTAATTTTAGATATGTTTTGACTCTGGTTGTTTTGTAAAGTTATTTATTTATTCATTAGTTTATTAATTATTTTTAAAATATTAACTATTAACTTTATCTTTTAAACATTTTAGTCCTCAGTTTTTCAATTTTAGTTTTACCTTGGAACCTAATGAAATTAAGGTTTATAAATTATTTTAAGCTGTTTTTTTTATTACAATACTATATGCAACTAAAATTTTGACTTAATACCTCATATTTAATTAAAATATTGTCGGATTCATTTTTAAAGTTTATCAAATAATTTCAATAAAATTCTAGAAACTCTCATATACTCTTCTAAAATTTCGTAAAACTTATAATATCTCCTTTACAAAACGAATCAAATCAAAGT
Source organism: Azadirachta indica (assembly GCA_022749755.1). Classification (NCBI taxonomy): domain Eukaryota; kingdom Viridiplantae; phylum Streptophyta; class Magnoliopsida; order Sapindales; family Meliaceae; genus Azadirachta; species Azadirachta indica. Next base: position 6,225,570 of record CM040443.1, on the reverse strand, counting down.
TTTAAAGAATGAATAAAATTACTTTTGTATATAACCTAAAAAATTGAGTTTTTCTCTCCAATTTCGTCCAATTTGGTACTATAAATTTCGTGTCTCACTTTAACAAGTTTTACTAGACTAGACTTTTGTCAAAGTCATTTTTTAAAATATTTTATAGTAATACTTATTTGAAACTAAACTTGTATCATTTTCTGATGGAGATAGTTAATTAATTTACTGCATGTATTAAAAAAATTTAAAACTAAATTATCCGGAGTCTATCTGTCTTTTATTTATGGGGAATTTTCAAATGTTTGAAGCCCATCGTTATATTCAAAGCTGCAATAAATTGATTTAACCACTCAATTCGATTATTAATTAGAGCGAAAGTTACATGAAATTTATCTTCTCATTGTTAGTTGAGTCAACTAAGCGATTAGCAAACTACCAAGTCTCGAGGGTGGCAAAAACCCAAGGGGCTGGAACCACACCTTCCTTGTCGTGTCTGTTTCATGTATTAAATCAAATTAATTCAATTCAATTATTCAAGATAATTTAAGAGAAATTTTTTGACCATTCAAATAAATTATTTCTTTTTAAACTCAAAAATCAGAGAAAAATTCTCTAAATAATTTTATGGTCCCTCTCCAGAAAAACCCTTTTGTCCTACCCACAATTATTAATTCTTCCTTCTTTTCTGAGTACATGTACAATACAAAAATACATTTTGTACTATTATCTTATTATTATATATATATATATTTTCTTGTCTCCCAAAATGGATTATAAAAATTTAATTTCAGCAGCAAAATGACAAAAATATATCTTGGTTAGCTTAATTATATCATCGTTTTGACTTTAATTAATGGGATATTAATATCTTTAATTTTGTTCATTTATTAATTTGGTTATGCTGTGTCCCAAATGAATGTCCAATAACGCATTATTATAATAATCTATTAAAAAATTTTTCTATCCGTCTCTTTCTAGGTGACCCGAATTTAAAGGGATACATTGCAGGATTTGGTGACATCAGTTTTAATCGATTTGAAATTATTTTAATTTTGCATTGCTAATTTAGTCTCGAATTTAACTTATAAATTAGAGTAATAGGAAAAAGAAAATCATTTGATTCAGAAAAAAAAAAAAAAAAAAAGCCATGAGAACAAAATTCAGTAAGTACTTTTGGATTCAAAACATATTATTAAGACTTCTAAAAATGCTCTCACTACTCTAAAATCTTTCCTACTCATCCGCTCTCATACATAAAAGCCAATAAACATGCCCTGATGAAATAACAAGAAGCACTTTTTGTCTATAGAAAATTGTGGATTTCTAGCCTTTGGTTTTCATAAGTTGCCTACATAATGGAACATGCATTTGGGTTTTCATCGCTGAAGAGAGTAGTGAGTCTCTCGTCGGTTGCATTAGGGCTTGGAAGTGCTTGGACCACGTTCTTGACATAACCAGATGGTGCCTTTTTGTCATAAGCTTGAGCCACATATGGATATGCCACCAAATTGTATGGAACATATGGCCACAATTCAGCTCTTTTTCCTGTGCTTTTCACTTTCTTTAAGACCTTGTTTGGATCCACATAACCAGTCACTGTTACCCGGCTTTGCTTTCTGCTCACTTCTACTGACTTCGCACCTACAGGAAATTAATTACATATGAATTTAGATTTAGCTTAAATTAGTTTAAAACATTGTCTGCAGTTCATGATTATAACACAAGCGCTTGCTCTTAATTAATACTTGATAATGACAGAAAAATAATTTATGAATGGTGAATACAAGTTTGCGAAATAAGGGTATGTTCGGTTTGTGGGATTTGGCTCTGCAGAAAATTTATGGTTCCTGTTTTCAGTACGAGGAAGCCTTGGTTCTTGAAGAGACTTCTTAAGTTTTACTGACAGATTTTTTGATATAGCCATTAATGAAGGCTGAAAAAATGAGTTGGAATGTTTTGTCTCTGTGTTACCTTTCATGGAAGAAACAGCATTTCTAACTCTTCTTTCACAGCCATCACAGTCCATTTTCACTTTGATTTCAACTGTCTGCAAGTAAAACAATCACAAATAAATTAATGAAAACTCAGAATTTTGACATTGAATGAAAAGAAAACCAGCAAAACTGCGAAACACAACACAGAGAAAGAGAGTTTAAAGCTTGAATCCTTAATTGACAAACCTGCATGGGCTTTCGTTTCTTCCTTTTTGGTGTCATTTCAAACAAATCCAACAGATGATCAAGTGCACCCATTTGTCCTTCTCTTTTCGCAAATTCAACGCAGAATTTAAAAATGGAAGGAGAGAAGGATCAGCGAAAGAGATGAAAGAAACTGAGGATGGAAAAAAGTGTGGTCTGGTGTAGTTCTATTTATAAGAGAGTAATCCTGAAGCAAGTTTTGAATTATAATATTATTAATAATTAAGAAAACGACTTGTGTCTCTGAATCATGCAAACCATATTTCTCAAAGTTAAAAAAAAATAGAAAATCATTTACTGACAACTTGTCAATCGGGTTTCGATTCTGATTGGCCTGTTAATTATAAACTAATACATAAAATAAAAGATATTTAACAATTTTTTAGTCTTAGTTGTTTGCTTGTATGACAGGTTAATGTGGAGCTGTAATCTTGCTGTTTCATTTGTCCAAAGAAAGGCAAAACCGTTGTAAAGTGCTTCTTTCTGCATGGGTTTCCTCTTGTTTCCTGTTGCACAATTTGCTTACGCGGTTCTATTGACTGCTAGCTTTACATTCAGACTACTTGCCCACAGTTTCTTCTTCATTTCAAATTAACATATTATTCTCAATTTTTTTTGTTAATTATAATTAATTATTTTTTCATTATATATATAATTTGTTGTATATTTTAGTTCTTGCATGCATGTCCTTTAACATGAAGAAGAGGTGATTGGTTGATTGATTGATTTTTTGCTTGATATTATTGTACGCATCCGTATTTTTCAAATAAAGATGTCCCAGCCAATGAAAAATAACAGTGATTTTAATTTTAATATTCTCACCTTACATGAAAATTGAAATCAATGGACTATCAATCAGTACAAAGCATCAAAAGGACAAACTTCGTAATGATTAAATTGATAGCTAGAATTATTTTTTTATTTTTGTGGTGAAGTTTCTGTGAAAAGCTTCTCGCATTTGCTGTATCGATGGAGATAGATAGTTTAAATACATAAAAATTTGTGTAAACTAATTGATCTGGAGCCCATCTGTCTTGCATTATTGACAATTTGAAAGAGATATTGCTTTTAATTTCCAGTTATAATTAATGTATGAAATTGGTATTACAATTCTTGAAAAGAACCCATGACTTCAATTATATTAGCAGCTGTCCATGGATCCTCTACTTCTTTAACTTAATTAATTTCAGTTTTTCCTATTTTTAATTTTATATAACTTATTCTCTTGTGATGAACATTTTAGAGGGATATATATCTATCTGGGGTATGATTCTTATCATTAATTGATATGAAAACCTAATGGAAAAATACAAAAATTTTGTTAAACTTTTGTTACAATAATTGGGCATTGAATTGAATGAAATGGGGCCAAATATTCAAGAATTTTAGGTGAAGCAACTCCTAGAAGATGTTTAGCTACTTCCTTCCAATCTATATGTATAGATATACATAGATCTTATACTGACAAGTCTTTTCTTCCCCAAAACTGGTGTCCACATAGAGAAAATTTTCATGGTTGTAAATGCTTTCGTCTCCATAATTCAAGTGTGTCATTTTCTGTATGTTGTTGGCCTGCACGTACCCACAAAAACCGGCGCCCCACCCCCCGACCTCTCTTTTGTTCATTACTCCTTTTTATTTCTGTGTAAATTATTATATATGTACTTCCCTGAACAAACATATTATTGTACAATATTCCTCATTCCGTTCTTATGGAAGAAGTGATGTTTAATTAGCTTTTAGCCATTAACATTTAACATGAATTATATATGTTGTTGATCTCATATTCAAAGTTGTTCATCAATCTAAAAAAAAAAAAAAAGAATTTTACTACTACTCAATATGATATATGTAGCATTGATTTGATGTTCGAATTCCAAGTCAATCCAATAAAAATTTATGTAATTGAATCAAAATTTACGAGCTGAGGCTTCAAATTAATATTTTTACATCATTTCATTTCATATATAGACTAATAATTATAGATTAAAAATGATAGTACTTTAATTTTAAACACATTTAAATCAAATTAGATGATTATTTTTTGAAAAGAAAGAAACCAATTGATCAAATGATTAAATTAAAATTTCTAACAGGTATTAGTGAAAGAAAATTATACGTGAAAATAATGCATTATATATACATATATATGGATGCAATCATGATGTGCTTCTCCCCTCTCGAAATATTCGAATTTGACCAAACAAGTTACTACTATACAATACAAACAAGTCAAATAATTTTGAAAAATAGTGGTATTGTAAACAGCCAACAGCCGCAGGGCTACTGCAAATCGTTGGCTGCAGCCATACAAGAAAATACATGTAGGGAGGTTTTATGATTAAAGGGCAAGAGAAGGCCAGCTGGGCTGAGGTAGCTCAAGTTTTGGTAAACGTCGTTTTACAAATTCCCTACTCGTTTTTCCCATTTTTTGAAATAATATAAAAAACTCATTTGTAAAATACCACACTCCTACTCTTTCATTATTACTCAGAATTTCAAATAATTTAAGAACATTAAAGGTATCCTAAACTTATGCAAACTATATTAAAAAAATAAATATTTAGTTATTTTTTTATACAATATTTTGATATCAAACATATAATGTTATTGTGTGAGAAGAAACTTGTGAAATTTCATGAGAAATTATGTATTAATGAATAAGAATCACATTTAACTATTATATTAATTTTAATATTTTTTTAATATAATAATTTCATATGTCTGCAATTTCCCTTTTGTGTATGTCTATGTATGTAAAAATAATGTTAAATTACGCACGTCACTTTTAAATTCAATAATATTTATATTTTAAAAAATGTGTACGTTCTTCCACAACTTTCCATTGATAGAAACGCTTACTAAACGATTTCACAACATTTATATTTTAAAAGATGTGAATATTTTTATAAAAATTTTATTGATAGTCTATGCTTATTAAAGATATTTTCCTTACATTAAATACTGTCATTTATATCGTCTAATCAAATCCAACTAGTTGCCCTAAGATATTGGGCAAGGTTGGAACATATTGGTATTAGTCAATTTAAATGTCCCATTAAATATTTTTCCAAAAGAAATGTCACATCTAATGCTAATAATATTCATCTTCCTTGAGCCTTGGACTTAAACGTGGCAACCTCTAAACCAAACTTGAATTTGTCAAACCCAAAAGAAATTGCATTTTTGAAGTGTGCCTTTGTTTGAGTAAGAAAGAGTCAAACGAAAAAATTAATCCAATCTCTAATCAATTATTAGCAAAGTTAATTGTGAATATTACCACAAGTTAATAGAGTTCTTCTAATGATCGTATTTTACCATTTTAATTGTATATCAATACATGAAAAAAAAGATTAGAAATTTAATTTCATATTTTCTATTATTTTTTTAAACTAAAAAAATTATGTATCATTATTCATACAACTACAATTATAAAAAAAAAAATCTGTTTTAAACATTGATAAAAAAAACGTTATAAATACGTAATGCCCACGAAATATTAGAAGATTCTATTGATGGCTTAGTCATGGTGTTTGCATATCTATAAAAAAATGCTGAATCAATGATCAATAATTGTTTCTAATTAATTTAATCTACACACTCATGCACGTGCCTGTTTTATGCCATATATATATATATATATTAATTTGTACGAAAACGCATAGGGATATTATAACATATTGAATTAAGAAGAAAATATATGATATCAAGATTCCTTGAAAAAATTGATAAACATGTTTTTTTTTTTGGAAAATATTGAAGCAAATAATACTACTTTGAGTTTAGCATGTTTAATTCAAGAGTGTACTTGACGTGTAAGGAAAAAATAAGATATAATGACTGGTATTTTGTGCATTTAAATATCGTACTTCATCTATCAACAAATTTCCCTTTTTTCTTTTTTCAGTAGATTTGTATAATAATAATATACATAGTATGAATGTCAGTAATATTGGTACTATACATTTCAAGTTTTATAATTTATACTGGTTACTGATAGCCAAAAAAATCAATCAAACAATAGAATTTTGTGTTTAATATGTTTATTGAAAATTGTGTCTAGTATGTTAAAAAAAAATGATATAATGAGAAATATCGTGCATTTAAATATCCCATTTTATCTACCGGCAATTTATAAAAAAAATTTATAGAAAAAACTTGAGGTTGAATTCTGATCACAACAGAACCGATATTGATTTAATTTACATTAATATTAATGCTTTTCATGCATTAAAAAATTAACAGAGTACTTAAATTATGTGTTACAAAACTAACGCAATAGCTACTTCCGATATTTGAAGTTTTGTAATGGGCGCTTTGGGCCATTCCATGGGCCTACCCTTTGGATCCTGGTTCAAATATTGCTAGAACTTTTAATATCTGTAGCCCACACATATATACACTTAGAACAGAGCCAGGCGTGCATCATGCATGTCCAACTCCCTTATTGACTTCAATAATTACATGTTATAGGCAATTAAGATGCCTTTCATACAACAATTACCATTTTATTTAACGAAGATGATTAAGAAATTAATGCATTTAATAATTCGAAAAAGAATCTGTGGTAGTTATTACCCAGTTTTTTTTTTTTTTTTTTTTTTTATAAGCATATATAGTAAGAATATTAATAGCCAAAGTCATTACAAATAAAAGAAAAAATTCTAGAAACTGCAATGAATATGATGACTTTACACCGGAAAGCAACAGCAAACCAAACTTAGAAAAGACATTAAATTCCATCTCCAATTTGTCATCTTCCTTATAGTATCCTTTACAAGTACTCTTGCCTTTTAGGATTCAGTTTATTCGGATATATACGTTATGTCAATCAAATCTTTCCTTGAGGTAAGTTAATATTTCTCCAGCAGTAGTACTTTAATTGCATTTTAAACTTGGTTCTAAATCAATAGATATAGATATATATAGATGATTGTTTGCTCCGACCTCCATTATTTTTCACAAATACATATATAGTTCGAAATTAATTGAGAGAAGTTGATATGAAAATAGATATTAGAATATAATTAATTAGCAAACATGTATGTATGCTTTCCCTCACTATTCTCTGATATATTCCTGCAGGATTCATCCTGAGTTATTTGGCTTGTTTCATCATGGACTCATGGACGAAATTATTGGAACCTCAAACCCTGCTTGTGATATTTATTTTCATAGCTTTTTCTTTCCATCTCATCCATGCTGCTGCCGCATGTTATACTGCACAAATACAACTCTGCAGGTAATCTTATAAATTTCCTTCGATGTATATATATTCATGTTGATTTATAATGTTATTGAGTTTGAAAAAAGATTTCAGATTTGGAAAAATTTTCAGCTTCATCAACATCGTTTGTGTCCACCATGACACGCATGGAAACCATGTTGGTCGTTAGGGATGTTGCGTAAGAAGATACAAAGAGTTGCTATAATCAATTGGATGAAGCCCCAAGTGAAACGCCTATATCATCTCCTCCATTAATAATCCAAGAGGTACTTTGTCGTCTTAATTAATTCCCATGTTCTGATTCAGAGCTGATCCTAAATAAAATCATTAACTACCAAGTAAAATAAATAAATATATAATGCAAGTCTTTGACAAATATAAATTTTATATGCTTTTTTCAAATATATATATATATATATATTTTTTTTCTTTGACTTTCCCCCGTCTTTTATAGGCTTCAACTAGCTTCAGAGAATCTCCAGCTGATCATTCCCCGGTGGAAGTGCAACATGTTGCTGATGAATCCTCGATTCAAAATGACGGTAATTATACATTTCGACTTGACAACTCAAACATATTGCTACTATGCTGACATTAATCATTTAAAGGTTTTCTGATTGGAGATGTGAGTCAACTTCATCTGATGAGGAGAATTCTTACTCAACATCATCAGGTAGGTCAACGGCTGAAGCTGAATTGAATGAAAGAGTAGAGAATTTTATAAAACAGATGCATGAAAAATGGAGACTTGAAAGACAAATAAGTAAAAACAATCCATGGAAATCTCCTATCTCATCTCCTCCACCTCCTCCTGTTTGTGATGAGGTTATTAATAATTAGCTCCAATCAGTTTCGCTTAGTTTCTATTAATTAATTTGTTGTGTACTAACAACATTTTACATATGATTAAGCACAGGTCAATCTGGATGCTGAACAGAAAAGTAATACTAGAGCATCAACATTTCCCATATATAAGATCGATATACCTGAAAATGATGTGATGGAAATCTACATAAACCACCAATCAGTAAACCTTCAGATACGTTTTGGAAAGAATCATGGTCTTCAGAATTGATTATAATTCTTGGTTGAATTTATTAAGCACAAAGATTGAGATGATTTTCATTATGTTATTGTCTTTTGTAATTTCATTTTATGTTATCATTTAACCTTTCTATTTGATAGCTGTGGCATGAGCTTGGATTTAATTAAACATTTGGGGTCTGTTCTTGTGATCAATTTTGAATTTTGACTGATTCCAAATCATCATGTATAGAGGATTCGTTTAACAAAGAAAAAATAAATTGAAAATCCTTGAATCAAGGCATCAGGAATGTTAAATAGAAAGTTAAATCATTTTCCCAATTTAAAATGTTGAAGACCCATCGTTAAAGATGTAAAAGAGGAGAAAATTATGGAAATAAAATTTAAAACAGCCATTAAAGACTTGAATTATTAATATTAAGAGAAACTTACTCTTATGATTAAGACATAATTGTCTTCATTATTAGTGATAGGTGGGAGATGATGTTATAGCGAAACTGACGGCATACGAACCAACCCAAAAACAAAAAAAAAAACAGAGAGAGAGAGAGAATAAAAAAACCATCAACACTTTGCATGAAAATAAAAGTAAAAGAATTATGATTTTGTTTTTAAAAAAAAAAACCTTTATTCTTAAAGATGTCATTAACGAGATTTTGATGTTTTTTTGGCATAGTTGACTTGATATAAATTCTCACATATTTAACACAACTAATACAAATATAATACCTCAATTATTCCTATAATCACTCCTAATTTATTAAAAAGAGTTCTTTGAAAAAGAAAGTTCTAATTACATTTAAATTTAGTTAGAAATTTCAAGACGATATAGATCCTAAAGTCTTTAGCCATGCCAACCTTTGTTCAGCTTTCATAACCATGAAAGCTTCACGCCTCCCAGGGTACTGGAACTCATCATATGCTTTTAAGGCAGCTTCGCTTGTTTGTTGAACACCCTCCATGTTATGTAACACATTGCTACAATCTGTGATTGAAAATGAAACGGTAGTATTCTTCGTTCCCTTCCTATCAGAACCTGATGAGGCTCTTTTCATCTTTCTTCTACGTCGATTCTCAGTCAGATATTCTTCAGGGATCTTGATTTCTTTATGCAGCTGATCAGCACCAAGATAGTTGAAGATAACAGTTAATTCCTCGTACAAGGGAAATGTGGATTCTCTGATTATCTCGGCTTCTGGATTGGCCTGCATGAATTCAATATCAGATTTTTAGGACATAATAATATCAACTTAATTTTTTGAAAGAACAATTTTAGGGATACAAACATCTTGTATAAATTATTACGTACCTCAATGTAGGCATTCCAACACTTATCATCAGCTCTAATTATCTTGTCCAAAGGATCCCAACCAAATCCTGCAGTATTCATCACCTTAGTCCAAGCTTTCCATTCCTTACGCATATTTCTCAAGCGTACTTTTATTTGTTCCTTGTCATATTTCACTCCAGTCTCCCAGAAGAACCCATCAATTACTGCTTCCCACCAGCCCTCATTAAATTTACTAGTCGATTTTTTTCCCTCAAGTGTTTGATAATATGCTACGTAGATTAGTACTTCATCCCGAGTCCAAGCTGCATACTTATTCCCATTCTTGCCAACCTATACAACACAATGCTATAGATATTTAAAATTGTCTTTTTGGAACTTGTTTTTGAATAAGAAAAATGATGTTTTCAGTTTCGACAAATAACTTGTTCTAAAATAGTATGACTTGTAAAAATTTGTAGTTGAGAATGTGAGATACCTTGTAAAAGGGAGGATGCGGAGATAAGATGGGCGATCGCAATGGACTGTTGTCCACTTGTTTCTCCAATCTCCACCGTTCATGCGCCTGTTTTATACTATCGTCTGCTTGTATATTTAACTCGGCTCTAGCTCTCAAGCTACTTGCTGACGTTGAAAACGTCCTCTCTGTACTGGTACTCGATACAGTGGATGATGCTGATGATGTCGAAACCGACGAATCCGAGGATGAAATCGAGGAACTTTCCCAATCTGAAATATATATAATTAGGAAATAGAATTTTGATCAGTCTCTATTATTATTATGTTTTAAAAAATGTTAATTTGAGATATATATTACCACTTGAAGAAAGATCGAACTCATATTTGGAGTAATCCTCCACATTGACAGGAGGGCTAGATGTAGATGAGGCAGGTGATGATTCCCACGCATTATAATTCTTCTCTCTCTCCCTTCTCCATTTTTCATTCTCTTGTTTTCCACTGTGATCCTCTACCCTTCCATTATTCACCTCATATGGAGCTCTCAAATTCCCTGATGACATCGAAGAAACTCTCATCAGAAATTTTTTTCCCAAAGCTAATATATGTTGAGCTATGTTACTGATATATAAGATAGAGTTTAATAGAATGTAATTTTTATATTACCATTGTATTCATGAAAACGAGAAGCATCGTAGTTGTATTCTTTATGATATTCTGGCTCTGCAGGTAATATCATCATGATGACAAGATAAACGATGGCAATAAAGAAAAGAAGCAAATATCCAGGGGGAAAGCATAGCAAACAGCATAGTAGTAGTTTCTTGAATGGTCCGGCAGAATAATAGACAGTAAGATCCATTTTGAATTCTGTACAGCAATCAAAGCAATCAGCAAAATTGACTATTATTGTTACCGTTCTAATTTATTGCTTCATGTCTTTCATAATCGATATCAAATCAATTAAGATTAATTCGGAAAAGTTCCCAGACATGAATCAAAAAAATTTAATTTATATGCAACAGTTAAAGAAATTAATTACCTTAAACAAGGATTTGATAGAGAATAGGAGGAGGCTGAGTTCTTGATGAGGAGATATTGTTAAGTCAATTAAAGAGCTTCTTGCTGCTGCAAATGAAAATGAAATATTGTAGATGAAGTGACTGCCTCTGGTAAACCATTAAGGCCACTTAATGTATTAAATTTGGTTGAAAGTGACATGCATTTTTCTAATTTAATTGTTAGGGTGCATTTGGAAATGTAATTAGTATCATCCAGAAACATTTTTACGATAGACAAAGTGCTTTTCCTTTTGTATAAAGGTTAAAGTTGATATGTGATGTTTGAAGTGTTTTATGAGAAGAAGAATTTAGAGTGCCCTTTACTAAGGTATATGTATTAAATAATTTTTATATCTAAGGCTGAATTTGAAATATCTAAATTTGTATTTGTACATATGAAAAGCAGCTATGTCGTAAATTTTTTTAAAATAAATTATCAATTTCTTTTGCGGAAACACTTTAGGAAGCTCTCCATAAAAGTCACTACTATTTTTTTTTTTTAAAATATATAATACCAAAGATGCTTTTCTCAGAAACAATTTTTTTCTGAGAGCCCAAACAAGCTGAAGATCAAACTGTTGTGGAAGCCAATTTCCAACACAAACAACAGTCAGCAGGCTTATCCCCTCAATTTATATTTGCCCTTTGATTGAGTCCCTTCTACATTAAATGACCTCACTATTGAGACGTTAATGAAGATTTGACCGGCCAAAACTTGACTAATTCTATTATTGTTCAAATTACTTAAAGAAGAGAATTTTAGGGTTCATGTAAAGAAAATTATATTGCACTAATCTACATCATTTCTGATATCTTATCAAAAGTCAGAGAAAAGTTCAGAAGCAACTTTCTTTAGTATATTACAAAGAGTGTAATCTCTCTACCTTCCATAATTGACAACTAGAATAATTAATTTCATTACTAATTTTTGCTAGATTACCTCGAATAAATAATCAAGGATGATAAGCTTATATATTATCATTGTTCACTCTCTGACTCAGCTTGAGAATATTTGAAGCTCAGACAAATATTTTTAATTCAGATTTTTCATAATTAATTACCAAATACAGCTAGCACAAGAAATCCCAATAATTCATTCATTTTACACCAGAAAGACACAGTCAACTTCATCACTTCAACTTTTAATATCAAAATTTATAACGGAGAGGCCGTTCCCCAGGCGGACGAGTAGCACGAGGGATATTTTGAGATGAAGTGAATAGACAAGAGGAGGAATATGAGAATGGAGATCAATTGAGAGATAAATGGACGGCAGTGATCCACTGGAATATGTCGCACTATCTCATCTCCTTCTCCCGTTAATAAATCTCTGGCATTTTTAATTAGCTAATAATTAATTTGTTTTTTAATCAAAATGTTGAAGAATCTATTACTTAATTCGTTATTTAGAATATTTTTAACAACATGAGTAGGATTTAATGGCGAAAACTCTTCTGCTATCGCGAAATTTGTAGCTTACTAATTGAATCAATCAATAGCTACTAATTAATAACAGTAAAAGAATAGAATCATATATTTGATATAGTCTTCTGCTAAAGTGCTAGGAAATTGCAAAATTCAAATATGACGCTGAAGACAGTTGTGCACTTCTAGTTAACATTAAATTCGAATTTTATGATATGCGAATATTCACAGTTGAATCAGTAACACATATATATTTTGATAAATAAATTGTTTAAACCTTAATCCTCAAGCTTAATTAAGGTTTCGGTTAAGTGGTAATTCAAAGTTTCATAAGCAATTGGCAGTGTTTTCCTTGCATTTATAATTGTGCCACTGCGATAAGTTTGAAGGTGATTTGCTTTCTTTTGAAAAGCCTATATGCTCAAAAGCTCTAATGAAATCATAAAGCTATTCCTTATAAGAGTTCAATAAACCATTCTTCTTAGGGGAGAAAAAAGTTTGAATAAATATAATCGATACAATCATGTATAAGATTAGATATATTGGCAGAGACAGCGTGTTCGAGACATGTTTTGACTCTAATTAATTTAGTAACTAATTCAAACGTTAATTAAATTGCTGTTCTCAGAAACTACCTTGGCCAAGCAACAAATAAATATTAAAAAGGAAAAAAAATTGTTTCATTGGACCAATATATATAAAAACTTGTGTGTGAACTTCTAATTGCTTAAACACCAAGACTTGGGAGAAATAACAGTATCGCTGCTTCTCTAAAAGTCATCAGTTCATTCAAATATGTCAATCAAAATTTTCTTTCAGGTAATTTCTTTAATTTAAGCATGCAATTAAAGTGATTCATATCTATATTAATTTATTTATCGTTTTCTCTATTTATTCAAAACCTTCGCTTTCCCCCCAGAAGAAATCACAGTATAATTCGTGTGAACTTTTCAAATTAAACATATGAGGTTTTTTAATGAGTGATTCATAAAGAGAAAAGGCTTTCTCTAATTCCGATAAGAAGGTAGACGCTCTAGTTTTATTCTTCTTGTAATTCTAACTTGCTTAGAAAGTTTTAAATATCATTGGCTTTACTTTTTGATGCTTCAGAACAAAAACTTAATTTCTCCAAATTAAAAATCATCTAAAATTCCTAAAATAATCCTTAAATCTTCAAGACTTCCAAAATCATTTGATCCACAGCTTAAATTACTTCCAAAATCACTCCAAAAAATCTTCAAGAATTCTTTTTGACTATTAAATTACCTCTTGATTTATCTTTTGGGCTTCATTAGTTTATCGATCGTTATTTATTTTCTCTGGCTGCGTTTGAGACAAATGAAGACGGTAGTAATAATTTGCTCTGTAGTCCTATTTTTCGGTCTTTGTGGGATAGGTAAGAAATTAAAGAACTCATGCTCAAAAACTTCTTAAGCTAGCTTTTCTTCCCTTTACTATTAATGTTTAATTATTTTTTTTAATTCTAAATTAACTGCAAAAGTTATTATTTCCAACAAGGTTGTATTATTGCAATGCATGAAGTTAAATAATAGATAAAAACATCTACTGATGTGTTTGTGGATTTAGGACCAACAGGTTTTGTAGTAGCTAGCTTTTATTGTGTTCACTGAAATCTAATTATTTCCATGCATTCTGACAAATCTAATTTATTTTTCTGTACACTTTTGGTCTTAGTTCGTTATAGCTAGATCTTAAGAGCTAAGATTCATTATTATATCTTCCTCGACCGAAAGCACCTTTTTTTATCATGTCTATTAAATAAATTTTTTCCCTTACCATTGAAGTTATTTAAACAAAATAAAATAAATAAAATAGACCCCTGAACCTTAAATTAGGTGAAAAATATATGATAATGATCTACAAATCTCGAGTTTAATTTGTTTGTGAATTAATTCGGATTAGATGAATTAATGTTTTGATGTATAACAGGAGTCGCCTCGAATGGTGTTGCTCGTTGTATGATAGACATATGGGAAAGAATATTAGTATTGCTCGAGCCTCCATATATTTTTATAATTATGGGTGGCATAATTTTCATTTACAGGCCTTCAAAAGCAAAAGTGCCGAGTGTTACAAAACATAAATACGTTTCTACACTTCAACACGAGGTATTATTTGCAGCAACTTCGATTAATTTATTTGTCTCTGACATGCATTGTGAAAAATTGCTTCATATAAATCTTGAGAATATAAAAATATGAATGTTAAAATTGCATTTAATTAATTAATTTGTTTTGCAGACAGACAAAGATGAAGAAAGCAATAAGAGGTATGCTTATCTGAGTGAAGTTGTTGACGAGGTTCTGATCAACGTTGCATATGACAAAACACCGAGGAAAAATAATTGGACAAATTCATTTAATGAGGAATACTGGTGGAAAGCAATCATTGATGAATTTTTCAATGAGACTGGAATTAGATTTGAGAAGCCACAAATGAAAGATCGCTTGCTCAATCTGTATACTAAATGGAAGGAAGGCCACAAGGTAATTAAGTATTTGGGAATATATTTTATCACTACTAATCATGCCCTAGTGACCATCTGGTCCTCAATTAATACAGGTTAATTCAGCAGGTTCCAAGAAAATTAGAGATGCCTCTCCCTTTCCAATGTATGAGCAGTTAACTGATATTTTCAAGTACCTTGACAGAGCAGTCGTGGAACCTTTTACAGCTTCGCAAAAGAAAGAAATAAACCCTAAACTAAACGCATCTTGCCTGAAGGATACTCAGATCAGTGATTGCAAATCCAAATTCTCCACAGCTTCAACTTCAGTCACTGTTGAGGTGCAAAATGAGCTCGTTATAACTGAAAGCAATGCCAGCAAACCCTCATTTTCTATTAAGGCTAAAAGGGAATTGGGTTTATTAGAGTTTGCAAAACAATTATTAATCGAGATATTTTATTATAATAAGGCAGAAGAAGAAGCTAGTACTAGTATTCAAGAAATGGATGCTTATTCAGTTCCAATTACAGCTTGTGTGAAGGTGCTAGAAGAGATGGAGGATATTCTTCAACGAGCAGGCAAACCTAATTATTTCTACAGGGCAATTGATAATTTCTTGAAGAACCCTGAAGTCCGGGAGGCTTTTATGGCCATGAAGTTTGAGAATCGGTTGGAATGGTTAAAGAATTTGGAAACTTTCCAAATTTTCTATTTGATATAGACGTTGTACTACCACAGCAATAGCGGGGATGCAATTACAATTGTTTCATGTGTTTCAATTGCTGTTTTCTTAGTGTTTATCATCGATGAGTTGTAAGCAGTTGGTGTAAAAGTGACTATCAAATATTAATATTTTCTAAATTTCTGAAATGAGAGAAATTACTTCAACTTGAAATTTTATTTATTTATTAATATTTATTTGAATCAAATAGAATTATTTTGGCAATTACTTCAATATGTTTTCCTGGATCTAAACGAACTAAATTATCATCAATTTAGACTTAACAAAACTTGGGTTTCCATTTTTTCCTTTGCCTCTCTCATTCTACCTTTTTGAAGATTCTTCCACTCTCCCACATTGTAATTCATAAAATTTCCAGAACTCCGCAGATCACTTGCTTCTTCTTGGCAGATTTCTTTTTCTAAATATTAATTAAGCAATGCAACTATTTAAAATATTTATATACATGCACACACACCCCATTCTTGCGATATAATTGAAATATTCTTCAGAACTTAATAGCAGTGGCTAGGGACTGAAACAAATTAACTTGTCAAAGGAGAGATGGGAGCCAATTTTAGCAAACGTCGTTCTGGTATGAAACAATTGAAGACCTTAAATTTGTTTTCTTGAAGTGCTTTTCTCGTTTTTATACATCAAGCAATTATAGTACATCAAGCAATTTCTCGTTTTAAATTTGTTTTGTCGAGTTCTAATTGCTTGAGTTTATTTGATATATTTCACAGTTTAATATTTATACTCTTCACTTTTTTAAAAAATTTCCAAAGTTTTTCTTTTGCTGTTATTCGCTAAAAATAGAATTGTGCTTGAATATGAATGTTGTATTGGAAGAATATATGTTGTTGATCTGTTACCAGTCAATTAGGTTCTGTAAATCAAAGAGAAATTACGGTTTTTATATGTATTATTGCTTGAGGTTATAGAAGAATTTTATAATTTAATTAGTCTCAAACTGTCTCCTAAATATTAATATAATGCAACATGTGGAGTCTCAGCATATGATTTATATGTATATTTAATAAATTTGTAATTGATTGAACAATTATATCAAAAAAAAAAAAATTATACGGAGACATCTTACAAAACCATTCAATAAAATCATGTCATGTATTTAAAATTTTTTCTTTAATTTATATTAATTTTAAATATTAGTATATCGATCTCATCAACATATATAACATGTAAAAATGTAGATTTTATTTTTAAATTGTTAGCATGCAAATATTTTTCATAGATACATACTTATTTTGGGCAAAAAGACCAAATAATCATGCTCCGGAGCCTCCATCGGCACCCCAGTTGAAGCTGCACCCTCCTTCTCCACCTCCCCACCGGAGCCAAGCCTCCTCCGCTTGATCGGAAAGGAAAAGAGAACCTGAACGATAATTCAAATCTTGTGAAGGGGGAACAATCTCATCAGCTTCAAATGTTAAGATCAATTCACCACCTCAACATAGTCGTCAGTCCGGATATATTTATCTGCAGCCAGAATACAATTATCCTACTTGGTCTTATAACTATCCACACCCGGAAATAATTATCCTCAGCCAGTGTATAATCATTATCGTTCATATACTTACAAATAATTTTATCAATATCCCGACTATAATTATCCTTATAATTACTCGTAATCCCTGAAGCAGCAGCAGCGACAACAAGGGAAGAAGTCTGAGCACGAGATGTTTACAGAAATCCTAGCTGCTGCATTGTTTAACCCATTTCCTCGTGCAATTATGATATATAAATTCCATCCATTTTTTATGAAATTCAAACTTATTTTAATTCATTTTTTATTATTAAAAATATGTGCAAGTTCATATAGGAATACATACATCAAAGTACGAAAAAATTCTACGTGAATATCTGATAAAATCTAATCAAAATTTGCTTAAATGAGGGTTTTTTTTTTTTTTTTTTTTCATATCTGAAGATATTTTATGCAATATTCAGACATTAATATTTAGCTCGTAAATCTATTATTATTATAAATTATGGTAAAAATGTTCTCTTATGGGTATTTTCGTAGTTCCATACTTTAACGTTCAGTATCGTTAACACCTTTAACTAACTTCCCATACCCCAAAGTTGCCACGTGTCATAGCTTTCCCGCCAAAACTTTAACCAACTCTCTGCAACTATAACCGTATCTCCTATAAACCAAAGAAACCGGATTTTTCAACAGAGGAAAAAGCTTGAATCCTCCACATCAATGGCTGCCAAACTTCTCTTCTCCCTCATTTTTCTTTCACTGTTCTATCTATGCCACCCGCTTCCCGAGAACTCCGTTCTTGACGCCGTACAAACCCTCTCGAATTCAGGCTTCCTATCAATGGCTTTAACTCTCGAATTCGGCTCCAGAAATCTTAATCCCGCCGTCGCCCTATCTCACGATCTTCTCTCCCTCTGATTCCGCTTTCGCTTCTTTTGGCCAACCACCGCTTTCCCTTCTTCAACTTCATTTCTCCCCGCTTTCTTTCTCCCCTTTCTCCTTGAAATTCCTCCCCTTCGGTTCCAAGATCCCAACATTGTCCCCTAATCATTCATTGATCGTCACTTCTTCCCAGTCAGACGATCAGATTTCACTGAACGGCGTCAAGATTAATGATTCGGCAATTTTCGATGATGGGTCGTTGAGAATTTTCGGAATAGAGAAGTTCTTCAACCCGAATTACTCTGTTTCCGATAATGATCATGGAAATAAAACTCACAATCCAACTGTTCAATGTATGGCGTCAGTGAGGGGAAGTGCGATGGAAAATGATGACGCCGTTAACTTCTTGATTCTGCAAGGATATTCTGTTATGGCTTCATTTCTGAGACTGCAGTTGGTGGGATTTACTGGCCAGAGTTTGGTATTAACTATGTTTGCTCCTCCTGATGATGTTTTGGAGAACTATTTTGGGAATTTCAGTGAGTATTCATTGATTTTTCTCAGGCATATTGTGCCTTGCAAGATTTCGTATCAGCAATTGATTGATTTCGATCAAGGAACGATGTTGCCAACATTCTTGAAGGGTTTTAAGATTAATGTTACGAAATCAAATAACGTGTTGCTCAATAAAGTTGTTCTCGATGCGCCAACCTTGTACCAGGGTGACTGGCTTTATGTTCATGGTGTCAGAAGTATTCTGTCGGATAAAGTTTCAGAATCATCACAGTTCAGAAGCTCAGTCATGAATCTTAAGCTGTTGAAGGTTTTGGTAGCTTCTTCTCTGTTTCTCTGTATTTTTGGCTTTTAATAGAGTGACGATCACATGATGACTTCCTCTGTTTTACGACCTTGTGTAGATTGTCTCTGTACTTTGTAAGACCTTATTTCTTTGGTTTAATTGACTTCTGTTGATGAAGTTTTTGTTCATATCTTTTAGTCAGAAGTTTCTCTTTCAATCAATTTGCAATTTGCAATTTGCACCATAAGGAAAATAATCACAAATGTATCTAGCAAAAGCAGCAGTAGTAATGGTTTAGCAGTAATATTTTGCAGTAGCAGGTGGAATGTAACAAGTAAAACTTGAACCGATTGAACTTTTATTTGTTCGTGAAAAGGTTTCTGAGAGATAAAGTCATTTAGTAATCCTATGTGTTTCTTATTGGCATCTACCAACTAATGGAGTTTTTCTCAATTTATCAATCTTCTGAGCTAAAATAGCAGCAGTTTGCTCCTTCCCGTCATCTCGAAGAGCTTGTTTCAGATTACTAAACATCTGGGCAGGAGGTCGAATACCCATATCCACCATCTCTTGAAAGTACTTGCAAGCATCGTCTAGCTTGTTCTGATAACACAAGCTGTTGATCAATGTTGAGAACATATGCATTCCAGGAAGCACACCCCTTGCCTTCATCTGTTCCCAAACCCTCATTGCCATATCTACTCGGTCGTCATTGCAAAACATCCTCACTACAATCTCATAGGTGCTCACAGTCGGTTCAGCGCCTGTTTCACTGCTCATTTTCTGAAAAATTGAGTGAGCTTCTATCTTTCTTTCAGCCTTTATTAAGTGACGAAGAATTATATCATAAGTTCGAGAATTCGGACCAATGCCATACTTTCTCATCTCATCCATCATCATATAGGCTTCATCCATCTGCATTGAACAACAGTAAGCCCCCACAACAGCATTGAAAGTAGGCGCCTCTGGTGGAAAACCGCTCTTTTGAGACAGTTCAAAAAACTCAAGAGCTTCACTTAATCTCTTCTCAGACCCCAACCCATTAATCAAAGTACAGAATATATGGGGACTAGGCTTGCAACCCTTCAGTTCCATTTCGTGAAACAACTCGACTGCCTCATCATACTTCTTAGCTTTACAATGTGCATTAATCACAATGCCATAAGCAACAGCATCTGGCTCGAAACCCTCTTCCTTCATTTCACGATAAACCTCATTCAGTCTCAACAAATTCAATTTCGATCCCCAGCCTTCTAATAAAATAGTGTACGACTTAATATCAGGTTCAAACCTTCTCTTTTTCATTTTATCAAACACCTCCTGTGCTCTCTCTACATGTTTTGACTTACTCAAAACATCAATCAATCTGTTAAAATCCGATAATTCTAACCTCAATCCAAAGTTCTCCATCTTCTCAACAGCATCAATTGCTTCATTAACCATCCTAACTCTTGCATATCTCCTCGAAATCAAAGCAAAAGTGTCTTTAGTTAGCAACTTTTTTCGCTGCATTTCATTCACCAACTCCCAAATCATTTTGAATTGCTTAATCTTACCCAAAGATTCAATCAAAGCATTGTAACTTTCTGTACTATGTTTGAACCCTTTTTGCTTCTCAGCCCACCTAAAGAACGATAAAGCGAGAAAACCGGCATTGCTTAACCTCTTCAAAACCTCTAAAACAAATGCTGGGGACACCTCTATTGAAGCGTTATCAAGACAAAAATCTATTTCTGAAGTGTTGCTTGATATCATTTTGCAGATTCTTTCTCCGTCTTCTGTAATTTTATTGCTTAAAGTCTCCATTTTGACATCTGGATCTTCATTGTCAGCATCAATAGAGACTTGGTTTTTGAATAAAGTGCTATGGATTGATCTGCAGAAGTTAAGCCGGTGATTTGAGAGAAATTCGGGAGAGATTTTGTTACCCGGGGTGGAATCCAGACTGACGATTTGGCTTTTGGGGATGAAAACAGTTATGCTATTAAAAGCAGAGGCACATGAAAGATGGAATTTTTCGGGTAAGTTTAGGAGGGACTTGAGAAATCGAAGGCGACCCATTTGAGAAAAAAACGAGATTAATCAAACCCAGAAAGTGGAGATAAATTGCTCGAGATTGAGAACTCGTTTTGGTGGCGCTACGACGAAATGTTAACAGCGGAACTGCCGGCAGCAGCAAGGCATTTCCCGTTTTCCGTGGCTTAAATCTTTAGTAGGTTCTCGTTAAAAAAAAAAGTAAATTTAACAATAAATTCCCCAAAAAAAAAATCATCAGTAGGTTTTTTATTTAAATCTCCCTCAACAACACAAAAATGACCTGAATACGCCCTTTTTTAAATATCAAATGTCCATTGAATTTGAGATGTGCAAAGCCATACACAACCCCTATGAGACAAAACTAGTGAGAAGGCGTTTAATTAGTTGTTTGTTCGTATCAAACCATTTCCAGAACATTGGAACAAGAGGGGTTTCAAGTATCAATCCAACATCAAACCTCAAATGCACAAGCTCACAGAACGAGTGAAAGAAAGAGAGAAATGAATATATGATGAAATGGGAACAATACAACAAATTGGAATTAATGAATGATGGACTGATCCCGTATCCAACAGAGTATCAGATTAAACAGTGGTAGAAGTAGAACATACAACAGCCTGAAAATGGCAGCAAAAGAGGGAGATCTTCGTTCTAGTGGCTCTGCTTTGATTCTTGTCTCCCCTTTCATCACTGCCTCCTCCTTATAAATACTATTACGGCCCGTATTTTTCGAGTAACCTCAAAAAGGTGACCTAGGGGCCAAAGAATGTCTTAATTGAACATTTTACAAATTCTGATGCCAAAAAATTTGCATCAAGACTCGGAAAATCTTCATTCGATTTAGGCACCTTCATTTGCATTGATTCGTCTGTGAGTTCCAATCATCAAGAAGGTTTGTGATTGTATCTTCTAACTTTTTCGCCTGCAGTCCAGGCTTCAAAACGTTGACATCACCCCATTGGGAGCAAGGATCCATCCACCCGTTCCTCCGCCCAGTGCACCATGCCCCCGGGGCAGCTCGATTATGTCCACGCTTGAGGATTTTTTCATCAACCCTGTGCAGCACAGGGTCGTTCTTCTCAAACTGTCTCGCAAAGACAGCTCCACTTTGAACCATTTGATCATAATCAGAAAGATTCAGAAAGTGAGGTTCCATTTTTGGAGGATTGTCCCATATCATGTATCTTAAATCACTGTTCACAGTCGTGTTCTTAAACTCTGGTGCATTGCAAATGACTGTGTGAAAATACCCTTCTTGAGATAACATTACATTATTGAAGTACATAAGAAGGGTTCGAGGTAGGTTATCCCAACCAAAAACACAAAATTCCAGGAAAGGTCGACTTAAGACAAACCATGACGAACCTGCAATGCAAGAACTAACAATCAGTGGAACCTTCAAAAGTCTAGCATATCCATAAGCATAATTTTAACTTTCAGATTCGGAAATAGCGCATTATCGAGAATAGACTTTGCCTGTGAATACTTTAAAAGCATCAGGCGTCTTTCGCTTCTCCGTAGCTTGAAAAATTTGGCTTCTCCTGGCTAAGTAGAGCCCTGGGTCAACTATAATTGGCTGGATCCTTTGAGATCTGCATCCACACAGAACAACATGTTTCAGATCTTAATTTAAATTCTTGAACCTAAAAATATTGAATAGAGCAAAATGGGTTTGCCTACTCTTTCCATCCAAGGTCACTGGTGTGATCAATGAAATTGAGGTCTCTCCTGACAGAAGAGAACACATGGGCCAGGTCTGAAAGCAGGAAACAAACGGTAATAATTAATAGATTAGAAGGTCAACACAGAACACCAACACAAGGGGAGGAAGCCAATACAATTTCACAAAAAAGAAAGAAAACACGTGGCCCAACCTAGGATGGGGTTTCTGACATCAAATCAGTATCAATATATACAAAACCATAGGAGAAACTACATCCAAACCACCGTCTATTTAATGAAAGCAATTAAAATAACTGAGAGAAGCATATGAGATGTCAAATAAAACATCCAATTATACAAAGCATGTAACCACAACCATAGGCATCCAAAGCCAGTCTCGGGGAATATAAACAAGTCCTACTCTAGAGGCAATAGATTATTATCAACATATAACGTCTCCAATATAATGTCAGACGCAATATGCATATAACACAACATGAACTCCCCAAGGAAGCCTTCGAAAAAGTAAACTAATCACAACCTTTGTAGCAATAGAACATCTGATCCATGAACAGCATCACTGATTATTTGTTCTAACCTGCACAATAATTTAGGAAATCACTCCATTCCACAATACAGTTGTATCCACCCTTAGAAGCTGAGACTCAAGTAACAACTATAATCACCGTATATGCTTCAATTGATAGAAGAAGCCTTCAAATCCGCAAGGAGATGTAAAAGGTATATAAACATTCAGGGCTTCAGAAATTCACTTTAAACTTATCAGTAAATTTTAATCACAGTTTTTTTTCCACCATTTGAGCTCTAACTTTGCTCATTTATCTCCAAACAAATTTCTAATCCAATTCTTTTCCCACTGCATGGGACAATTTGAAACACTGTTCTAATTGTCATTTTGATGTCCCACAATCCCACAGCCTAATTTGACTGGCATCAATAAGCCTCAGTTAGTTTGTACATGCAAATGGGTGTGCAAATACACCATCAAGCAAATGACCAGCACCTAACCAACTCTGTTTTTAACAAGAATGACAAACTGCACGTGTCCATGTATGCACTCATGCTCACATCAAAACCTCAGCCAATTAAGTACAACTCAAACTAGAAAACTCAAGATTTGGGTGAGTATGAGCTAGTCAATTTACAGTACACCACCAACAATTAGAGATAGGATTGTGTGGCTATTAGACATCAATCTTACAAATAATTAGACCAGCAAAATATCTAACATTCAATGCAACAAACATCAAATCTGGATGACAAATATTTCATGAACTAAAGATTCTTTATTTTCCAATTTGGTTCCCAGCTGAAATTAAGATTTGGAAAGAGATGACATGTCCCCAGCCTATGCAAGAAAGGTCAGGTAAAGACCTCAGTCCTCTATCAACCCAACTATGCTTTAACATAATTAATCAGTTCCCTATGTCTCATTGTGTCCTACAGACCTATTGCCTACTCAACGTCTTTTTCATACTCCATCTATTTATAAAATTAATGACCATAATTATCCTGTTGGGTCATAGTCAACAATTCTAAAGGCAATACATAGAGAAAACTTAAGCAGGCTTTTGAGATCTGATTCGGAGAGTACGATCTGAATCATAGTAAAACAAGAAAAATATTGGATTGTCCACCTTAAGGTAAGATAGTTCTGAATCTTATGTTTCACTTCCATAGACTCTGAATTCCTATAATTAATGATCTTAAATATGACTTAATAGCAAAATCTAAAAAAAATTAATTTAAGCAAACATTACCGATGAAAATTCCACAAAACACAATCCAAAAACAGTCAAGAACATTCAGTTCCTCATACAATCATTCACAAGGAGCAAACAAAACCAAGTAGTTCAATTCTAAAATTAAAGTCAAATCACACAACCACAAACAAATTCAAAAATCCCATTAAAAGGGAAACATTAAAGAAAATACTAAACAAGAAACTATACCATCTTGAGTAACAATCGGATAATCCATAGCACTCAAAGAAATAAACCAATTCCACCCTTTATCAAGCTTCAAAAGAATAGCAGCCGCACGCAAAACCGCAGCTATATTACTTGAACCCATATAAGTAATTCTGTCAGGCTTCCCCACAATATCAACATTCGCAAAAGCCCTTATCGCCGGCACCGACTTAACCGCCGCAGCAAGTCTCAATCTTTCCTCATCCGACGCATCGTCTGCCAGATGCAACAAGTACCGATTTCTCGGATGATATACCGCCAAAAGCAGACGAAAGATCCGATCTTTGTCTCCCTTGCCACCGGAAATATAGTAAGCAAAAGCTGGCGGGTAATGAGCTCCGTGATGAATCACTGACGGGAAAGGCCTAGAAGAACTAAAAGTTGAGAAAGAGTAGAGTGAGAGCAGTAACAGTGACAGTAATGCAGCTGAAAAGAGAGTGAAAAGCCATCTCTTTTCTGCCCCCATTAAAAATCAACAACGAAGTTCTGATTTTTCTTGATTAATCATTAATGGGTATCTCTCATTTGCACCAAAAACTGTTGCTCTAATCACGAGCTCGTGGTTTGATAACTGTTCGGTCAAATGGGCATCTGAAAACTTTACTCAACCTGCACCAGACTCCGAAAATTTGAATTAGGATTAAGGTTAGGGTTAGGGTTTCCTGTTACAGCTGAGATTTGAATTGAAGAAGAATAGGAAGAAAAGGAAGGAGGGACAGTTGGGGGATTTGATTTGATTTTGATGTTTCAGAAAATTACAAGTTTCTGAACTTTGCTTTCAGTTCGGTTTGATCTGAAGATAAAAAAAATAATAATAATAATAAATAAATAAATAAATAAACCAAAGCTGTGTAAGTTTTACTTTATTTCTCGTAAACAATGTTTGGGAAGTGAATTCCCATCCTCTTCATTGCGCGTGTAATTTACTTTCCGCAACAGGGCCTAGAGAGTGATACACACGCACTAAATGGGAAGGTGAACGGTGGTGTGGTTTTTTCACTTTCATAGCGATCTGGAACTGTACTGTTGTTTTCCCTTATTAAATTTGCGTTTGGTCCATTTCCCGTAAAAATAAAATAAATAAATAAATAAACAATTCTAATTTCTTTTGTTTTATTTCCTATAGAATCTTTGCATTTGCCGATCATCTAGAAAGGAATCACCGGTCCAAGTCCAACTACAAACATTGATCGAGAGGTAAATAAAACATTTCTATTGATCCAAAAAATTAAGTAAATAAAACAAATTATATATATAATATATAACCAAAAATTTAATTATCGAAACCGTCGAAATTTCTCATTTTCAACGACACAATTTAAGAAACCCTTATTTTCTTTCGTTAAGGGCATTAGAGCACAAGCCGACCAATTTGACTAAAAACACCAAACTACCTATTTAATTCTATTCGTACGACTAGTGTTGTGCTGTAGTTTCCACAAAATATTATTGGCCAATTTCAGTAAGAAAATACTGTTACAGGTCAGCCCAAAATGATGCCAACAAAAAAAAAGGGCGGCCTGCCCAACATTTATGAATGAATGTGTCAGTCCCCCAAAATCTGATTACGTGTCTTCATTTCAAGGGTTTTTTGAGTTTACCATGTCTCGATTTGTTCATATTAGGTTTTACGATGACCAAATAGATTTTTGTCTTTTCTTCTCGATTCTTAGATTCTAGGTATTACAAATAGATAATTAGATTAGGTGGGGTCATTTGTTGAATAAATCACAAGTTTATAGTATAATTATGTATTTGCATGTCAATATGTCAGTGATATCGATTCCGTAGTATACGTAACTAATTAATATGACTGTGCTTATGCTCATGAAAACAACAATCAGTTTAACTAAAATGTTGAAATGATCAAATAAAATTGTTTAATAAGAAAAGATGAATGTCTCACAAATTGTCCAATAAAACAAATTCGGGTATAACAGTTCCTATACATACAGCAATATGATATGAGATTATGTTACATGGTTACCACCTACCGTATCGTCTTTACATGAATAAAAAAATAAATAAATACTTATCACGTTCGTTTGTATAGATGATATTTATGTATAAATTTAAATCCCTTACATTATTATTATTATTAAGAAAATAATTTTATTCTTATTAGGAATATAGAGGAACACAAGATTTGCAGAGTCCTAAGACATTGTTGGAATGTTGTGCCAATTGAGCATTTCCATAAGACTTCGTTCTTCCAACATTTGACCTGCCAAACTTCTCATGGATTGCTTACATTTCTTACCCTACACGTCAAACGTGTCTGATTACAACCCAAATACTTTTTTTTTTTATTATTATTATTATTAATTTAACATTTAATAGAATGAAAAACATTTTTCCTTAAAAGTACCAAAATGATGAAACATTGTTAAAGTTCTTGCAAACCAATCTGAAAATCACTCCCTCCAAAGAAAGAAAAGAAAACAAAATATCCTTCCCTGACATTCGGATGACTTATTACGCTTTGTATGGCAGGCATACTGTGTAAATATTATGTATTGTTTCAATCTCTTGGAAATGTTTTTGTACCTGTATGATTTTTGAATGTCAGATCATCTTCTTAGATCGAGTTAACTGAATCTTCATCACTGCCTTCACTGTCGCTGCTGCTACTACTCCCACTCCCACTTCCGCTCCCACTGCTTCCACTTCCACTGCTACTGCTAGAACTTGATGTCTGATCATCTCTCTCCGCTGCATTTACCTGGGCTCTAAGGGCTTCTGCAGCATTTGGTCCCCTGTCTGCTTCATCACCACTATCATCCACATCCGCAATCTCATCATCAGTGTCATTTTTACGGGGTACACTAATATCAAATTCCACATCAGCTTTTTGTTCAGCAACATTCCCATCATCAGGTGATACAGCCCCAAAAATGTCCTCAATATCTATATCTTGGTGGTCATCGGCTTCATCATTCTTAGGGTCTGGTGAGGCATTGGCAGCATTTTGTTGATCAAATGGATCAACACTCCCCTTACCAGTAGGTTTAGCAGCTGCATATTATTATGAGATCGTCAAATTCACAGTCCAATAGCATAGAAAAGACTTCAGAAAACAGCAATCTTGGCAAAAAGTTGTAGATCCACTTATAAGCTACTTTCGTGGTAAGAAAATTAAATTAATTCTAAATAGACATATGCCTAGTGAGTTACAACTGAGACCGCTGAAGAGCAACCACAAGAAATTATCAAGTAATTACCACTAACGAATGATAATGCGGATCCCACATGACTCTAATTTGGCTATCTTGCAAAAGACAACTTTGTCATCTCAGCATGTGCAAAACGATACCTCTCCATTCCAAATCAGAATTAGCACAAACATTAAACGGCAGAGAATCCAACCAATCAACTTATGTTTGACTCAAAACCGGAAGCAGATTTAAAAAGGCCCAAAGGATTGCAAAGAGAGAAAATAATTTCTGTTTTACATATTTCTAATTTTTCAAAAAAAAGTTCGATCTTTAATTTTTTTTCATTACAATTTGATGTACCAAAATTCCAATGTAACAGTTTGCTCTTCTAATTGTTTTTACACTATCAGCAACCGATATAATGCCAGAAAACTTGGAGCCTACATAGGGATTTATTGCCACAATTGAGAAGGTAAGTACTTTAACCACAGAACCAAATTGGACAAACCTGAATTCTCCAGCTGCCCAATATCAATTCTTTCAACCTCAACCTGTTCAAATACAAGGCAAGAAAAACCTTAAAACATAAAAAAGAGAAAATCATGAAACATAAGCTTCTAGCTTCCATTACTTTTGAGATCATGCTTACAAGTCAATACGATAACATTTTACCAAGGGAAGTAAACAAAAAGATCTGGATCCTTTATATAAGATATGAACAACTACAATGATGTCTACAACTACAATGAAAACACAAGAATCAATGCCAAATCCATGCAGATTTGAAATTACAGCAGCTGGCATATCTTCAGGTAGGAATTCCTATTTCTGAGTTTTTCGTCTAAATGGTTAATCCTTATTTGATTTGTAATATAGATGATATTTTCTTTTATGTTGTGGAGATGTTCATATCTTCAAGATGATATTTTCTTCAAGACAGCGCAACAAATAAAATTTCTTCAAGATGTTTCAGCTGATATTTCATCTTCAAACAAATGTAGCTATAAAAATCATGAAAAACTTTCTAACAGTTGAAATATCAGTCGAGAACCTATAACTTAATTTTCTTTACATCAAGTGAAAGATAAAAAAATATTATCTCATGATGAATAAACTACTACTGGGAACTCACCGGCACAGCAGGAAATGTGCTTTTACCCATATTCATTGGTTTTGAACCCTTTCCAACCGGAGATAATTTTGGTTCAATTGCTGCCCCAAGCTGAGCAGCTGCAACAGCAGAAGCAGATTCACCAGGCAGTCGAAGGTGACGAAGCTGCTTGACAGCCCGGTGAAGCCGCTCCAACCGAAATGTTTGCCCATCAAAAAACAACACAGCGTCATTTTCCTTATAATCCTCACTACTTCCCTCAAATGTCACCTTAGGTTTCCCAATTTGATTGTTTTGAAACTCCACAGAAACCCTATTGTCCTTTTTCTTGTGCAAGGCTCCAGGCTTAGTCTTATCAATTGAAGCCGGTTTAAATTCATCTACAACAATTCCCAAAAGCAAAAGAAAATAGATTTATAAGGCCAGTAAAATCAGCTCAATATTATCATTCTCCTAAATTAAAACACATAATCCTAATCTGAACTAAAAACTATTAACTTTTGTTTCATTTCAAAAAAATAAACAATGACCAATGTGTTAATGTACAAACCAATCAACATGAATGCCAAAACTTAAGAAACAAATTCCTCTCTAAAAGCAAAAATAAAATAAAAGTAAATGAACATAACCTCTATTTGGAGGCTTAAAAAATGCTTTTCTCAGCAACCATACACATCATTCACGGTCCTTTTTCTTTCATTAAAAAAAATGCTTCAACTTGACAAAACAAACAATGAACTTCACTATAAATTAATAATAAAATAACACAATAAAAACAATTTCAGTGGGAAAACTTCAGTTAAACGTAGTTGAACTTTAACATCTAATTTGATTTCAAAAGCGTTTCTCAGGAAAAGAGCTTTAATGAACTAACTCATCTAAACTCATCCATAATAATAACGATAAGCGTAAATTCAACAGTATCAAATCTAATTACTTACAATCAACAAAAAAAATAAATGAACTTCTACCTCCGTTTGATTGCTGCGAAAAGCATTTTCTCAGCAACCAAACAGACCATTATCGATCATTTTTCTACCCAAGAAAGAAGGAAAAATTGTATTGACTTACATCGCAGAGTGCAATATTTATTGGAAGAATCTTCTTTGAACGAGGAACCGAGCGTCAGATCGTACCAGCGATCGGGCTCGGGGGCGGTCTTCGGCTCTTCCTTGGAGTTGTTCGCCATTTTCGATAAAGATCAGGAAATTGGTGGAAGAGAAGAGAAGACCATCGGGGGCCCACCTTGTTGTGCTGACATGGCAAGATCCAATTGGATGGCACTGGAGTCCCAGTAACAGACGAGAAGTACCGGCCAGCAGTGGCGTAGGGTTTTGTTTGATGAAGACGAATTTAGAAACAGGATTCGATGTTGAAAGGTGTAGCAACTTTGACTTGAAAAGGAATAATCTTCTGACACGTGGAGCAGGTGCTCAGCTCGTGTAACGTGGAAGAGAATGATTGGTTAGAAGTATTTGAGAGACTGGAGTTGTGTAATATGTCAAGTTTCGCCTGAACTACTGAACTGGGACCGTGGGCGCACGTGCACTTTTAAGTCAGATCTACGAGAAATCGAGCCTCGTCACGTGGTTTGCAAATGTTTGTCTTCCGTGGTTATGCTATCCCTAGCGAGAATGGAAAACACTTTTTAACTTTTTGGCAGTTCAAGTGCTATGCCTTATTCCGACGAGGGGTGTAATTGGAAAATTAATAAAGGCCTAGCAACTAAACGCATCTGCGCTCAATCATCTAATAGTTTCTGGCCCATTAGGGCCCATTAACCCACCTTATCCTAAAAAGCTAACGTGTCCTAAATGAGAATCAGAAGGCAATCAACTAGTCAACAAGCATTGGCCCCTTTATCACACCGGCGCGTATAAGAAAAACCATTTCATCGGTCCAAAAAATGGGAAACGAGATAGTTTAGCCTTGCAACGTCATCGTCTAGCCTAACTACGGCACTTAACGACATCGTTCTGTTCTTAGACGGCGCGCATTAGTCAAAAATATCTTGGCTTTTAATTCAGATAGAGCTCGCTCTATGCTCAGTCTACTGCAGTACTACTCCAGCAGGCTAAGAAACAAGGGAAGAAGATAAAGTTTAACTTCAATCAAAAATAAATTGAAAAAAATATCAAAAAATAAAATGGTGAATTTTGGCGGGAAGAAAGTGGGGCAGGTGGTGGCTGGAATTGGCGGGAACGGCGTGGGCCAAGTTCTGGCTGCAGTTGCCGTCACTCTGTTGCTACGCTTGTTTTCCGGACCCGGCCCGGCTTTGGTACCCGATGAAGATTCTGCCTATGATGACGACGATGAGAAAAACGATGTCTCAGGAGATAGCGACAGCGATGAAACTCCCGTCGACGGTAAAGTCTTCCCCGTCACCATCCGGTGGCAAAACATCACGTGCTCCCTCTCGGACAAATCATCAAAATCAGTAAGTTTTTTTTTTCTTTGTCTCATTACTCGGTTGAGCTGTATTATAAATCAAAATAAAGTTCTATTTATATTCATTTTTCCATTATTTTCTTAGGAACCAAAGAAGACTTCGTAATTTGTTTGGGATAAATGAAATGGGGAAAATTGTAAATTTAGGAGACAAAATGCTGTTCTTACATTGTAAATTAGCAGAGAACTGAAGAAAAATTATACATTTCATGGCTGCTAATTCATAGGTGCGGTTTCTTCTTAAAAATCTGAGTGGAGAGGCGAAACCTGGAAGATTGTTGGCGATAATGGGCCCATCAGGTTCAGGGAAAACTACTTTGCTGAATGTTCTTGCTGGTCAGATAATGTCATCACCACGATTACATTTATCTGGTCTTTTGGAGATCAATGGGAAGCCTAGTTCAAACAAAGCTTATAAGTATGTTTCATTTGAATAAATGTTGTAAGAGCAAAATGAATTTGTTTGTGGTCAGATTTTCAGTTTGTTGTTGTTGTGGCAGATGTGCCTTTGTGAGGCAGGAGGACCTTTTCTTCTCACAGTTGACAGTACGGGAAACACTCTCTCTTGCTGCTGAACTTCAGCTTCCTAAGATATCTTCGACAGAAGAGAGAGACGAATATGTGAACAATCTTTTATTCAAGCTGGGCTTGGTAAGGATGACTTGATTTTTCTATATTGAAGAAGAGATACTGTAGCTAGAATTTTGGGGGTTTCTTAGAAATTTTATGTGTAGGTCTTGTGAGTTAAAGAAGTAAGTGAACGATGATTAGTACTCCACATTTGGTTGATGCCTTTAGCAACTCAGTAATTCAAATTTTCATTTGTCTGGTTGCTTCTATTCTCTTTCTTTTAAAGGTTAGTTGCGCTGACTCCAATGTTGGCGATGCAAAAGTTCGTGGAATAAGTGGTGGTGAAAAGAAACGTCTATCCCTTGCATGTGAACTGATTGCTAGCCCATCTGTTATATTTGCAGATGAACCCACAACTGGTATGTGTGCTTTCTGTAGCTCTGCTCCTATGATTGATATCATCAACACACTGGTTTTGCTTTCTTGCATTACATCTAGCTTTTTAGTGTGGTAGATTTGTAACATTTTCCTACAATCTTTGATTTGGCACTAGAAGTGGTTGACTTGCTAGTAATTTTGGTTTTTCCAATCTGTTATGGAATGAATTGTTCTGCATTCAGGGCTTGATGCCTTCCAGGCAGAGAAAGTAATGGAAACTCTACGACAACTTGCACAAGATGGACATACTGTTATTTGCTCCATACACCAGCCTAGAGGTTCAGTTTATGGTAAATTCGACGACATTGTGTTGCTAACAGAGGGTGCACTTGTTTATGCTGGTCCCGCTTGTGATGAGCCATTGACATACTTCTCAAAATTTGGGTTGTTAGCTAATCCCTCCTTGTGTTGTATATTTAATATGTTACTGCTTCATCTCTGGTACTATGGCCATAATTCATTATTTCTTCCAAAAATCAATTTTTTGCTGGGTGTATTTTTTATTTTGTCTAAATTGTTGGTTAGCAAAGAGATGCAACATATAAGACATCTTGGCGTGATTTCAAGCAAGTGCACAATTTAAGATTTTATCTTCTTAAGGGTTTAAGAGATATAAAGCAGCCTCCATAAGATGCAGAAATCTTTTTCCAGAAAAAAATTGTTACAAGTAGAGGTTGCTTGAACTTTTATCATGGTTTGCAAACTACTAATCTCCCTTTGGTGTTTGTACCGATGCTCACATTTTGATATTTAATGTGTTTGTATTTGAATTTATATTCTTAAGTGTAGAATTTTCATATAGGTACGCTTGATATTACTGGTTCGATTTAACTTTGAAAGCAAAGTTAAAAGGTGCTTGGTAGACACCAACTTTAAGTAGAGATCATTCACATTTTTTTTACTGATATTTGGCATTTTGTGTTTCCATCAAAAGCAGCTGTGACTTCAAAACCATAGCATCGCAATCTCAAATATATCCTTAGTAGCTAGTTGTTAGTCAAGTAGCTCAGTTATTGGATTCAATATATATATAACTAGAAAGAGGACAATCAATACCTTTTGTCCCTGGTCGTACTTTCATTTTTGATAATGCATAGTCTCTTAGTTGAAAACACAGCTTGAAATTAATGATAGTTAATTCAACAGGTATATTTGCCCAGATCACGTGAATCCTGCTGAATTTCTGGCCGATCTCATATCTATTGACTACAGTTCTGCTGAAAGTGTCTACTCTTCTCAGAAAAGGATAGATGGCCTTGTTGAGTCATTTGCACAACAGTCATCAACAATTCTGTATGCCACACCACTTACTAGGAAAGAGGGCTACAAAAAGAGCAAGTTAAGCAAGAAAACTATTGTTAAGAAGAAAGGAGGTTGGTGGAGCCAATTCTGGTTGCTCCTTAAACGTGCATGGATGCAGGTTGGTCATTCAACTGTCACATCGTAGATTTATTTAACTCTTTACTACTGTTACCCAGCAAGGAGAAAACAAAAGGATCTTACTATTACTCTCCTTGAATCACATATTGGACTTGAGTATGATTCATTCCTTTGCGTTGTAAGTTGACTGATCCCAACGAAAAGAACATATTTTTAAGCTCCTCTAAATTGTCTGTAATTCCTTAGTTTGAGTATCTTTTCCTTGGTTTATATTTCTGCTGCATTACCTAAGTAGGCGGAGGCCTCTAAAATCATAGTTCTTTGCAACAATTGTAGAAAATGCCTCAAACTGATATAGGGAATTCTAAATACATTTTATTCTTATATGAAGCGCTTCAGACATGCACTGGTAATCATTATGCTTTTATATAAACTTTTATTTGAATTAATTTCTCCTTTTATCTAATTCTTTTTGTTGACTAGGCTTCTCGAGATGGCCCAACAAACAAAGTCCGAGCAAGAATGTCAATTGCATCAGCTATAATATTTGGGTCAGTTTTCTGGAGGATGGGAAGATCTCAGACATCAATACAAGACAGAATGGGTTTGCTTCAGGTATGAGAAGCTATTGATTCCCATAAAGTACTTGCCCTCCTTTATGATTCATTTCCAGCAAACTTCCATGAGAGGAGAGAATGCAAGTGTTTCAATATAAGCTGTCAAAATTCTGCCATAGGTGAATGGCAGACTGCAGTAAACCATTGCTTCAAACAAAATTCTTAAATTCAAGAACCTTGATTAATGGACTTAAATTTGCCTATTATCATGACATAACGTAGTAATTGTCTGCTTATTCTTTATACTTGATCAGTGATGTGCCTCAAGATTGTGGTTTGGAAGTATCATCTTTTCATGGTTAAAGGTCTATTAGCCTTTTGAATTGTTACTGATATTGACTGTGCTTAATGTGACTCACCAGTTTTTCTGCACTGTCTGATTCTATCATCTCACTTGCTATTTCTGCCATATTAAAAAAATCTTTCTTTGTAATTTGCTCAAATTGTCCAAAAATTATTGCCGGTTATTGGATAATATACCCATGTGATTCTATAATAACATTGTAGAGTAGAAATCATTCCTTGAGTACATAAACGTGCATGAGCATTATTTGTTTTCTTTGGTTTTGTGGGGTCTAATACCTTAATATAGTAGATATCAGATTCAGTAAACAGGTAATGAAATTATCTGAACTCAGTTTGTCAATTCAGTTTCATCAAGACCTGATAGTGCGTCCAATTTGTAGTTTGGAGCTTTAGGGCCTTTTTAAGATGCACGCACACAGATACAGGCTAGACTATAGATATAGAAAATGTTCATTGTTTATTTGTTTGGCTGGTTCAACTACCCGAGAAGTTTTGATTAATTTTAGTGAATTCATGTAATGGCATTATCAAGTTCTCTTTATCAGCCTTCTCTTACAACAGATATTAAGTCCTTATAACACCCGTGAACCCCACAAACCCACTTCTAACACCCACAGCTGATAAGCCAAATCAATTGCTGAAAATTTGATTGTTTTAGTTTCTCATTTTTAATATTGGAAGATGAATTACCTTACTTGACTCTATCTATAAAGAATTCTTGTACAACAATGAATCTTGATGGCTTGGACAAGGTACTCTTGGTTCTTCTTTATGACTATTTCTACTTTCTCAGGTTGCTGCTATAAACACAGCAATGGCTGCTCTCACAAAAACTGTGGGGGTGTTTCCTAAGGAACGTGCAATTGTGGACAGAGAGCGTGCAAAGGGGTCTTATGAATTAGGGCCATATCTTCTTTCTAAACTAATAGCTGAGATTCCTGTTGGAGCAGCATTTCCACTAATGTTTGGGGCTGTGCTGTACCCTATGGCTCGTCTTCATCCTACTTTGTCCAGGTTTGTTTTCTCAAGAGTCATTTTGATTTCTGGCACCAGATGCTGCCCCAGAATTTCCTTCTCTTTTAATAATGTCATGGAATTCATAGTTTTGAGAGAGTATAAATGAATTTGGTAAATCTGGAATTCAGATTCTAGCGACTCATTTGGGTTTTCTCTTTCTAAAGATTACACAGCTGTCAGACTATGATTTACTTTTAGTTTTTATTTACCTCTCTTCACGATTCACTTCTTTTTAAATTCTCTTGAAGATGGCTAGTTATTATAAGTCTAGAGTGGAAAATCTGATTTAATCTTGAAATATAAAGAAATGAAGATGGCAATAAAGAACTCAGTTGTCCTCATCCTTACAGATGAAAGTACTGACATGGAATTAGTTGACTCTTTAGATTTGGGAAATTCTGTGGAATCGTGACTGTGGAATCTTTTGCCGCATCTGCAATGGGTCTAACCGTGGGGGCTATGGTTCCAACCACAGAAGCAGCTATGGCCGTGGGGCCCTCTCTCATGACTGTTTTTATTGTGTTTGGAGGATATTATGTCAATGCAGACAATACGCCAATAATCTTCCGTTGGATTCCTCGGGTTTCTCTGATAAGATGGTACATAAAATCATTATATTTACATTTTTGACTTGGTGGTACAAATGAAATCCATTTTCTTTCATTTCTTCTTCTGATTCCCATATTTCTGCACGTTGTTTCAGGGCTTTTCAAGGGCTTTGCATCAATGAATTTAGTGGTCTTCAATTTGATCATCAGCATTCATTTGATGTTCAAACTGGAGAGCAGGTAAGGCAGAGCAACAAAGCTGTCTGTTTTCACTTAAGATGATACTATGATGTGAACAGAAAAATGAAAAATCCGCAAGATGACCGTATTTGCCTAGAACTGTGGCAAATACTGAAATAGACTAAATCAGTAATTAGGTTACATTACGTAGAAAATGACACAAGTGCCGGCCATCTAGGCACTAGTATTTTAATAAACGACTTAACTATAATGGTACCAAATTAGTTTTATAAGATATGAGTTCTCCATTTTATGCTTCTTGAGTTTTATGATACATAAATATGTTCTACTCGTGTTTCTTATGTAGTATATAGCATGTAGCTTTCAATATGCATTTCCTAGGTGCTGCTTCTTAAATCAGATAGATGGCTTGCCCGATTCAAGAAAACAGGCACGCATTAGTTGTTGCTTTTCCTTTGTTTTCTCTCTTTTAACGAGTCATATGTAGGTATGATTGATGATTAAAATATTCGTTGCCAACCCAATGTTTGTGGAAGATCAGGTTTTGCACTGACTTGGAATAAATTTATATAGCACAAATAGTCTTTGTTAGACAGTGCAAACTCATAAATCCGATTCCAGGACCAGAAATGTTGTGCTAAGCTGTAAAGACCCAGCATGCTTGTTTCAAATTACACGTGTTTCGGAAAACTAAAAGTTACATAGCAGCCGGTTATTTGTTTGTTTGCTTTAACTTGGTTACTTTACCTGCACTGACAGTCCATCAAATGGCTTAATATAAATTACTTTTTCCTTCTAATTTTTGCAGGCACTCGAACGTCTTTCTTTTGGAGGGAGTCGAATTAGGGATACGGTGATGGCACAAAGTAGAATCTTGTTGTTTTGGTATTGCACCACTTACTTTCTCCTCCAGAAAAACAAGCCTAAATACCAGCAGCTTGAACCACCACCTTTAGAACAAATCCAACCAAAGATACAACTCAAGCCTTTAGAAACTGACCTGCCTCCTCCAACAGAGCAAGTCAAATCAACCGAGCAGCTTGAACCTTCACCACCACTTGATCCATTTATCCTAGAAGGTTTGTAGTTGTTGTGGGAATTATATATGTTGTTATAAGATAGAGCCATTATTTATATATCTATATCATACAGGTGCTAAGTAACAGGAGATATCTTGCAAATAAAGGAGAACCTCATGCCTTTTTTGAGCCAATGAGCTGTTTTTAGAAAACATTAACAGTCACCTTGTGAATTTTCAGTACATGGGAAAACTTACCAGGTTGGAGATCATCTAGAATGCTACTTGTAGTATCGATTTCCTTTGCGCCGCGTTAAAGATGACTTGGTTATTTGGTTATTAGATTTGGCCATGTATTTGATGGTTTTAATCATAATGTGAAGCTTTAGCTTTTGGATGGGATTAAGGTGTTATAATTTTTAAGATACAGCTGCATGTCTTTGAAGTTACAATTG
Organism: Azadirachta indica; assembly: GCA_022749755.1. Classification (NCBI taxonomy): domain Eukaryota; kingdom Viridiplantae; phylum Streptophyta; class Magnoliopsida; order Sapindales; family Meliaceae; genus Azadirachta; species Azadirachta indica. The sequence continues at coordinate 6,187,543 of CM040443.1, read as the reverse complement.
TTGTCGAATGAAATCAGCACACATCAAATATAAGTGAAAAAGTGAGTTTGTCCTCGCTAAAAGATGGTGTTTGTCAATACCTGCTATTGAATAAAATTAGTACATTCAAATATTAGTAGAAAAGCGAGTAATTTTCACTAAAAATTAGTATTTAAAAAACACTTTAACGACAATACTATTAGATTTTAGTAGAAGTACAACAATACCAATATAAAGCTTTAGTTTGAAGAAGGTTCAATCAAAGTATTTAAAATCGTTAGTTTTGTTTAGTAATTAACATCTATCATTCACAACGGCATTGTTAAACACAATGATCACTGTAGCCGTGGAATGCCCAAACACAGCCCAAGTGCGGTTGGAAATACATGATAGATGTGGTTTTGGATTTCTTTTTTCAATTAAAATGTATATGTGATTTGTTTTTTTTTTAATTGTTGCTGTAATCATAATATTAGGTATGTTTGGAAGTATTAGGAGATTAAAGTTATTTAGGATGCTTTCCGAAGAAGCATTTGGTTTGTTATTGTCTTTTCTTGATAGAATAATATATCTCAAATAAGAAAAAAAAAAAAAAAAGAGTTTTAATTAATTCGAATTTCTTGGTAAAGAAACAATTATTAGGTGGTATGCTAGGCAAAGCTTTAAAACGTGGCTTTGAAAAAGCATTTCTACGTGAAAGCACTTTTGTAGAAGTGTTCTTCAAGTCATCTTCTTTAATAATGATGAATACGTCTTGTTGATTAATGGGTAAAACATTCTAGCAAAGGAATGTTGTAAGCATATTAATTCTAAGCGGATTGTAGTTCCATGTAATTTAATTTGTAAACCCTAGATTCAAGAATCTAGAATCATATCATGGCTTTCGATTTTCTAATTGATTAGGCATCAATATCATCGTCATCATCAAGATGATGTGCTACAGTCTACGCGGAATTGAAGAAAAAGATGAGAAAATAACATTAAATTAATGAATCAATCAATCAATCTCCATGATCTCATTGCTAGAAATCTTTTCACGTTTACCGTAACTATAAATTTTAAATAATTATGTCAAATTTTTCACCCTACGTGAAGTAATCTTTATTGATTGGATAACAAATTAAGGTAGGTAATAAGTCATTTTACAATCGTACAAATTCATCATTTAATAACAAATTAAGATATCACAGAAAGTGTAGTATTATTGTTTTTGCTAAATTTCAAAGAAAAAGTCTTTGGTATAATTATAATACATATATATAGTTTGAATTAGTTAATTATGAAAGTGATTACGACAGTAAGTGATAATTTTTTATATAGGTATTCGAAGTTTATTAAAAAATAAAAATATCTAGAACTACCATGTGGGTTAATGATTATAAGTTTAATATAAATGAATATGTGACAAAATTTTATTTGGTGAACATATAATAACGAATTATTTAAATGATCTATCATGTTCACTAAATTAATGTATCTAAGAGTAAGGAATAAAATTCATTTAAACAAAATTGACCGCAATCAATTATTGTCATATTTTCTTGTTTATTTTTATTTCTCTAAATTATTTTTTCTTGAATTAGTCAAGAACATTAATGAGATTCCAGAAAAAAAAGAGCAAGTCAATTGGACAAGGACAATGGTATATATTATTGAAGAGAGAGTTTTGGGTAGAAAATTCGTAGTAGCATGTGGTTCAAAATATTAGAATTATTAATTTTAATAACAATTAAAGATAAATTAAATAATTAATATATATATGTATGTATGTATGTGCATACGGATGATGCCCATCCGTAATTTTGTTTAATCAAAACTAAAAAGAACATATTAATCCTAATTTGGTCTATCATTCATCATTAATTAAAACTTAAATCATGGTATTTTTTATGCAAATACAATTATTTTTATCTAATAAAAACCACCTTATTATAATATCATTAGTAAAATTTTATTTTCAAATTTTCATAATTAACAATTCAAATTAATCAAAATGCTAGGGTTTCTAGAAAAATTGACCAATCAAACTAAACAAAATTTCTACGTAAAGAAGTGGGCACCGTGTATGAAATATAATCAATCAATAATAATTGAGAAGTTTCTAAATGTGACCAATTTATATAAAATAAGCTATAAATCGAAAATTTTCAATAAAAAGTAAAAGAGAATGGCTAAAAGAGAATGGCTATATTGATTCTGTTTCCTTTTCATATCAACTAATCTCAACCAACACCCACAGACAACTCCTTAGTCAATTCCATTTCTTCACTGTATATAATGATTGTTTTAATAATACAAATAGTAAACTCTATTAATATAATTTCTTAAATTTAGTTATTAATTAATAATAAAAGTAACCTTGGGAATTTCATTAAGCAATTATATATATAAGAAAAAGAAATGGAAGAGATTCAATGGACTTAGCCCTCCTCATTGAAGTCAAGCCAAGTGGCCAACCCGAAAAGCCACTTCTTTCAATAATTCATTCCCCCTTACGAATTGAGGGAACAAACCTTCATAATTTCAAGGGTTAAAATTAGGGACCATCAACCAAATTATATATACATATATAACTTTTTCTTTAAATACAATCATAAATATAAATCTTTGAATAATAACAATAATAATGTTATATACGCTATAAAATTACATGATATAAAAATATTAATTGAATTACTAAAATATAAAAGTAGATGAGAATTTTTTAATCCTTTATAATTTAATAACATATTATTTTTTAAAAAAATTATCTTTAAATCTTTAAAATCGATGGCACAAAATTTATATCATTATTTTAAGTCAAAAATTTGAATTCATATATCTCAACATAAAACAAATATATTTTTATTTTATCTTATAGCGTCTACTTGATGAATTAAAGTTATTTTCAAATTTAAACTTTATAAAATGTAAAAATTATAGATTTTTTTTTTCTCTAATGTGTACATTATTATTAATGTATAATTAAGATTTTTTATTTTATTAATGACTAATTATCATCCATTTGTGCTTACTCATATGAAAATTAGATTAAAAAGGAATTATAATTTTTAGTTAATTTGAATAAAAAGATATTCATAAATATTTTTATAAGGTTGCTATTGGGAATAAAAAGTTTTCTTTTTTTCAATGTATTGTTGAATAATTAATTTAAAATATTGAAAATATTCTGCCAAATCATTGAAAAATTTTCCCTCTCTTAGTCTGAGGTTTAATTTTTACAACAATATCGATGAATCGGAGGCAGAAACCCACATGAACTACACACTATAAAGAAAATTAAAAGCATACACACACATTCACATATGGAACACAATTTTTTAAAGTATTTTCAATTTCATCACATTTTTTAAAAGTATTGTTCTCATGTCTAAAATAAGATAGTAAACCACATATAAAATTGGATATCAAATTTCACCGTATCTCCATGATGAATCAATTTTGGAAGACAACCTTAAATGCTTTCATACAAGCAAATTCAAAATCACCTAATTGTTATAACCTCAATCTCATGTCATCCTATCATGCTTCCTAGGGTAGAAAATTGCACCCTCGTTGTGTCCCCGCCACTTGTCAACATCATGTCGTGTGTCTCCATCACCGAATCCTTTCCAAAATTAACGCGCTGATTAATAGTTAATTAATCAATTAACCAAATAATTATTTTTGGCCCTTGCTAGATGCAGCTGTCCGTTAAGACACGGTTTTGAGAGATATATTGTTTAATGAATTATCCCATCAGCTCTCTCTATAAATTCACTTTGTTGCCAAGAAGTGTTTCCTCAAAACATTTCATTGGATTTAAAAAAGTCTCACATATATGGAGTCAAGAACTTGTCTATGTTCATCAACGCTTCCACCCTCTTGTTTACCTGTTCCTCTATCATTAAAACTTGATGGCTCGAAATCCCGGGTGAGAATTTTTAGTCAACCCAAAAGGGTTTTTTCATCATCATCATCATCATCAGCTAGGGTTTATGCATCAAGCAGCAGGTGGAGAGATGGGCAAGACCAAAACTGCGGAGACCACCGGCTGGTCGACGAGAACATGATCGTTCTCCGGAAAAGAATCCACGAGATGAAGATGGCGGAGAGGAATTACGAGCCGCCGGAGAACTGGATGGAATGGGAGAAACGTTACTACACGAGCTATGATTCTCTGATATGTGAAGCAGTGGGAGTTTTGCAATCTCACTTGATGAATACTAGGCCTAGTTTGGCTCTAGGAATCATAGCTTTGATTGCTTTGAGTGTCCCAACTTCTACCGCTCTGTTATGCTTTCATTTGATGGAGATTACTAAAGGGATTTTAGCTGGGATTCATTTCCTATAAGGTTTAATTTAATTAGTTTGGAATTATTGTGTTTTTACTGTATTAATTAGTATAAATATTCATTTTGCTTACTTATTTGTATTACGCAAATAGTGATTTTACTTTATAGAATTTATCGATAGAGCTTAAGAAAAGTAGCTTAATTTTGTGTATGAAGATCGATGATGCAACATGGGCATCAATTATTATTTAACTTTATCACTTGGCATAAAGAAACAAAAATATATGACGATGAATTAATCGCTTTGCTAGTGCTAAGCTTTAAATTAGATTATCGATGTGTTCGGCTTGCACGTATTACACAAAATTCGACAACATAGTGACGAGAGGATTTTAGGGAATTGATTGAGGACAAAGTGTGGTGTGCTATACAATAAATTAAGTCTATTGAGTTAATTGAGGAAAAGATCAGAGGGGGAAGTTTCCAAGAAACTGGGTTGTTTAGGAATTTAATATTTTTATATACATATATAAAGGGAAAGTTGCTGTATAAGGTTCACATAATACATGATTAATTTATGTCATGAAATAAAATAACTATATATGTCGCCAAATGTAAAAGTGGGGGACTAGTAATTAAAATATCAACTGATAAATAAAAGAAAGTATGTTGATTAAACACTTTAATTATAGCAACTTTTTGGGTTAAAACAGAATTATTAATTCTGAAAAAATTAATTGGTCGCCCGATATTCAACCAATTAAAACATAAACTCTATGTTATGTTGTGGTGTGATACAACATAATATATGTTCTCCAAAGAATATATTATTTGAAAGTAGATGGCTTCGTTAAACGAGAATCCTTTTTTCAAGTCTTGTTTTATTTATTTCTTTGTTTCCTTTTTTTCCTTTTCCTCGCTATCTCTCTTAAGCTTTTGGACACACATGGTAACTAAACAATTATTTAGGGTTATAAAGATTTAATTAATTATTCTTTTCGCTCTTCACCCAATTTTACCAAACCCACTGCCACCAGTTTGGCTGAAACTGATTTCCAATAATATTAACTTTTATAATTAATCATACAATAATTAAGAGTGGGTTGGAAGTGGATGACAATAAATATTTTTTTTATATACTTACTCTCTAATTACAGAGTCCCACATCAATCTGTATGTATCAATGAATATTTCTTGTATTATTCTTAACCTTCACAATCTTCAGCTATATTCTCATAAAACACACGAAGAGCTGAGGGGATTATATAATAGAAAATTAATTAACTGTTTAACAAAATAAATTAAATATTCATTAGAAAATGAAAGAAAAATCAAAAGCAAGAGTGCAGCCTTAATCGGAGTTGCTTATCAAGCCAGCCTTAATAGAAATTGATCTAGTACGTTCATAATCCAGATCACACTGCAGCCATAGTTAATTTGATTATATTTATTTAATTATATTTGGTCGTAGATTATTTAATGGGTAATAGCATGCCCTCGCTGTGAAGAAAGCATACTCCAAAAGATAATAGAGATAATCAACAGTTTACTCAACAAAGCAATATAGCTTCCAAAAGCAACGCATAAAACAATTTTGAGTTGGAAAAATTAAATTAAAGAAACTGAAGAAATTGAAGAGGAGATAACAAAGTAAGCTTCCAAAGGGAAAGTTACTCAAATTTTATTCATTTGAAGCATATATATACACTATAAATTGCTCATATAGATCAAGCAGTATAGCTTACATATGCATAAAATATTGGGAAATTAGAGATCATTCTTCCTTGAACATGGTGTAACAATCATTTTTCCATTGCAGTCCAGTGATACGAGTGTAACAACAGGTTTGTTTTCCATGCTTCAAGATCCAAAGCTCATGGCAAATATGCACAGATATAGCAGTAAGTAGGGAGAAAATATGATTGTGCTCCGCAATTTGTAGTTTACCTCCATGGACTAGCACTTCCTCTTCAGATTTAAATCCTGTCATCAAAATGCATGGAATCCAGTATAATATACATTAGATTTCAAGTGAACAACAGCATGTATAAGTATGATTATTATTCAAGAAAAATATACAACTAAGATGTCATTATACAAGATTTCCAAAAGACTTTAGAACTAAACCCACTAGTACCCACAAAATCCCAATTAGAAAATCATGAAATCATGATGTAAAGGTGCTTCTTTTACAAGTCATGTAAGATTCTTGATGAAGATGAAGAATCGAGTCTCATGAAATCTACAAAGCCCGAGTGAAACATTACAAAATTTCAAGTACTACATATACTGTACACCACATATAATATGCATAATATGTAGTAATTAATCGTGTGAAAGTGATGCAAATTATGCTGGATATTAGTTAAGGGCCCTTAGGGTCGTGGAATAATAGGGAGCTCCCTTCAGTCCAAGACGTGACAACCAAGACTGCACGCAGCTCCTGCTTCGTTGGATCAGAAACACATCTTAAAATTTTCCAATAGATGAGCTCTTGAACCAACGACTCAGCAGCCAAGTTTCAGCCCTTGACTGCCTCGAACTGGACTGAAGAGAGCTCCTTCTCCCATAACCCTCAAACAAAAATTAAAAAAAATCAACAAAAATGAAGATTAGAGTATCCCTTCAGCAGAAGCTAGATCTAAGACCTATAAAACAAAAGAAGAGAATATTTTCAGACTTCCTTTATAGGGGAAGAAGGTGAGAAGCATTTCTCAAACCCTAGCTCTAGCTAGGGTTTGTGTTGATCATATAAGAGAAAGAGAAAAGAAAGACTTAATAGAAATGGGTAGGTACGAGGAGGAAGAGGGTAAGACGCCTTATAAATAGGATAACTGTGCTGAATGGAACGCCGACATGTAAATCTATATGCAGGCTGCGGTAGAGATTTAGGGCAGGAAATATATTCATATGCTATGTGAAAATGCAAGAGATTCTTGGCTTTTTTTTTTTTCAACAGTTAAAAGGGGAATACACTAGCTATATTTTCGTACTCTGCTAAATATCACTTCGATACAGCTGGATGGATTGAAATTATCTAATGAAACTGTAGAAGTTAATCAGGACAAAAAAAATTCAAAAAATTTAATAAAAAAGCATTTGCCTTCTCCCTCTACCACACATTCAAAGTTAGAAACAGTATGCATTTTGCCCTAGACTGCCACCTCTCTCTCTCTCTCTCTCTCTCTCTCTCTCTCTTTCTTTCGCGCTAGACCAATAAGTTACACAGGATAGACCACCTGCAAGATATCCAAAGCAAAACGACTGTGGAGTGTGACTTTCAGTTTAATTTCCATTAAAGAAAAGACTACTCGACCATCATCAAAAATGGTTTCTGAATATAGATATAGTTCATTTCATTTGTCAGTGACGATCTTTGGATAGAGTGTTACCATGTATGTGGCTAGCTAGCCGTTAGGAGATGCAAGGCAACGTAGTGAATAATGCTCAGGCATCTACATTTCCACCATTTCAGGACAAGAAACCTTCAATAGGTTGTTGCTTTGTCTCCTAGTCATGTCTCTTGTAAGAGACATATATCTAGCTCTTCGTCTTCGCATAGACTGCATGGAGCACACCTTAATTAGCACTTCTTGTACTCCTGCATAACATGTATGATTTAGGGGTGACAGTAATTTATAACATGATTTGTCAATTTAACACAGAAGTAAAATGAAGTTTGTGAATTATATTACTTTAAAATGAGCTGATTGTCATTTATATTATACTTATGTATTTTGTTTAATTGTATGGAATTCATTTTTAGAGTTTTCAATAGATGACTTTACAATTATATTAAAATATTTAAATGTTATTGTCTCACCCTTTATTTTAAGTGTAAACTCTGTCGAGTAATAATCGAATACAGTATTGGAGTAGATTTAACCTTACGTTAAATTCTAACAATACGATTAACCTGCACATAATATGATCAAATTAATTTTATCATAATTCATCCACATCATCGTGAAATGGAAAACAGTTTTTTGTGTAACAGGTGAAGAGAAATAGGATGAGAAAAATATTTTAGTTTCACTCTTATGATTCAAACTTTACACTAGCATTGTTTATAATGAAAAATGAAATATCATAAGGAAATGATGTTGTTATTTGGTTGAAGAATATTTAAATGTCATTCTTACCATCTTTACATGCAATAACTCAATCAATGAAATTTGAGAAATTTTTTACTCTGTTATTATCTTCCTAAAAAGATCTTAACCGTAATTCTTATTAACAAGAATAATTTAGGTCTTAATAATCTTTTCCTTTGCATACATCAGAGCGTCTAAATTAGAAGTTTGAAGCAATACAATATTATATTATCTCAAATTCGCATTTTACAAAGCACGAATATTTGTACATAATAAGAATTTGAATAAAGCTTTCTTTTTGGTCACTACGACTTTATTTTCATTTTTGTAAAGTTATATACATCTCATTTGAGAATTGATTATAGTATATACGTAATAATATAATTATATATTATCATCTCTTTCGAAAAAAAAAAAAAAACTTATGTTTACAGATAAGGGTTAAAAATTGTACCATAAAACTTGAAACATAAAACATAAAATCTTAAAGATATATCATTGAAACTTTGGCCACAATACATTCAATGTATTGTTACAACCAATTGGGCATAAGATTTGATATTTAATGTAAGTTTTGAAACTTTTGAAACTTTAATTATATCATATAAAAGCTGAATCATGTTTATAAAATTAAAAGAATATACATAAAAGTTCATCTCATTTGTTTTGTTAGCTACAAGCCTATAGAATATATAGCTGCTGATCTGATCACGCAAATCAATGCACACAAGATGAAGATAGAAGTAGCCATAGCAGTAGGGTAAATCATCACGTCATCTGCAAACCTAAATTCTCACGCCCTACCATAGCACATCACCGAAAACACAGCCACACACACATCGATCTTCAGAATATAGTACGTACACCATGAAAAGAAAACAAACAATTTGTACTGCCGCTTCGCTTGTGAAATAACAACTGATAAAACAACTGCAGAATATCCACCTTCGTTTTAAATTAAAATGCATATTTCCAATCCATCTAGTTAGCATGTAACCAGCCTAGTTCATTTCTAACGAAGCAGTTTCCTTTTCTGTTGTCCAAAAGCATATGAAAACAGTAACAAAAGAAACACGTTACTCCATTATAACAAGGAGTAGTGAAATTGTACGTTTTGACAGAAAGCTGCTCATGCATTGATGCTTGCTTTTGTTCTTTGGAGTTATCGATTTTGGAGATGACTTCAAGTCTTTCTCCAGTTCTTCACTCACAGTTTCAAATAATTATGTGGGACCTATACAAACGCATGAATTCATGATTTACCTAATAAGAAAGGAAGCATGGAATCATAACTCTCTCTCTCTCTCTCACTCTTTATCTCTCTCTTTATGTACATCATGTATTGTCATTTCACCTTGTTAGGTTTGCTTTTCTTCACAAGTTAACTTCTCTGCATTTTTGTCTACTTTACAAGGGTTATTTTATAGTGCATTCGTGTGTAAATGTGTAATGTATAGCTCTTGTACTCGTTATTAGGAATTGAAGTGATTTATGAAAATTACCATTTAAATTATCAAAAGTTATTTTGGTATCCATGCAATTCGATATCAAGTGATTCCTCTTTGTTTTGTATGAAGATGCCGTATTCAAAACCCACCATAGTTATAGGATAAAAATATTAAGTGTCTAACATTAAAAAAGAAATTTCTGAGCTGCATCAAAATTGATATTATTTAACATTTTATTTAATATATCACAATTACATATATATAATCTATTGACATGTTAAGGTTGTCATGTTGTCGTAGAAGTTTACATTCAATTTAAATAGAATTTATTCATAGTTTAACAAAAATCTATATAACGCTATTATAGTGACTCAAACCTCTCCTCTTAAAATAATCACTTTATCATTAGGTCACTGATGAGTGACTTTATTAAACACTTTTTTAATTTTAGTTTCAGAATACAATATACTCACCATAATACTAAATTAAACTTTAAGTTTAATTTAATTTGACCTAAAGTATTAATAAATAAAAATATCATTTTGACTGAAAGTATTGAATCAACGAAAAATATCATTTAACTTTATTTATTGATTATAAATTTAATAATCATCCTATATTTCAACTAGTAGAAGGTACAATAAGTTATTTTTTTTATTATTACTCGAGCCTAACTTGAATGGTAGTAGACAAGACCTTCCAGTGTGTTTGAAACTATATATTATACGTAGAGCTCATTGTTTTGGAATATGGATATAATATCCTTCCTATAGAGGATAGATATCGTCCAAATTAGACGTAAATTTTTCGATTGTGTCAAACGAGACTGAATCAACTTACTCAATTTTTAATAAATTTTTAATGTAATATTGGTATATTGTATATTAATGTATAATACTAAAAAAAGAATTTTTAGTTATGGCATTTAATCTAATAAATAACAATGTGGAGAATCTTTCCCACTTTAACTCGGAACACATAAGAATTGTACTGTAAATCTACCTTAAATTTTAATGAGTTTAATGGGTTTCTAAAATAAAAATAAAATAAAGGGTGTAAGTTAGGTGATTGGTTAATGTAAGTTATTTTTGTTTATGCTTACAACAGTATTTGTCGTGGACCTTTTTTCAGTCGTTGTATTGTTATATCCACAAGTTTTATTTTTTAACTGAAGAAATCCACTCCCACTACTCGCTGAGAAATTTCTCCACCTTTAAAAATTGGGCCATTATCCATGTCGCAAATTGGCAACTTTGAGTTCGTAAGAGCCCATTGTATAATGGGTACTACTAAACACATTCCATGAGAATTCTAATCACACACACCTCTCTTGCGATATATATGACAGACACTGTATATAACCACAAGATTTTCTTGTGGATCTAAAATTTTTAGTGAAATACGCGGGTGGGATTAGTGGTTCATAAACGTAATTAACAAATTTTGAAAAACTCAAAATAGTTTATACTAAAAAAAAGGAGTGCATTCGTTTGAAAAATAAAATAATTAAGTCAACTTTTTAAATTTCTTTGCAGCAAGCAAGTTAAAAAAATTATGAATTCTAGGAATTAAGATTCCAATGTATAAAACAAATGGGATGAGATTTTTAGTAATAAAACCTACAATTCTTTCTAAGAGCTGTAACGTCACTAATCAACTCAATAAACGAACAACAAAAAATTTGAATTAATATTCAGGTTTACTTAAACACCCATATAATATTACGACGGTTAAAATTTAATATTAAAAAGATAATTTTGCTATTTAAATAAAAATTAGGTATTTATTTATTTATTTTAAAAAAAATTCTATTCTTATTTGTGAAAACTTAAAAGTTTAGGAAATTGAATGCTATCATCAAGATATTTAATTTTTTTAAAAATATATTTATATGTACTTGTGAAGATGGTGTCCCATAAGAAGCAATCAATTTTTAAAAACAAAACAATCAAGGCCATGCCAAAAGATTATAATAACATTGGAACAAATATAAATAATATAAAAATTATATATATATATATATGTGTGTGTGAGTGAATTTTGATGGCATTAAAAAATATGCTAACAACCTAATATTTAATGGTGATAAGAGAATCAGTGAGGCTCTCCTGAGTGGTTAGAAGGCTGAACTCTAACCTTGCTAACTTAAGCAAATAAGATAATTTTTTATTTGTGAGAAATATTATTCACTATATATAAAATTACTGTATTAAAGTGTGAATAAATTTTTCTTTACACATAAGTGAAAGATAACATCCAAATTGAATAAAAATATTTAAACAGTATTATATACTATTTCATTAAAATTTTTAAAACATATTTAATATAATATTAATAGTTGAATATGTAATATTAAAAAAAATGACAGATTCCAATTATGAACAATTCCTAATTAATCCTATCATTAATTATTAATAATGGCCTGATTTATAATATAACACCTTAACTTGTACGTCCTGTCTACTTCTAATGATTATTTTAAATTTTTATAAACGGCGGATTGTACTTGTACATCACAATTATTAAATTTTTTATTTTTTTAAATAAATAATGATATTAAAACGGGGACCTATTTGTTATTATCTTGTTCTGTTACATATCGATATTGACAAAAATTTAACTCTAATTTTAAGACATTTTACAAGAACAAAAAAAATTAACAAACATTTAATGGATTAAACATGTTATATTTTAAAATTTCTCTTTTCTTTTTAGGTTAAATGTAAATTATTTAATTAATTCTCTTGGTTTAGAATTCTTAAAAAATATATATAAAATTTGTGAAAAATTCTTCTCAAATTTACGAATATTTCGGCAGTAAAAGAAATTGTTAATCCTTCGCAATAATAACAAATAAATAATAAAGAACTCCAGACGGAAATATCTGGAACTCGAGAAAATTACAAAAAGTAAAAAACAAATAAAAGCAATTGCATAATAAATACAGATGATTTTTTTGTCTAATTATTGTAGCTTTTCACTGTTCCTGGATATGACCGTTGCCGTTAATGATTGTTATCACTGCTTCATGTGAATTCAATCCCTCCCTTCTTTTCTAAAGATCAGAGATTTCACGTGAATCAACATTTGCTTCTTCTCTTTTCGTCTGTAAGTTCTTTTTTTTTTCTTTTCCTGTCTTTATTTTTTTTTACTTTCAAGAACTTTGCTATGAAGATCTCTGCTTTTTCATGTATTGCGTAATTTTGGTGCCAGTGCAGTCTACTGAGAATTTTTGCATCTCGCGTTGCGTATGCAGTGAATTCCGTAAGTCGTATGCTCATTGAATTTGATTTTTTTTTTTTTACGATAATTGGAATTTGTTAAATTCCTGGCGTAATTCTGATTTGAGATCTTATTTTGTTGATGGGATATTGGTAGTCTTATGATTATGAATACTCAGTGAAATCCCAATTGTGTTTTGTCTTTTTTTTTCTTTTCTTGGATTTTTTTTAGGTTGCATATGAAACCCATATTGTCGAAATTTGAAATTCTTAAATTGAGATTTAGATATTGTTGGCTATGATTTGATTTGTTGTGTTTTCTTTGTTTGATACGTTGCAGAACCAAGTATTATCTGCGTTTTTTGAAGTGAAAAGGAAAAGATGTCTGGTCACACTGTTGAATTGTCTCAAAATGGTGTTAGGACTAGTGGGCAAGATGTGCTTAGTGCTATCATACCTCTGATGAAACTTATCTCGCTCACGCTTATTGGATTAATTCTTGCACACCCGAGAACAAAAGCGGTCCCAAGAGCTACATTTAGGCTGCTGAGCAAGCTTGTTTTTGCTCTATTTTTGCCATGTCTAATTTTTACTGAATTGGGTGAAAGCATTACTTTGCAGAATATGGTACATTGGTGGTTTATCCCTGTTAATGTGTTAATAAGTACGATCATTGGTTTTTTCCTGGGTTACTTGGTGGTGATTGTATGCCGCCCACCTGCAGAGTTTAACAGATTCACCATTATTATGACTGCCTTTGGAAATAGTGGAAATCTTTCTCTGGCTATAGTTGGATCTGTTTGTCATACACAGGATAATCCGTTTGGATCACATTGCCATTCTAGGGGGGTGGCTTATGTCTCTTTTGCCCAATGGGTTGCTGTGATTCTTGTATACACCCTTGTTTATCACATGATGGAGCCTCCATTGGAGTATTATGAAGTTGTCGAGGAAGGGGATATCATGGAGGAGCAACCGGCAGTTAATGATGTCAGTCGACCTCTACTTGTGGAAGCCGAATGGCCGGGTATTGAGGAGAAAGAAACTGCACATTGCAAGACACCCTTTCTTGCTAGGGTTTTCAACAGTATCTCAAGTCTTTCACAGACCACTTTTCCTGACGTTGATCTCTTAGCAGAAGGCAGTTCAAGCAGTCCAAGGTCTCTAAGGTGTTTGGCTGAACCCAGAGTTGTCAGAAGAATAAGAATTGCTGCTGAACAAACTCCCATTCAACATATACTTCAACCCCCAACAATTGCATCTCTGTTAGCTATCATCATTGGGACTGTGCCTCAGCTAAAAACTTTTGTCTTTGGAAAAGATGCTCCATTATCTTTCATCACAGATAGTTTAGAGATATTAGCTGGGGCAATGGTTCCTTCTGTGATGCTTATTCTCGGGGGCTTGCTTGCTGAGGGGCCGAATGATTCCACCCTTGGGCGTCGAACAATAATTGGTGTAATAATAGCAAGACTGTTGGTCCTTCCTTTGATAGGAATTGGGATTGTTGAGGCGGCTGATAAACTCCATTTGCTTGTCAAAGGTGATGCAATGTATAGATTTGTGCTTCTGTTGCAGTACACAACTCCGAGTGCCATTTTATTGGGAGCAATTGCAAGTTTGAGAGGTTATGCAGTTAAGGAGGCTTCTCAACTTCTCTTCTGGCAGCACGCCTTCGCCCTTCTTTCTGTTTCATTGTACATTATTGTCTACTTCAAACTACTCTCATCTGTTTGAAGCTCGCCAAATTTCTTGCTGCTTCAAGGTCTGTCTGTAATTGGTTAACATGTAAATGCATTCTTATTACTGCTTTCTATATGTCCATTTAGAGTGTATCTCTTAAATAAGATGAACTTGTTTACTATTGATGGAAGTGAAAGATGTACATCATTTTTAGCTCTTGTAACTCCTTTAGCACTAAGATTATTAGTTACTCTTTGAAATGATTGCCTTACTAGTTATGGCATGAATCTTGTACTAGATTATTCTATCAACGACTATATTTTACATGATTCCATTGTTTTAGGTTCTATTCCATAATATATTTTTATTCTTGATGAAGATTCATTGTGAAAGCGTGGAGAAATACAATTTTTCTATAGATGGCTTAAAGCTAAGTCATTCGCCCTTATAACAAGGAGGGAACTTCTAATGTGGTTAATGGAGTGTGGTCTGAAAGCACAACAAGCTTTCAAGCTTTGTATTATTAAGTCGAGTTTAACTTTATTGTTAGAGTTTTTAAGTTAAGACTTCAACATTCAAGTTTCTGTAAGAGATTTCAAATTTTTGTTGTTCGCTGTAACGTTACATGGATGTAATGTAGCCAAATCCTTTTTTGTCAACCATTTGAAAAATGAATAATGGCTCTCAAACTATGATTTAGATTTCCTTTGTGTGTCAAGATGAAAGCTCAAGCTATTTGATAGTACTGAGACATTTCCAGGTGACCTCTAGCTAGTAGTTGTTGTTGCTCATACTTTGAGATGCCATAATTTAAGCAAAGTCCAATCACTTTTTGGCCAAACCCAGATGTATGAAGTTTATCATCTTTGCTGCAAGGGATTTGCTGTGATATGGTAGCATAACTTTTATCGCTCGAAATATAAAACTTGTAATCTTAAGCGTCGAAGGAATCTGATTTTTCTTAAGACTCTGCAACTCAAAATGCATCCATTTAGTCGGGAGATTTCAAGTCCTATTACCTATTTGAGGCACCATCACTAACAATAATAGATGTTACATATAGTTTTGAGAGTAATGGTTTTCTTTTGAAAAAGGAAAGCATGAAACATGCAACTTCAATAGATTTAATTCATTGAAAAATCAAAGTTGAAAACTAGAAATTTTTTTGAATCTTCAATCTCATATGTCATATGTACAATGCACGGAAAATGCAACTTTCTTGTGTTAATACTCAAACGAGAAGACTGTATTGCATGAAAAATGCAACTTTCTATGTGTTGATACTCAAAAGAGAAGGCCTGGTCAAGGCAGCCCATTGATTAAGGAAGCCGATGTTGTTCAAAATCCAAGTGGTTCATTTCATGTTTCTTATGTGGTCCAAAAACAACATATGTAAAACATGGGCTACCTTTTACACAGTCAAAAGCTCTTAATCTTATCTATTGAATTGATTCCTTGTAATCCTTGACTACTACCACCTCTAGTTCATCCATTGAATTGTCTTCCAAGTAAAATGGTCAAACCTTAACAAGCACCACATTTTTTCCCTTTTTTTTTTTTATAGAATTTACTAAATTAATTGTTTGTGGAGTGAATCTAGTTCTCTTTTATTATTTTTATTATAATCGTGTGTTATTAGAAAGTTTTAGATAAAATCGTTTCAATAAGTTCATTTAGTAAAATTATGTAATATGTTAAAACCTTTTTTTTTTTTGTTTATCACAACTATTCTCATAGTTGATTGATTTTAGTTAAATGTGCGTGACAAAATTATATTAAATAAGTAAATAAATGATATAATATATCCATCTTACATTAAATTTAAATGGAAAAAAGAAAATATGTAAGACTAACATGTATAGAAATATGCAGTACATATTTCAAAATTTTGATTGTAATTTTTAATTCGTCCATTATGATTCTCAATTTATGAGTTATTTTTTAAAAGAAAAAAATTAAAAAAAAAATTGAGGGTTATAATAATAAAATTAAAATTTTACAGGCATAAGCCTGACCCGACCCGAAGAAAATAGAACCTCTAAAACTTGTTAATTGGGTGACGTCCAAGACAAGCATATATGTTTCTGATTTTATGGGTCCCGAAATCTGACCAGAATAATGTCATATTAATTATTATATTATTATGTAATAGTAATGGAAAATAAAGTGACGGTCCTTGCATGTGACCTACATGTTTTATGTTCAATCCATACCATTACATAAAATTGACTTTCCCAAGAAGATTAGATTCCTTACTATTCTTTATATTTATATACATATAAAAGAAAATTTTACATATAGGCTATGAATGAATATTTTGTAGCATGCGACTGACTTTGCACTTTGGACGTCTCACATTTAGTGTCAATTTTAAATAATAAATAAATAAATAAATAAATACCACCTAGCTATCTTTATTTCTTTTTGCCCAAAAGATAAAAGTAGACAAAATCATAGCTTAATTTGTTCGTGAATTGGCATCCGTCTATAAACTCTTTTCGTCAATAGATAATTAATTTTTTTTTATTTAAGTATATACATAATATAATTTTACTAAAAGATTCTACGAATAACGTAGTAGATACGTGTCTTTTATAACTGTAATCATACAACTTTGCAAAACATATGCCACTAAATATGAATATATTTTACATATAATAATAATAATAATTATTGTGTGCCTCAATATCTTCAAAAGACAGCAAGAAATCTACCAAATATAGTGATAGTGTTTAAGGGCAGTGAAACGACACCGGTTGATTTGGAATATGCGGAGAATCGTAATGAGAGCGGCAACTTTCACGCTGCTTTCTTGTGTCATTATTATTAAATTAATTAATTAATCTAATATTTTGGATTCTGTTCATATTCCCCCCCACCTTCTTCAAAAACGACAAGCTAGAAAGAGACCACTCATTGTCAATTGTACATCACAAACTCCAATCTTTAACTTCATGATTCAACTTCCTATTTTTTTTTTATATATTAATTACAAAAATTGATATAATTTCAATGCCTAAACTATTTAAAATTCAGTTTTTGTATTTTTTTAAAAATTGTCTTAAGTATAAAAAAATTATTGATTGAAGGCTATATATATTTTATTGGTGTGGACAGAATCCTATGCCAATGGATCACAAAAATTATCTTATGATGAGTAATAGTTTATATTGATATTTTACAAACTTAGAGTATATTTTAAAAATTATAATTATGATATAATAATATTACTAAAAAAAAGAATGGTTAATATAGAATTAAAATTCTCGATAACTAAAATATCAAAAATAGTACAATTGAAGAAGTTAAATTTTAAAAATACTTTATAAATTGAGAGATAAAAGGTTGAATTACAAAAAATATATATACAAATAAAACAAGGGGTTTAGAGTTTGGTAGAAAATCACCTTTAATAATAGATGTATGTGCTCAAGTAATTCTGTTTTTGAGGTCCCTACAAGTTAAGACTCATTATATACTTTTCTTAATCCTTTTGTTTTCTCATCAATGTTGTTTCAGTAATGTCCAAAATATCGAAGTAAGCTATGTTCATGTAATAAGAGGCATAATTTAAGAATCCTAGGATAGCCTAGGTGTGATTTTGTTATGTAAGGATTGTCATTATTGTAATATCAAAATTATTTTAAAATATTTAAATTATCATATATATATATATATGTATATATTACTACTACTACTATTATTATTATTATTATTATTATTATGTATAACATAATGCAACATAACAATACCGTTAACTATAAATCTTTTGTATTTATAAAAAATAACTAAAAAAATCAAAGCAATTTTTATATTGACGACTTCATTATTGAATATTATAAATATGATATTATTGTATAGAATTATAATTTCAAAAACATTACATGGTAGTATCGCTGATCATAAATAGGAGTAGTTTTTTAATTTTTTTCATACATAATATTGGTTGAGATAAAAAGAAAAAAAAAAAAAGGAATTTGGAGAATAGAAAACGTAATAAAAGAGTATGAGAATTTTGACGAAGAGAAATCGAAGACCAAAATCGATGGAAAATCTTTGATTGGATGGCTGAAATTTTGTTGACGAAGAACATTGAAGATGCCCAATTTCGATGGACCGCCTGCATGCGTGTGCTTCCTGGGAAAGCGCTTCGACGCCGACCAACAGGCGAAAGCAGAAGCAGCTGTAGCCTGTAGAGAAGTAGCTTCAGCCTTCAGACAACAACTTGACTTCTGTTCCACAGCATTACAACAGCTTGTTTTTGTCTTCAATCTCTTCGGTTAACCAAAACCTACCTCAAATAAATAACTAAATAAAAACTTACTAAAAATAATAATAATTGAAGAAAAACTATTTATTTTTAATACTGTAAATATTTTTATTTTTACCACAAGAACATAGTTGTTGTGTCAGAATATATACGATTTTTTATTTTAGAATATTTATTTTTGATGCAACAAAACCTTTTGAACAATTAAAACTATTATTTTTCAGAATGTTACTTCTAAAATAAATATTTTAACTTATGTTTTGTTAGTCGATGTTAGGTTAGTTCATTTTCTGTATCAATTTAGATAGGAGAATCTGATTTATTTTACTTTTTTTAAAAAATATATATTTTATAAATATTATTTTAAAAAAGATAAAAATAGTTAGTAACCTTATTTTATTTTTTTTATATAAATAGTAATTTTCATTTAGAATTGATTTTTTTAGACCTAATTGCATAGACTAAAATTTGACATATCTTGTGTACAATATAATGTCGATTTTCCTGACAGTCAAAATATTGTTTAGAAAATTCGGAATAAACCTAAAATCCTTTTTAATTTTCTTTTTTAATCATATTAAAAAAATCCTAACGTACACGCTTAAATTAATTAATTGACTGGCAAAACGACACAACCGTATAGAAAATCAATTCGTACGAGGCAGGGAGAGGGAGAGTCTCCTCTGATCTTTTAGATTAGTTAATCAATTTAAAAATATAATAACATCCACATCTCCAATTCTTACGTTTTCACAAATAGCTATATAAGTTTTACTTTTGAATCAAATAGACCCCTGACCCCCAATAAAATAACCAAAATATCCTTTACTCTTAAACTTACTAAGTAGATATTGTGAGAGTCAACTAGAGGTGGGCAATTTTAATTTTACTTGATAGTTACTACCATTAAAATAAATCAAAATTGACCAACATTCTACATCAAATCAAATGTATTCTAAATTTAATTTGATCATGAATTTTATATTAATTAAAACCATTTGTATTATATTAATAATTTTCAGAGTAGTCAAATTTTACAACACGTACATTAAGTTAATAACTCAATTTTTAATTCAATTCTATTATAAATCAAAGGTTGAATGGAATCAATCTATTCATATAAAACGAAGTCAATCCTAAAAGTTTTTGTACACTCTTAAGATCAACACTCAATAATTTAATAATATGAGGTAATTTGGTCATTTCAATGGAGTCAAACCAGGAACCAGATTAATACAAATAGACAAACTGTATTTTAATTATAGGAATGTAAAACAATTAGGGACCGAAATGTAAAAACGTTATTAATTAAATTAAAATCGATATTATTCCCCCAATATCTTTGAACCCTTTTGTCATTTTATATACTCCATCCACCGTTTGCTTTTTGGTTTTGCCTCGCCAATCGAACTTCCCTCCGCCCATTATATAAACCAAATAACCCTTCACGCTTTCTCCTCCACAATATACCAATCCTCTCTTCAGCCTCCTTCCTACTTTCTCCATCATTCGTTTCTTCTCTTCCTTCAAAGATTGAATTCAACATGCCTATCTGTTTCTAAATTACAAATTCTTGTTGTTATTCAATCTTTGAAACATACATATTTCTTTTGTTCTTTTGTTTTTTTTTTTTTGTTCTAGATCGATTCGTTTGCTCCCATTCATTCCTTTAAAAATGGCTGTTGCATTTCCCCATTTGATTTCTGCGGAGAAACCCTCTTCCATGGAGACTTCCTTGTCTTCTTTGTCTCCTCCTCCCGTGATTTTAACCCAAGACGAGCTTAAAAAAATCGCCGCGTACAAGGCCGTTGAGTTCGTTGAATCCGGAATGGTTCTCGGACTCGGTACCGGGTCGACGGCCAAGCATGCGGTTGATAGAATTGGCGAGTTGTTGCTTCAGGGAAAGTTGAAGAACATTGTGGGAATACCCACTTCGAAGAAGACTCATGAACAAGCTGTTTCGCTGGGTATCCCTCTGTCAGATCTTGATTCGTATCCCGTTATCGATTTGGCAATCGACGGTGCGGACGAAGTTGATCCGTACATGAATTTGGTGAAGGGGCGAGGCGGGTCTTTGCTGAGGGAGAAAATGGTGGAAGGTGTTTGTAAAAAGTTTGTAGTGATTGTTGACGAGTCGAAATTGGTGAGTCATTTGGGCGGAAGCGGGCTGGCTATGCCGGTTGAAGTCGTTCCATTTTGTTGGAAGTTTACAGCGAAGAGGTTACACGATTTGTTTGAAGATTGCGGGTGTGTTGCTAAGCTGAGAACAGCTGGGGAGCAGCAGCCTTTTGTTACTGATAATGGGAATTATATAATTGACTTGTATTTCAAGAAAGATATTGGGGATTTGAAAGTTGCCAGCGACAATATTTTGAGGCTTGCTGGTGTTGTGGAGCATGGAATGTTTCTTGATATGGCTACTACTGTGATTGTTGCAGGGGAGCTAGGTGTTACAATCAAGCATAAGTAGTAGTTTTCAAGATGGGTATTTTGATTAATTTTGTTATATGTAGGAGTTAGCATTTAACGTTTTAAGCTAAATTCCCAAGTCTATTTGGGCGCATTGTCATTGTTATAGAACAGGGATTTTTGAGTAATTCCGTTTTTGTTGGGACAGGGGTTAGGGGGAATTTAAGTGATTATGCAGACAACTGAAGGATGAGGCAAAGAAATGGTTGTATCTCAGTTGTCATGTTCTTTTCAATAGTTATTTCATGTTATAACTATAACTCATTGGAATTGACTTGGTCAGATTATTACTCACTGTTCTTCTAATTTATTTGTTTGAATTTCTCATTGATAACTTAGCAAATCTGTAATTGCTACTGCTTATGTTTGACATCCTGAGCCTAAAGTCTTGTTCTGTGGCACATTCAAACTTTGGTTTAGGAATCTGATTGGAGATGATTTTGTGAAATAGATACATACCATGTAATTGCAGGGTGGGTTAGTTGTTAGCTTAGGGCTGTGATCTCAATATTTTGGTTTTTTGTTTTGCTTATTCTCTGTTACATAGATGCTAATTGTGCAACTGAATTGCTGAGGAAAAGTTTTGTTTTCCATGGCTGGAAGTCATTTTGATCAGGTTCGAACCTGCCAGTGGCTTGTAAGCTGATAGTACGTTTGACTTAGTATTAAGTGTGAAAACTTATTCTGTTCTGAATCATTAGTGGAAGTTCAAACACCTTGTAAAGAATTCCCAAACTTGTTTGAAAGCATTATTTATGTCAATTAAGTCATCCTCTGAATATATTGAAGGGGATTCAATATTATTTTATCTGCTTCTATCTTGGATATTAGCTAGTTTGTAATCATATTGAGTCTCTTTGAGACTCAAATTGCAATTGCATGCTATAAATCATAGTGAATTTTGTGAAGGATGTTATGGCGTTGTTTTCTTAATAAACCACAGAAGATTTCTATCTTTCTAGAATTTGCCGAATATTCGGTTCCTATGAGAAATCTTTTTGGAACTCAGGCAGTCCCTATTAAGAGATTCTATGGCCAGCAGCTTGTGCAGATGCCACTAAACTGCAACAGTACTGTTTAGCCTTGAAACAATCACAGCTCACCTGTTGCTATAGTTCTTACTGTTAAACAAGTTTATGTGGTTGCAGTTGGAAGCAGTTCACCTCCCTCCTGTTGATTCTTGACATGTTAAGCTAGCTTTTAATTGACGCCTCTCTGAATAGAGTACTGTGATTTTAGGTCTTTCTTTCTCTTGCTCTAGGCTCTATTTGTGCAAGTTAAAATTGCTTATAACATGTTGTCCTTTCTGCAATTCTGGCTGAGAGGATTTTGAAGATCAACTTGCTGTCCAATAGTGACTAAATGCTACCATCTGAATCACATGCATATGTACCAGTTTTAACTTAAAAATGATTGATATATTACTCTGTATACCAGGAATTTACTCCAAATATATTCCTACTTTTCTTCTTTCCTTGTTTTTGAAGATATGAGGTTAGTCGGGACTGGCAATTTTGTCCATGCTGTAAAAGAGAGAGAATGGTTACGATTGGAAAACTTTTAGCCAGTTTCCAGGAATTGAAATGTGTTATTTCTCATTTTATGGTATCCTTCTTCTAATAATTGATTTCAATTTTACTAGCAGCAAATGATTGGCCAGTTTTTTCCAGGAGCCGTGCTGCTTTAATCTTCGGTTTCATTACATCTCAAGCACTCTCAACAACATAGTTTTGTTTCTCTTTCTCTCTGATTGGAATTTGGTTCTGGAGATGTTAGCATTTGATAATAAAAAAATCGTAGAATTTGGTTCTGGAGGTGTTAGCATTTGATAATCAAAAAATCGTACTCTTTTCCTTCTGTGTATGATATCTTTTCTCAAAATGCCTTCCCAGTTCCCAAGTATATGTTCACACTGCAAGCCTATTCACATTATTTTAATGTAGTCCTGCATTCTTGCATCATTCTAAAAAGCCCAGTAGGAATGAATTTGGGCTGAGAACGACAATTTTTTTGGGCCGCTGGGCCCAATTTACATACTTGGCTACTTCATAACCCATCAATACAGTGATAGTTACTTCGTATTTTTAAACCTATATCATGATTTTATTCAAAATGAAGGTGAAACATTTGTCACTCTTTTCATTTTTTAATATAAGTAGTTTTGGTCAATCTCCTTTTTCTCTCAATGCTGTCCAATTTGACAACATTCTTCAATTTTTGATGAATGAATTAAAAAAAAAAAAAAGAAGAAGAGTTTTGTTGATAAGAATGATAATTATATATAATATTATTATATGAGAAAGGGTTAGGCGTGCCAACCGGTAATGGTGCAATAAAGCTAAACAAAAAGTCACCAAAACCCTAAAATTACGCTAATTTAAGAAGGAAGGAACAAAGTTTTTTCCTTTTATAGCTAAAAGCAAAACAAAAACTTGGCGGGTGATTTCTATGGAGTAATAATTATTCATAAATGAAGAAAATTGATCACACTTCTAACGAAATCGGTGTACCAGAATAAAAATGTTGCATTTTAATTATAAAAACTTAAGTTTTTGGTAAGATGATAACGTGAATTAGTCGTTATTTATCTCAAGAACTAACAATAAAAAAAAAAAAAGAAACACAATTTAAATATAGATTAAAATTAGGTTTAATTTTTTCATTTTGCTATTACTTATTAATCATAGGGATCTCTTAGGTGGGATATAGTAATTATTAAAGTTTTGATATATGTATTTTTTTTTCCTTAGACAGACATGGTTATGGGAAATAATGATAATTATAAAAAGTGCTTAGAGATGTATCCCACATTTTTCATCAAGTGTATATATTATTCTTTTCTTTACATAAGAAATGGTATACAGGAAGCAGTTCATAGAATCATGAAAGTTGAGGAAAACGATAAAAGGAAGTGCTTTTGAAACTTTTTAATTTATACTTTTGCTCTTAGTGGGCTCTAGTTTCTTTTTGTCACTTGCAGTCAAAAGGTGAAAAGGAATTTGGCATGCATCCATAAGGAAGGAATAGCTTTTAATAATTAAAATAATTCAATGTTTATTGTAATCAATACAATCAAATATATAAATCCTAAAAGCAGTTAGAGAATTAGAAAGTATAATCGGGAATCTTGAATTGATTGTGTTATGATTTAAGTTTTAATATAATGTTTTTGCTTCCTTGTAATGGAATATCCATAATTAACCAAAATCTAGTCAAGATTCCAATTGTTAACAACTTGGAGACAGTGATTTCAAGTTCATTTCACACCTTGAAATCAACTTGGATAAAGGATTCCACTTGCATACTTGTTCCATTACTATTAGAGAATATTACCTATTTTTATAAAACTTTTTTATATATAATTTTTAAAGTAAAGCATGAATTTGACACTAAAAAGAGAGAAATAGATAGTCAAAAGTTAAAATATTAAAAAGATAAACTTAATGAATCAAATTTTAGAAACAATCTATAACTTAAGAGGGAATAAAATGTTCAATTTTTAATATTATAAGAGTCAAAGTATAAAAAAAAGATAAATATAAAATATGTTAATTAAACAAATTTATGGGATAATTAAAAGATTTCTTTAAAAAAAAAAAAAGATGGTTGAATGTTGATTAAAGTTTGACATACGAAGCATATTTGAAAGAAATGAGAACTTATTAATTAGCATTGACATTTTTTACCACCAACTTTCTAAATGACATAAATTCATGTAGGAATAAGATGGTCCCAAGCTACATAAAGAAAAGCACCCAAATTCATTAGGGCAACAATATATTGATCGATAAAAATGATGCCCACAAATTCATCAATTATATATCTATCAATCTAGCTTTAATTGTCACTTTTCATTAAATTTTTATGGCCCCAACCCTAGCAACTTTTTCTCTCCATGATTCTTTGCCAACCTCAAATGCGTTTCATTTCATCTTCTTTACCTAAATCTATTAAACCATTATAAATTAGTCTATTGTACAACAGTTATAGTAACTTAACAAATTCTTATTTTTTTGTTGTATGTCTTAGATTTTAATTTATGTGTTGAGTAATTCTATGCTTATAAAAATAAAGTAGACAAATTTGTAATTCAAATTGTATAACATTTGATATTTTATATATTTATTGATTAGTTAATATTATATAATTATTATATTAATTATAATATAAACTCAACAATTATCTAACATGTGATTGTCGTTAATGAGTAACACATTATTTGAAATTTTAATTTTGTACCATAACATTATTGTTTATGCATTATATTTCACTCTTTTAAAAAATTTTGCATATTGCAAAATTTTTACATTTTAATTTTTTAAAAATATTTCACAATTTAAAATTTTAAAAAATGTAATTACAATGATACAATTGTAGTATATTTTACTCTTATTTAAGAAAGTCACAATATTGTATCTAAAATGATATGTATATTTGTTATTATAAAATAATTAATATTGAAGAAATCAATAGTTACACTTCACATCACACGGATGAAGTCTTAAATCACATAAGACATATGGCTTATTACACAAAATGAAAGATTTTCTTTCAATTTCTCATGCGCATACACATGGAACAACATAATATTTAATAAATTAATCCCCCAATAAACAAATGATTAGAAAGCCAAATCACTTTCAAAACATTTGATGCCAAAATTAAAAATATAGTAACCAAGATCAAGCATGATTTGTCTGATTCAAAGGAATCAAATCCATTTGTTTCTTTTTCATTTTTAGTAATTAATAAATATTATTCTCACTCTATAAAATTATATTAATATTTCATTTAAATATAAACATAAAAATTAGGTAAAGATGCATAATTTATTAGGGTATTTAGAGTATAAGATGACCATTTAACAAACAAAAAAAAATAGTCTTAGCATAACCATTTAATAAAATTTTATGAACATTATAAAATTTTTTCTTGATGATATAATCACTTAAAATTAATTACTTTCAAAATAAATACATATAAAATAGGTATTATTAGATAAATATATGAATAATGCGTTACCTCTATTTTTTTATAAAATTTTAATCCAATTTAATATAATTTTTTACAATTTTTTGTATTACATTATCAATTTCTCTTATTTTGTTGCAAGTGTTATATAATTAAATCAAATCAACCATATTATTAAACTTCATAAAATAGTATTATAATTATTTTTCTTTTTTATTATTTTTATTAAATTCTTGGCACCAAAAGTAGATAGATATATTATCAACATTAAGGTCATGCAGCAACATTCAAAAATTGACCTAATAATATATAAATGCAAGTAAATGCATGAATCATCCTAATTAATAATTTGTTTGCGTTTTGGTTATTTTTGCCAAAAGAAAGTGACTAAAACGACATGATTTAACATTTACTCTAAAGAATTGAATTTCTATTCCCATCCAATTTGATGGAGACTATAAACAACTCCATTTAAAACGGGCAAGCAAAGAATACACAATAACGTACGTTTTGGTATTTTTAGGGTTTGGAACAAGATTGTGACTTCTATTGCTTTTTGTTTAATTATTTAGAGTAATTTACATTTCTTTTAAAAAAATTATACAAATTAATATGATGTAAAAATATCGATTAAATTAAATATAAAATTAATATATTAACGAGTATAAATAATGTGAACCACGCAACACTTATATGTCACATTAGTATATATTTCTAATACCATTCTTATAGAAAATAATAAATGCATTCATAACAAAGACGATATTAAAAAATTAAATAAATAGCAATTTAAATTTCATATATGTTCTATATTCTATTGTCAAAATATAAAAGAAAAGTTTATTATCTAGTTGTAAGATTTTATATTAATTAAAAGAATTTTTTATAATTGAAGTAAAAAAAAAATTATAAAATGTTAACAAACATATTTTATATTCATAGAATGCCATATGTTAACTATAGAAAGCTTAACTTTATTTCTTTAATCTAGTTATTATGTAGTGGGATTAAAATATATAAACATTTTAACACTTGTAATACTTTATTTGGAATTTTATTCCAAACAAGCTCCAAGTAAGAAGCACTTTTAAATCTATACTTAAATGAATAATTTGTTTTAAGTATTAACTACTTTTTTTCTATTTTAAAGTGTTTTTGTAGCTTTTGTGGCAAATTCATACATATCTTATAACTAAAAAATGGAATATATTTGCAAGCTTCGTTATTGTATTAATCATAAGGATATGGTATTTAATACTAATTTAAAAATGGGACAGGTAATTTTTATTTAAAATGGAATGTTGATGTGTAACCAAAATATATCTAGAATTTATAGTTGAAATAATTTTAAACTGATATAGTAAATTAATTACCATTAATAATTTTGTATGAAGTACATTTTAAACAACCTTTTTTTTTTTATAAAAAAGGATCACTCATCATAAGTTTTACAATACTTGAAATTCTATAAATATTTTAACTTCTCCATAATATTACATGAAAAATTAAAAAAAAAATAATGAATAAGAATTTAATTTCTTCGTCAACAAGCAAAGTGTCCACACACAAACGGTTTAATTAATTTAATTTAATTAGTTAATTAAATCGAATGACGTCGGACGGCCCGCATTGATTGACCGTAGCCAGAATTTACGGCTGCCGCTCCACGGAAAAAGGGTAGTTGAATGTCCATCACCGATGATGCGGACGCGCGGATTTGGTGGAGATCGATAGATCCGATGGCGCACAAGCTTCGTTGCTTTTGGAGTGGCCCCCATCATTTATGATTTTTTGGGTCGTAGGTGGGCCCTCATGTCGCCTGTCACATGGCTGGTGATCTCAATACTTTTTCATGCGGTCTTTCATAAGACTGAGATATGGTGATACGATCTCACATTATTTTATTCTATACTCCATCATCACTTTTTTCTAAATTATTTTTAATAAAATTTTTGTTTATATATTTATATTAAGTGTTTATTTATAAAATTTTTAATTGATATCTTTTAGGAAACACTTTCACAAATATTGTTTTTATATTTTGAATACAATGTAATAAATAAATAAAATTTTTTAAGTAGCATGATTTTTGATGAAACCGAATTTTTTGATAATATCACATGATATATTTTAAATTTTCTCTTTTACTATCTATAATTATTATTGTAATCAGTCGATTATATATATATATGATAATATTTTGATCATTTAGATGACATTTTACATAATAAATTTATATCTATTAAAACTTTTTCAATTCTATGGTAGATTAATTTTTATATATAATATTTTTTTATTAAATAAAATATATAAATATTGTCATATGTCAGCTGTCTCACAATCTCACTTAATATTTCAATTCATAAAGAACTAAAATGATATATTTATTGTCTTAAAACATACGGCCGAAGTTATATATTATTAAAAAATATAAAATATTATTTGTTTTTAATACCAATTTTTTTTCTTTTGATGATTCCATAATAAATATAAGAAAATAACAAAAATTTTTACATAATTCTCAACATATCTTTAAATAAAAAATATTTATTAAATGAATTTCACTGTCCTCAATAATATATTGATCGAGATTCTGATATTTTAAATGATAAAAGGCTATCAATTGTTATTACATTCTAAAAATTATTGATATCTGTATTTATTTCGCATTTATATCATTTTTTAAATTTTTATTTTTTTTATTAAGAATTATTAAATAAATCTTATTTTCATCGTGCGCATTCTCGCCAAACAGGATACACGCATATCCTTTTAGCACTCACAAGAAAAAAACCGTCCAGATCACATCACAAACTGCGAAAAGATCACATCACGAGAAAACGATGTTCTTGACGGGTCCCACGCCGCAACGAAAACTGAATAATTTAGCTTAACAAATTTCATTCGATCAGGACAAGGATGTTGATGATGCTTACGGTGCACCTAAACACACAGGATCATAATTTCCGTAATCCGCTTAACGAAGTAAAGATTTTACGTAAACCAACACGCCGCTTAAAGAGGCTTCGCACTTCTGTTCTGTTCCCATTCACCTGGAATGTAGTCGCAAACGACTTTTATGTCCTTTTACTATTATGCCCTTACATAGTACCTCACATAAAAGAAGAAAATAATGTAAGGGATAATAACATTAGGATCTCTACTTTTTATATATATTTTTTTCAAATTATAGATTTACATTATACTCAAATATATCAAATTTCTTTCACTTATATACTGTTATATATATTATTATGCTGTGGTGTAAAATTATTAGTCATTAAGTATAAATTTATGAATAAATAATGTATATTAATTATTAAATAAATATAAATATTTATTAAATATTTTAACTACTGCAATTTATAAAAGTACTACATTTTGAACTATTAGATTCTATTTTCTATTATTTGCTAAATTATAAAATTATAAATAAAATTATTAAACATAAATATGTGCAATTAATAAAATCAACTATTAAGTATGTGGTGTTAATACAAATTTACAATTAAAATAAATACTTATTTCTTAAATATTTTTATTGCTATACTCTAAAAAATAATTAGGATGATCAAATTTGTTACTAAAACTTAATTTAGTATTAAATTGTTATAATTTTAGAGTCATAATTGTTGATGTGAAATAAAAAGTATAGATACCAAATATTAATAAAAAATGAATCAGTTTATTAAAAATTATAACTTTTAAATTAATATTTTAGCTTTGCATTCAAAATACAATAGAAGTATCATATTTCCAAACGAAGTGTAGAAAGAAAAAAAATTAGTAACCATTGTAGATGTATTTGATATAAGTACGAAAGTGATTTCCTTTTTTGTAAAAGTTAAGGCATTGAGGATCTGGGTGTTATTATGATAAAGTAAATTTACCTACTCAACGAGGGTAGTTTCGACCGAACGGTAAAGTAAAAGGAGAGAGAAAAAGCAAAAGCAGTAAAAGACAAAATAACAAAAAATGAAATCATCCTTATAAGAAGCAGAGTAAGTGCTTCTGCACTTGCATGTGCTTATGCTTACCGCTTTTCGGTTTAGCTTAATTCACTCAATAATCACACCCGCGTTTTTAGTTACCTCTTCCTCATGTGACTCTCTATCATTCTTTTTTCTGTTTTTAGCTGATAAAAATCTCCCCATTAAACGCTCCCTGATTTTGTGTTTTTCTGGGCACTCTAGATTTGGTTACTGAGTAAAAGACGAAATCTTGACATGGAGCGTCTTCATTTTGGGGGGGTCTCTGCGGTGAGAAGAATTGCTTTTGCTTTTGCTTTTATCGCTAAGAAGAGTGGCAAGTAAAGATGGTCTTCTTGGCTGGAAAGTCTTCATTTTTGGTTCTTGTTCTTGTTCTGGTTTCTCTGAGCTCGATTTCAGCTTTTTCTCAAGATGGGTCTTCCAAAGATGCTCTCAAGTTCATTTTAGGTTCGTACTCAACTTGTTTCGCGAATTGAATCTTTTATGTTGATGTTTGGCATCTGGGTTTTTTTGTTTGATTTTAGTAATATGTTGGATTTTGTAAGTTTGGTTTTGTTTGGTTGCTGGGAAAAATGAGGGAAGTACAGGAAACTGAGTTTGTTAATGTACGGATTTATGTTGTCCTTGGGTGTAAGAAATGTGAATTTTAGCTGAATTCAACTGATCATTTGTATTGGGCACACTTGATTATTGGTCTTTGCTTCTTGTAAAAGGGAAAATTCTTTCTCTCTTTTTTTTTTTTTACAATTTTGTTTTTTTAATTTGTTAATAGCGTGTAAATGCTTACAATGACCGAACTTAGATACTTTAACTCAAAAATAAATTAAAAACTCTTTGTTTCTTTTACTTTTTTTGGTTAATGTGTGATTAGTTTATCATATCATCGCAGAATCATACTTCAATTAAATTTTGTTGCAATCATTTAAGTTTATTATGTTAGTTTATATGCAGGAGGATCACATAATTTGGGACCCTGGAAAAATGAGATATACGACTATGAGGAAGCAGAAGCGCCCGGGCCAGCAAAAGCTGTGCCTCTCCTGTTGGCAGCAAACAGGACTAAAAGGCCAGACATTCTTAACCATTTCAGGCGTTATCGTGGCGGTTGGGATATCACCAACAAGCATTATTGGGCTGTAAGTACTGCATTTTTTTGTCTTATACTGCAGAATTTACCTGGTTGATTTGTTAATTATGTGATTGCTAGAGAAATGTCACATTATGCCTAGTGGTAACTATGAGATTTATTTTCATTGAGTTGCTTGATCTTTTGTTTCTAGCTTCCAAATGGGTATGAGAATTTACTTGGCGATCACTTCATAGAGATGTAGAATGTGTAATATGTTGACATGTAACTAAACTAAGCGTTTTGACCCTTGTGCGTGCAGTCTGTCGGATTTACTGGTGCTGCTGCCTTCATTCTGGCTGCTGCCTGGTTTGTTTTGTTTGGCTTGGTTCTTGTGGTACATCATTGCTGTGGGTGGAGAATAAAAATGAAAGGCAACGGATCTGCCCGGTCACAAAGGATTTGCTTAATCTTGCTTATATTGTTCACCTGTGCTGCAGCGTAATCATCTCAACTGTAATTTTAACTTCTTGCATCATAGGCCTTGCAAATGGGTTTCTTCTGTTTTATAGTCATTTAGATGTGAACTTTCCATGTTAAGTGATCATTTGATATACAACCTGAGGACAATTTAATGCCAGTGGTGGTTTAGCTCATGCCAATGTTGGTTTAGCCTTTTTAATTTTTTCTCTCATATCTTACCTTATCATGCAGGATTGGATGTATTCTTCTTTCTGTTGGACAGGATGATTTTCATGGTGAAGTTTTGCATACTCTGAAATATGTCGTAAACCAATCAGACTACACTGTACAAACCCTGAGAAATGTCACAGAGTATTTGTCCCTTGCAAAGAATATTAGTGTTGCCCAGGTTTTCCTTCCTTCCAATGTCATGGACAACATTGATAAGTTAAATGTCGATCTTAGTACTGCTGCAGATACTCTGGCAGAGAAGACGAGTGAAAATTCTGCTAAAATCAAAAAAGTATTCAACGCTGTGTATGTATTTTCTATAACCTTGATAATATACTTCTTAACTGGGATCTTTATTGATTTATAATCATGATGCTAATTGGTCGGTTTTATATTTGTTGTTGCAGGAGGTTTGGATTGATCACTGTGGCAGCATTGATGCTTCTTCTAACTATCATTGGTCTTTGTATGTAACATTTGCAAATCTACTTAACTTTCCCGTCTACTTGATCATGCCTGTTTGAAACTAATTGTAATATTTTCCTGCAGTCCTGTCTATCCTTGGGCATAAGCATTCTATTCATATGTAAGTTTTTTTTGCTATAATAATATTCTATATCAAGCAAGAATAGAACTGTCTATTTGCTATATGATTTCCCTATCTCTACCTGATGTTACTGACATGTTATTGCAGATTCATTGTGAGTGGATGGTTATTAGTGGCAATTACATTCATTCTATGTGGAGTATTTGTTATTCTAAACAGGTAAGATATTGAATGGAGGAGTGATACATCTCTATATCTTTTTCTACTACATTTGCGTTTATGAAATGAAAAACTAGTATGGAATGAAGTATCCTCTTTCTGCATTTCATTTACATGCAATGGTTGATACATTTCTACTTTCTGTATTTTTCGCTAAAGATTTTGTCATTTTTATGTGACAACCAGAAATTGTGCAGTTTTCATTATGCAAGGTTTTTTCTTCTTTAGAATCCATAATAGTATAAAACCAATAAATCCCAATACCTGACTGAATATGAATATTACAGTGCGATCTCAGACACGTGTATGGCCATGGAGGAATGGGTAGATAATCCTCATGCAGAGACTGCTCTCAGCAACATCCTTCCATGTGTTGACCAGAAGACAACAAACCAAACACTGATCCAGAGTAAACAAGTCATCACTGACATTGTAAATGTTGTCAACCAATTCATTTACAACATTGCCAATGGAAATCCATCTCAGGATTATCCTTATTATTACAATCAGTCTGGTCCTGTGATGCCTCCCCTATGTTACCCATTCGACTCTCAGCTGCAAGATCGCCAGTGTGGGTCTTATGAAGTGTCTATAGGAAATGCTTCTGAGGTAACTTTTTGAACATTTTGGTCATAATAGGTTACTTTATAATTTGCTTTTCTGCTAATTCAAAACAGTTGTAATCAACACTATTCTATTTATTTGTGATTATTGTCAGGTTTGGCAGAACTACACTTGTAAGGTATCAGCAGCTGGGGTGTGCACTTCTGTGGGAAGGGTGACCCAATATTTCTACGGGGAGTTAGTTTCAGCAGTGAAGGAGATATATGCTCTTCAGCATTATACTCCACCATTGCTAAGCCTCCAAGATTGCAATTTTGTGCGGGACACATTCCAAAACATTACCTCAAATTACTGCCCTCCATTGGAACATTATCTCAAAATTGTAATTGCAGGATTGGGTTTGATCTCAGCAGGAGTCTTGTTTTGCCTCCTCCTTTGGATACTCTATGCAAACCACCCCCAAAGGGAGGAAGTGTTTGCCAAACTACCTTTACCGATAAAATGCATAAGTAGAAATCAGAATAACCGTGTTCATAATAGTAGCAATAATCATGTATCGTCAATGAATCCTCCTTCAAGTGAAGTCTAGGTCTCATAGTAGAGATTAATACAAAGAATAGGTTCATTTCTAAATCTTTTATGGTAACCAAAGTGGGGCGAAGCTCCATTTTGAGTTGGAGGCAAATAGCCGTTGCTACTAGTGTACTCTGTTACTTGTGTATAGTGAAAGCATATTTGATTTTTGGTTGATCTTTGGTCTTTCTTGGTGCTACAAAATTTTGCTTGTCAGTAACAATCCTTTAGCCGCTGAAACGCAAGCTTGTGATGCATAGAAATTTGGGTCATTTTGATCCAGAAACAGGGAACAGAAATCTGATTATCAGCAGTCAACATAAACTGGTTGGCTGGCACTGCAATTATATTTGTTTAAGCATTCCGACATACAGAGTGTGAACATTGTTAGTATTTATTAATCTGATCATGATAAACTCATTTGTGCTATTAAAGAAGGAATTAGGCAATGGTAAACAATCTTATGGAAATAAATCACATGAAAATAACCAAATGAAGTGGATTTTATAAAGGATTCTCTGTTTCTCACTAATATTTAAATCAGATGTGTCAAACAGAAGAATTCAGTCTATAAGAGATCAAAGATTTCAAACGCCAATGCTCCTATCTAATCATAGAACTGATGACTTAGAAAATACCCTTCAAAATTCACCATGGTGAGTAGCTATCTCTTCACTCTTACTCCCAATCTTATCAGAAGATTTTGTAACTTCTTTCGACCTCTCCGGTGCAGCAAGAATCTCACGAATGCCGTGAACAACAAGCCAGTCACTGTAATACAAATCCGGCGAGCCAATCACAACTCCATTGAGCATCAAAACGTCATCGGATTTTGTCACATTAATCTTAAACCCATCCAAGAAAGTCTTCAACACGACCCCATTATCATCAAAACCAACCAAATCATTCCATGAAATCTTGCAAGGCAAAATGTG
Organism: Azadirachta indica; assembly: GCA_022749755.1. Classification (NCBI taxonomy): domain Eukaryota; kingdom Viridiplantae; phylum Streptophyta; class Magnoliopsida; order Sapindales; family Meliaceae; genus Azadirachta; species Azadirachta indica. The sequence continues at coordinate 6,152,548 of CM040443.1, read as the reverse complement.
CCTGAGAAACAATGTCGAGTAATCATTCACATTTCCGACGTAATCCATCATTACACGATCATTCGGAGCAAACACAGTCAATTCACTTCTCCCACTCTTGCCCTTAAACCCTAACAACTGCAATTCAAGAAATGCAGCCATAAAAGAGTGACCTTTTGATTTCAAAACTTCCTTGGCTTCATTAAACGCACTCATTGTTTCATTAAACGACACCCCACATGGAAAATTTAGGTTATGAGCCTCGAACGAACCGGAAGCGCGATAACCCGGATTGAAAAATTCGTCAATTCCGAAAATTATCAACGACCCATCATCGTATATTGGATTACTGCTAATTCTGACACCGTTAAGTGAGACGTTACAATCGGACGGCAAAGAAGTGACGACGAGGGAGTGATTGGGGAAAAAAGTTGGGATCCTGGAGTTGGAAGGGAGGGATTGTAGGGAAAGAAAAGGATAAGCGACAGGAGAGAAGTGGAATTTGAGGATGGAAAGAGAGAGTTGGCCGGAGGAAGCGAAGGCGGAATCGGAAGGAGAGAAGATCGTGAGACATGAGTTTGGGGCGAAGGTTTTGGAGACGAGTTGGAGAGTGAGAGACATTGAAAGGAAGCCGGAATTAGAGAGAATGTCGACTGCGCGGAGGATCGGCGAGGCGAAAGAGAGGTAGAGGAGAGAGAGCAGGATCAGAGTGATGAGAAGTTTTGCCGCCATTGAAGAAGATTTCACGAAGATTCTGTTTTTCCTGAAAGAGCAAATGGCGTGAACTGTTGGTTAATGCGCTACGAAGGCTGGTTTTGGCGGGATAGGTTCTGACTGTTTAGATTTGGACACGTGGACGGGCGAGATTGTTTGTGCGGTTGACACTCGAGAGTTCGCTAAACTGGGTAGTTAGGGACTTTTAAAATGACTGAAATACCCCCCTCTTTTTTTAAATATTTTTTTATTATTTAACTGAAAGTAAAAAAATTCACTGCTTCCTTATTTTATTTATATAAATTGATATTTTAATATTATATTATTATCATATATTTCATATATTTTTTTACTTTTGTAAAATTATAAAAAAGGTGATAATAAATATAATATTATTATATTGATTTGTATAAAAAATTATATACATAGTAATATTATAAAACCTTACATGCATATTGTTTTCGTAAGATTATTTACTAAAATTATAAAACTTTTTTCTCAATAATCTAATAATAAACCTCATAATAACTAATAAGTAATATATCAATGAATCAATATTATGCCTGCATGAATATCACTAAAAAATTAAAGAAATATTATAATTAATATCAGAAAAGAATTTTGATCCGTTTATTATTAATAATATTAATTTTAGCATGAATTTTCTTGTATGTGAACAAACACAACCTTTAGTTGTCTTTTATTAATTGAAATACAATTAATACATTGAACTACGGAATTTTTAATACATTCATGGATGGATGCAGAAGGCATGAATGTCTCTTGAAATCTATTTGGTTATAGTTTTAAAAATTATTTTTTATTTTAAAAAATAGTAAAAGAAATATATTTACTTCATTTGCATAATTGCATGTATTGTTTTTTAAAAAATTTTAACTGAAAATTATTTTTTAATTTTAGTATTTTTAAAAACAAGATTTTAGAATTAATTATAATTTTATTTTTCCATGTTGATTGTTTTGCTCACTTTTAAAAATAATATCAAATATATTCTTATTATTTTTCATTTTTAAAAAAATAATTTTCAGGACATTATTTTTTTATAATTTAATTTTAAAAATATTATCAAAAACACTCTAAATTTTAAAATTAAGTTAAAAAATAAAAGCTAATAATTATTAAAGAAAACAGCCTACACATATACATAAGAGATTGAAGAGAAACAATGCATGAATTAATGAATATGAATCCCTTAAACTTCAAGAAAAAGCAGTAATCCAGTGTTATTATATATTAATTATCATTAATCATTAATTAATAATTAAAGAGAATTAACATACCCTATATATAAATATAAACATAAGAAGGGATGGATGAACAATTCATTCATAAACAAGCAAGCAAGCAAGCAGTATCAGCATCAGCATGATAATGAAATCAATGATCAGCAAAAATATGTGGAAGCAGTGGTTTATTACTCATCCATCTTTGCTGTACTCTAAAGCTTGAAGCAGTGGTTAAATAATTGAAGCATTTTTGCTTTTAATTTTATATACACACAAACACACACACAATGGAATAAAACATGTTTTGATTTTTATATATTAACTTCCTTTTCTTGTGTTAATTTTCAAGTTAATGTTGTTCTTGTTTTACACTTTTGTTTCCAATACTTGATAATCTTATTACATCAATTAGTTTATCCATTTTAATTATATATATATGGGGTTAATCACATACAAGTCCCTAATTAGTTATATATTCACGAATATTTACATAGTTTGTTGCACTTGTTATCATAAAGTCTCTCTGAGTCTGCTGAAATAATAAAATACCTTCCGTGTAAAGTTACATCAACATTTCCTTGGTCAGAACTCAATATTAAAGGGTGATATGGTCATTTAAGTTGGATCTTAGGACCTTTTTGATACAAATATCCCAACTTTACATTATATTGTAATAAATAATAAATAAGGGATCTAGATGTTATACTCCAATAAATAATCTAATTTGGAAAAATTAAATAATTGTTCGAAACCTTTTATATTTAAGTTTGTAATATAACTTTATCTTATAGTTTTATAATGAATCATAAATGTTATTTTCAATACATTATTGATTGAAGTGATTAAATTTCCAAAATTATTTAGAAATATACCTAAACTTCCCATAATTTCAAAGTCAAAGCGTTCATATTTAATTTTAACCTAATGGTAGATCATCTGTTCACCTACCTAACTCTTTGTAATTGGTCATGTAGACCCAAATATCACTAGCCAGACATTGTGAATCTTGTTTCAAATTAATTTAATTTCCAACCAATCAATTAATTTTCCTTTAAATTAATCAAGAATTATTGTGGGAAAAATATGTTAAATAATTAGGTATACTATATAGAGTACAATAATTATGCAACTTTTATTATATGATAATTTAAATTAAATATGCAAAACCTAAAATTGGTTGATCAACCACACCTTATCTTTTTAATAGATGATGATGATTTTCATCAAATTTTAGGGGACAAAGTGCAAAGATTATAGTTTATATAATCAAAATTAATTGATAATATAATGCTTTCGAAAATTTCATTAAATGTATGATGTGACTATGGAAGACTAGTATATGCCCATTTTTGACTAATGGAAATTAACATAAAAAAAGTGGGACATAAAGTTTGATTTTATAAATTAAATAAATATTAGTATCTTTCTTATTTTGGAATTACATAATTAATTGTATTACTTTCAATTAAAATCCAGAATATATTTTAAAATTACATTCTTTAATTCGTTTTTTATTTTGTAATATTTAAATAAAATTAAGATATTTTAATAGATTTAAATATATATATCTATAAAATATAATCATATATTTTTTTTATTTACAACATTTGAATATAAAGCTCTAAAAATTAGTAATTTGATATATAATATTTTTATATATTATTAAATTAACTCTATACATATAGTGATATATAAATAAAAATTGTAAAATATTCTTGAAAAAGTATATATCAACTTATTTAGATGTTAAGTGAAAAATTTCAACATAATTTTATTAATATATGATTATTAAGTTTTGGCTGTTAAGTTAAATTAAATTAAATTAAATTTTTAAAACGGGCACTAATTATTTTTTTACTAATATCATTTAAAAACATTTTGATATTATTTGACAGTTAAAATTAAATAAAAAAAAGCTTGAAATACTTCTAAAGAAACATATACTTTCAAACATACCCAAAAAAATTTATCCCTAATCAATGATGTAACTCTCCAATATGTGCACAAAAATCATAAAAATAAAATAAAATAAATTATTAGTGCATGGGGACGTGAATTTCCATTTGCTTTGGGGCGGTTGTCAACCAAACAATTAATGAGTTAACAAACTTGTCTTTTCTTTTTCTTTTTCTTTTTCTGGTCAACCAAACAGATCCTAGAAAATCAAATGAGTCAGCCAAGGACTCGGCCATAGACATTAGATAAAGCTTCTCGATGCCGTCGACTCAGCAACAAAGAGGAGGTCAATTTTGAAGGCTCGCTCAGCCCATGTCTCTCAAGTCTAGTAGCTCAACGAAATAATAAATATAATATAATTCCAATGGAAATTTCCTGTAAAAATTCTTCGAAGAAATTATGATTTTCTGAATATTAATTAATTGTTTCGATTCACAAATATCATAATAAATTAATACGAAAAGTTTTGAAGTTTGACTTCTGTTTGCATAAAAAAATTGATGAATAGTAACGTTTTATTGAATGTAATTTAAAAAAAAAAAAAGAAATTATGACTATAATATACTCAAACTTCAAATGTGAAAAGTTTAAAGAACAATAAAAAAAATTTGGAATAATTAAATTGACTTGAAAAATTACAAATTGTTAAGTAAAAATTAAAAAAATATAAATTCATTTCAATTATTGTAATAAAAGATTTTATTTATTTATTTATTTATTGTTCTAATTTGTGTACTAAAACATAATCGTTGAAATTTTTTGTCCGAGTATGTTGGGTGGGCACGAGACGACAAAACGGTGACGTAAAAAGTGGCAATTGTGGAACTAGCTTCAGCTTGTTTGCCGCTAGAATCTGTTTTGTCTTCAACCTCACACAAACCAAAATCCTTCCTTCTCTACATGTATAAATATAAACAATACAAATCCCATGCCATGAGAACACACGAAACCAACGAGAAAAAAGGAACGTGTTTTACTGCAACCAAAAAAAAAAAAAAAGTTAATCGTTTTATTCAATCTGTTTCTTGAAAATTTTTCTATATTTATTTGCTGTTTTCTTTCTTTTTTGGCTTGCAAATTGAGTTCCTACAAGGACGACACTCAATCTCTTTGCTTCATCCAAAACACGGAAGGGAAAAGTTTTTAAGCTTGCTGCTTTCTTAGCTTGAAGCAAATACATACGATTCCCTTCTTGTAAGTTTCTGCTTTCTTCACTCTGTTTGTTTTGTATCTTTTTGGGTTAATTCCCCTTTACTTCTGTTCATTTCTTTTGCCTTTTTAGCCTTGTTTCGGAAAGTTCTCTCTCTTTTTTAGCATCTGGGTTTGTTTCATTTTCCTGCCTCTTTTGTTTATTTATATTACTTTCCCCTTTCTGGGTACCTTCCCTGTCTTGCTTTTCTGCTGTTAGAATGTTTGTGTAATTGTTTTTCTCAATTGGGTTCAGATTTTTAATGGTATTGTGTAGAGATTATAATTCATTTCCTTGTTTACATCTTTAGTTGTTTCAATTCTTGCAAGTTTTAAAATTTGCTATTAATGAATATTTCATCTCTTCTTGTATTTGCATCTTATAGGGTCAAGTTTTTCTCAATGTTTTGTCTTGAATATGAATTGGAATTAGTCCTAAACTTCTGCTGGTTTTGTTGAATTAACTATAATGGTATCGAGTTTCAGGAGTAAAGTGAAGGCAAAAGAGCTTGCTTCAAGGAGCCTTCAGGCCTTGGATTTATTGAATTTTGTCACTCGTGTTGTGAATTTGGATATGGGAGATCATTTTGTGTTGCTGGTAGATCGGTTGCTCACAGAATCCACCCTGGAAGCTGCAATTGAGAGCAGAAATCGGTCTATTCAAGCGACACCATCAGCAGTTGATGATGATTCAAAAGTTTATAAATCTTCTGCAAATGTAGAGTTTGGAGATATATCGACCCCAAGGAAATTGGTGGAGTGCAGAATTTGCCAGGATGAGGATGAAGATTCAAATATGGAGACGCCTTGCTCGTGTTGTGGCAGCTTAAAGGTTAGATTAGCAAACTTCTATTCATAAGTGCTTTGTTCTCTGAAAGTTTTAAATTTTTTTCAGGCATTCGTCATATGGGTTCTTGTTCATCCATTGTTGATGAATCCTGAATTATAACATGAACTTAGTTGCTGAATTTGAAGCTTGTGACATTATTCGATTGATTTGAGGAATTTTTTCTTGTAAATTCATACCAATATTTACTACATTTTATCTCAAGTTCAGATACAGAGTGGCCATCATTTTCATTCAATGGTGACATGAAAGTGATTTTCTGCATGTTGGGAAAAGTAGGCCTTTTTGTTAACATATCATAATATGCAATTATCCAGTCACATTTCATACCTAACCTCACAACCACCATGTCCATACCACCAATCCAACTGCATTTTCAGTGTCGTTTTCCCTCAAGATAATCAAAGCCTTTGTCTTTGTTTCGAATGGCACATTTGATTCACCAAAAGCGGCTTCATCCGAAGGTAACAAAACATGCACTTGATAAAGATGCATTGCCTGAATTTGAGTATCTAAAGACCTATATGCAGTTTATCATATTGCTTCTGTACTCACAGTGGGGTTCACTTTGGCTGACTGTGAATTCGATTAAATTTGGTGCCTAACAAGCTGTACTGATCAGTTTCTCTTTTCCAGTAAAATAAAGAAAATAATATTACAATTTTCAACTGATTTTTCAAAGGGCAAAAACTATATATATATATATATGTGTGTGTGTATCTTAAATTCTGCCCCTTATGCAGATGTTAATTGTGTGAATGATTCTTCACTTCTCTTAAAAGTCTCAGTTCCCTTTGTGGAACTGAAGCTTCAGTTTGCCGTGTTCATATCTTTTGCTTGATTTTTGCAGTATGCTCATCGCAGATGTGTGCAGAGATGGTGCAATGAAAAGGGCAATACTACTTGTGAGATATGCCACCAGGTGAATTTTTCTCCTATGCAGTACACTATTCATCAAGTTAACGACTTGATTTTATTTCATTAAGCTGTTGAAACATCGTTTTCTCGATTCATTTTTCAATTAGCTCCATTCACAACTCAAAATATAAATCTATTCATCAACGTTGAACTGTGTGAATTGCAGCAATTCAAGCCTGGTTACACTGCACCACCTCCCCTGTTTCAGCTCGGGCACGTTCCAGTGAGCTTCAGGTAAGTCTACCTATGGTTTTCTAGTTCCATTTTTTCTTTTCTTCCTTAACTTTACCAATCTTCTATGATAATGTTTTATTCAGAGGAAACTGGGAAATCTCCAGACGGGAGTTAAACAGTCCACACATCATAGCTATGGTCTCAACCGATCGTAGTTTCCTTCATCCTCCTACCTATGATGATTATTCAACTTCAAATACAAGAAACGTGCTTTGCTGTCGTTCACTAGCTATAATTGTAAATCTATCTCTCTTTTGAGCAAAATTTTGTAATTTGGGGCTTGATAATCTATTACTATCATTCTGACAAAGACTCTTACTTGTTCTCTTCTGCAGTTTATGTTTCTTCTGATTTCACGACATACTCTACCTGTCATACTAAGCGGAACCAATGAATATTCTCTCCCACTGTTACTGGTAAGCTTATCTTTCTCTGGTGAATGCAGATTTACAGAACTCTTGCAAGTAGAGTATATATTTTTTTAACTGTTATTGTTTTCTGCAGCTGTTGTTGGTTCGAACTGTTGGTATTATTCTTCCAATATATGTTATGGTGAGAGCAGTAACTGCTCTCCAACGCCGGCGCCACCAACAAGTAAGTTTCCTGTTATACGGTTTTTTTTTTTTCCTGCAGTTTTCATTTTAAACCTGTAGAACTCATTGCTTATTAAGGTTCATTTTCTTTGTTTACTTCTGTGGATAACTATTAGGAGTCTCCGGATTCATCGTATAGCTCATCTGATGAAGAAACTGAGAATTCAGAGCAGTATCCTGCTCAGGCTCTTCACGATCCTTAAGTAAGTTTATTGATAACGAATCAATGGTTGCTTGTGATCAGCAGCATCTGCTAACCATACTGGAAATATTGGGTTTTGCAAAGAAAAGTGTTATGGTCACCATTGATATAAAATTGGCAGCACTGGCAACACTTCTGTTGTTGTACATTGTTTTAAAAACAAAGTTGTAGCGATCAGAAAAATATCTCACTGTGTATATATATATTTATATATACAGTTGTATCAATGTTACCCAAGTCAAGCAATCAAAGATGGAGCATATACTTGTACATAAGATGAAGTGCCAGTAATTGCAATTGTCAAAGAATAAAGTCCATGGAAATTCATGGATTAAGACAAACTGTTTTAATTACTTGTCAACATTGTCCATACTCTTTTATCTTTTTTGGGTTGATTTTTGTTACAAATCATCAAACTTATTTTTGGTTATATTTTTTTCTTCACATTTTTGAGTTTATGCATATTATACTTCAATTTTAAAAGAATACAGGAAATGTAACTCGAAATTCAAAAAATTCAACTTAGAAAATACAACCAAAAAAGATTTAATTAAAGCAAATCTAAAAGATTCTAAATTTGAATTATTTATTTGAGCGAGTATACTTCCAGCTTTTATGTTGTGATTTTCGACTCTTCTATTATAAATTTCGAGCTGTAATTTTGCCTAATCCTCTTTATTTACCTATAGGCAAATGTGATAGTTATTGTTGGGCCTTCCCAGCTTTCAAACAAAGGCCAAATTTATAAATTTCGAGTTCCTTGTATGACTAAAAGGAACAATATTAAAATTTTGAATTAAAATTGGGAGCCAATGAAATTTAGTTTGAGATGTTGGCAAAAAATGAGTTCAGAAAGTAATGTTGTTTGATTTGAGAGAGGATTTTCTTTTAAACTGACAAAAAAGATGTATGGGATCGTTTTCCAAGTCCCTAGTCGTTAACCCCTCAGACGTTAGTTGAACTGATCTGTGACTGTTGCGTTCATTTCTAGAGTTAGTGTATTTGTCGCTCAAATCTTTTCTAACACCGACAATCAGAGCATGGTCATAAGCATATGCCTAACTGTTAAAAACATAAAGACACCACTGCGATAGCTGAACTTAGTGGTATTGTAATGCCATATTTACCATATAATATGCACCAAGTAGCTAAAACTTCTGACTATGTTTGGTATTGTGGTGCTTCTATTTAACTGTGAAAAACCATAAGCTAAAAGGTGTTCGGTATAAAGTGACCTTTAATGAGAATCATTCATTTTTTTCTGCCTATATTTGACATATAATGAATCCATCTCATGGGAAGGGTAGTTTCGAAGCCACAATAATTCAGTCCTCAACATACCCTTTCTGTCCTACTGCTGCTTCTGATAGTCTAATTTATCAAGTTCTTTGGGTCACATATGACTAGCAGTATTTCTGAAAGCAGTATATAAACTGGAGCAAAAGTTTGAATAGGAAAAAAATCAAAATAATAGTAAAAGAAGTGAAAAACAGATAATCTGAATCATCTGCATTCAAAGCTATCTTCAGTATCTGTTTCAGATCCAAAATTGACATCAAATGGCTGCAGACATGATAAGAAACTCAAAATCCAGTAGCATACAAGGAAGTTGAAAATATAAAGCTCTAATTAGACAACAAATTTTGCCCATGCTTCCACAAGTAAATGAGTGAGGGCAAAGGTAAATTCAAAAAACACAAATGAGACTAGGATATAACTCTCTTCCAAAATTTAGATTATGACATAAATCTGTACAGACAATTAAATATTCAAAAGAAAAAGCTTGGTAGAGAAAAGGGTACAGAAGATGACCTCAAGTAGGCCTGGTTGGTACAAGGGTGTCATCCGAATTCCTATTAAGATCCTGATTTCACTTGGCTGGGCACGTTAATGGTTGTATATGGTTTTGCCATATTAAGAATCTTAGTTCCAGCTTCTCCTTGGCCTGAAAATGTTGTGGAATGAAAACAAATAAGAAAGTTTACCTCCTGGCAACCAAAACCTCTCTCTCTATTTATCTATCTATCAAATCTATTTCTCTTTCTCCCTCCCACCCCACCCAGAACATTTTTTCTTGTTTTTCTTTTTTTTTTTTAAATTTTTTGAAAGAGTTCATTACCCTCCCAAGTATCATATGTTCTTTAAAGAGTGTAGTTGGTATTTATACTTCCGATTCTTCTGCTGTGAACGCCAATAGCAGGCAAGCGCTCCAAATGCACAGCTAGCAAGAGCAATTGCCAACGCAGCTCCCACAGGCACCACAACCGCATTTGTAGAAACCACCAAATCTTCAACAGCTGCACCAATCCCATCATTCCTTAGAGAATCCTTGTCCTTGTATAGAGATACAAGAGTTTTCCCATAATAACTAGTCAAGAACTTGAATACTTCATCTTGGTCCCAGTCAATTTGACTGACTTTGCCACCTCCCTGGCTACGGGAACGATGACATGAAGAGCAAAGCTGCTTTGGTGGCCATATAATCTTTGGGAACTTGGGGTCACCGGTGTTTAGAGATGCTTCTAGCTTCATTAATCTCTCATTGACTTTGTTGTGTGTGCTCCACAACCAAAGGACAAAATCACGGGTAGTATTGAAAGGACTAGTAACACTGTAATACAAAATTATCCATCATTGTTAAAGGAAACTTGGAAGAATTCAGAAAAAAACTTATTTTGTGTAGTTCTTACCTAGAACACATCTCATAAAAATGTTGACGACACTCCTCACAAATGAAGAAATTGTGGATAAAATCACATATTGATGTAAATGTGAACTGGCTCTCACCATCATCAATTCTGACAGAGAGTGAATGCAGTAGAACCCATAATCCGCAGCTGCAAAGATATTAAAGAGTGATTACTAACAACTCATTCAAACAACACAACTGAAGGGAGAGCACTCAAATAATTGCTTTACCCAATATGCAGTTCATAATTGCTAGTAAATAGTCCTCATTCACATGCCTAGACAAGCTTTTGTTTTATACAGGCAGTAAATTAGGTCCTTTCCAAGACTTCATTTGTGCACCTTAAAGAAGCTATCAGAACATGATGCGTTGTCTCACACCTTTGGACTATGCTTTGATGTGAACATATGTATGACAGGAAAGATGCAGTATTATTGTATGTAGACAAGTTAGGCTTACTCAGTAATTTTTATTGTTGCTTATTTCAATTAGAATTGTCTAAGCTTATTTTACTTGATTGGTCATATTCTGTCATTTATTCAGGTTTGATTTAGTTTCACTAAAGTGCTTTTCTTTTTCAGCAAGATTTATGTTATTTAGTGGAAGTAGATTTCTACTTTCACTATTTGATTAGGTCTTTTGCCACTGCCTTATTTTTAGTTTTCAGGAGCCATTGGACTAGTTTTAGATATTTACCATCCACGTTTATAGGCATCTCCCAAGAGCAGAACTCCATTGGAAGGACATCAAATTCATATGCCAATGCAAAAAAAATTGTTCTAATATCATAAGGCAGGTTTTATTCCAATTTCATCAGATGTATCCAAAGCCACATGACAATCATGTTTGAAATTTAGAAATTTCAGCCCTGCCTAAATACACTCATGTTGGAGTAAAAAAGAAATTGCATAACATTCATTTAAAATGTCTCAAAATTGAATGGACAACCAAATATGTCATAAAGAAAACAATCGGTTACCTAAAACCCCTAGTTTCATTCCTGCTGCCACGACAAAACATCTGCAAAATAATACCCAAAACAGATCTTAGCCATTTCAAACTTCTAAATCCATAAAATACTACAGCAAGAAAACATAAGGACGGTCAAGGATCAAGATTCAAGATCCCAGATTCCAGAAGCAGCTCATAGGTTAAACAAACATCAAACATTGCTTTTAGATCAACAGAGATATGGTGGGAAGAAAAACATGGTCACATGGACTCTATAGCCATTTGTAGCTGAATGTATCCTGACATTAAAGCATTCCTGTTATACTCAAAATCGTGAATTAGTTTATCAGTTATTTTTTGCTAGAAAATAATTAACAAGTCAAGCAATTCTCAGCTTGAGAATTCATATTGCCCAGGTACATTATCAGTCCTAAAATTACTTAGATAAGTGTCGGTCATTAACTAAGTTCTAAGTTTTTTGACTAACGAGGTCATAGGATTTATTTCTGAAATAAAGAGTTACAACTTACTAATCCCTACCAGTTGTAAGTAACACAAAATATCTTGTTGAACTCGGCCTAAACAAAACTAGTGCAAGGCCTTATTAGCTTCAACATTTGAATCAAGTGTTAACTGACATGATCTGAGAGCCAAGTTGACTAAGTGCTCTGATGTTCAAATTCCGTATTTGAGTTTATGTTTGCATCATGGTTGTGCTTGATTCATGTGTCTTGCATCTTAGGGTACTTACCTATTAGCTTAATGTCTCTCTCTTTTCCTTTTAGATTTACAAGATGCGGACTAGAATCTACACCAATTGCTCTCCATCTCTTTGCCACTAGAACTTAAAACTCAAGGGCCAGTGCTTACAAATATATTTAATACTAAAGGGTGCCTTAGAGTACTTACCCAATATCCACGAGGAACTTCTTTTCCACAAATTTGGAAATTCCCCAGGGCACCCTTCCCATTACTAATTATGACTTCCTGTTTGTCAGCTGACTGCATATGTGATGGAGACAAGTCATCAAAGTTCACCAGTACTTCTGCACTTCCCTTCCTACACCTGACATGGACAATCGAAAGTAAAACCATGAAAGAAGCAAGACCAATAATAACAAAAAAGTGGAAGCAGAATCCCCTTTAGCTAAGTAAGTTGCATAAGGAAAAGTGATCTTTACCTCCTGGAAGGATGGTGAGCCACTAAAAGCTGGAGGAATCTTATAAGTGAAGCCCGAGTTTCTGATTTGATCATCTGCAGAACATCGTACACATGGAAACTGTAATTGCTAATAAAGTCAGGAAAGAAAAGCAACAAACCCAGAAGAAGAAAAAGAAATGTCTGCCTTGTGTTCCAAAATGATGTCAAAAGCAGTGGCAGTTGCCTCCTCAACATCATAGACAGCTCGAGCAATCTTCACAAACCATGCATTGCAGTTAGTGACTAGCATTAAAAGACTAAATCTAACATATATGAAGCTAACTTGGAGTTATGGCGTCAGAAAAACCTGTCCAGGGTCTGAAATATTTGACGGAAGATGCTCATTTTCGAATTTCTCATCATCCAAGCCATATGAGCTGTAGAGAATGCAAACTGGAAATAAGAACAAGGTTTGAAGCTAACAGTCATAATATTACATGCACAATGAAAATAAAAGCCAAAAGATATCCCCACAAGAAGATGACTTCTTTACCTAAAGTCACAAGCACATAATAAAGGACTGTTGGATTTCTTCGTATCCTAAAAATGATATCTGACACAGTAACTTATACCTTCAAATAGATGAAGACTCTCATTCTTGCTTTTCTTTCTTCCAACCTTTTTAATATCAGCTAAAGACTTTAATTGCAATCTGTTTACACCTCATGTACTAGGAGTGAAATAAGGATGCACGTCCCTTCACATATAAAATGTAATAAGGAATAGACTTGTCGCTCCCTGTGTATTCTTTTCATTGTTCGTACTCATTGTAGAATCTTTAAACATATGTTATTGCACAACCCCATCCATATAAGCACAAGCTCTAAGTGACTGTGACTATAGCATTCTCTTTCGGATCATATAAGGAGTATATCTCCATTATTGTATGTCTACGACACGATTTTTAGATATTTTACTATTACCATCCTACCACTGCCTAAAATAATAAAATTAAATGATTAAGCACATAACTAATCCTCCAACTGCTAAATGTGTTTCTTATCTTTGACGTTTTATTAGAGAAAGTATAACTCCTATTAATGTAAGTTATGTTTAAATCAACTATAAAGAAAGTTATATTTAAATCAACTACGAAGACTATTGTCATCTAGATTTCCTAACCTGATGAAAAATATTTATCATTTCGCTAGATGTCGCAATAAATCCCTAAATATACTAGTTTTAATTTCACAAATGACTCAAGAAAATCTTATTAGTGAGTTCTTCAAGCTTTCTTTCGAAAAAAGAAAAGGTTCTTCAAGCTCACTTGTCAGCTGTTCAATAATTTTACAAGCTTTCAGGCACAAAACGTTACATGTGGTTGATACTAAGAAAAATATCTTCTCAACCACATACAAGATACTAGTTAATAAGCCTAACATCCCAAACTGATGACATCAGGTAGGAAACAGTTGTCTTTCCTGCAAACTTGGCATTTTCAAGAAAAAATTGTTCCTATTTTCGAAGAGTCTAAGGTAAGATGCACAAAAGTAATCCAAAAATTAGTCACCAGTAGCTCAGCATTCACAGGCTTGTATTAACCAAAATTGGGCCCAATCAAGCTCAAAATTTTTCGCAGATGAGCTTTTAAAATGAAGTGCAGTTTACCCTGTTTGCCAACTCCACAACCTAACTTCAGAGCTAAAGCCCAAAATGTACTAAGTACATGAGAACTCTTTTTTAGCTATCTAAGACAGGAATGCTAAAATTATTGAAGCTGTCTTTATAAATTACAAACCAATCTATAAAATTGGATATGAAATTTGGTTTTGGGAAAAGAGTTAAGAATTGAGAAATAAATGGAACAACAATTAAGAAATAGATGGAGAGAGTTCATACCTGCCTGTTTGCTTATTGATCCAATTAAGCAAACGATCAGCTGTCCGTGCATCATCTATTACACGTATTTCACTTTTCTCTTGTTTTGGTTCCCAACCACCAGCAACAAATTTAGAAGGAGGGCCCCAAAACAGCATAGGATAATGACTCACAGAAAACTTATCGCAAAGTTTGTTATTTATCTGTGCTGCCAAAAAGAGTAAAAAGGACTGATCACCTAGCCATATTTTTTATATATCAAAACAAGTGCCAAATTAAAGCAAGACAAAAGAGAAACACAAATACTTTGCAAAAGTATGGTTAACAAAATGAAGCTAAAGAGACAGACGTTGAACCTTTTGGACTTCCTTTACCTCCATTCCCAGAATTTATTATAAGCAAAATAATATACAAAATATTACATACTTCAATAATTTCTGTGCAGTTTTCATCAAACTAAATTGAGAGAACCTCATTTTACATACTATATTCTTGAGGTGCCCGAAGTATCTACATGCTCCCATCATTGCCCCGTAAACCCCCTCTATGAACTCTCAGAAGTTGTTACATGCAAGAAAAGTGTTTCATTTGTTTTCCAGTTTCTCACCTGTGCACCTTAATGAAACTAAACAAAAATGCACATATGCAAGGCCTTCCTACCTTTCAAAACATGTACCAAAAAAGTGCAATATAAATAATCATAATGTTCTTAAAAATTTCACACATTAGCATTCTATGTGAAGCACCTTACTTCTTTGTCAATTTCATTTCTCCAAAATCTGTTGATTAGAATCTTATTAAATTCAATAAGTCTACAAAAAAGTTGTCAAAGGAGCACGATCAAGAAAAACTAATGATTACAGCTAAACCCTGCCAAACAGTTTTGAAGATGTCGTGGTCAGTAGTCTCTATCCCACATTTCAGTCTTTTTATTTTAGGGGTGTGTCAAGCTTAAGGAAGCAAAATCTCTTGGACTGAGCCATGAAAAGGCAGAAAAAGGATTTTAGGCAAAACTTTCCAATGCCATCCCTGTATTGCAAATTTAGAAGAGTGAAAGCTTTTGGAACTTACTCATTAGCGTCGGTCAACTTCTTCATGGATGAAAATTACTATTGGTAACAAGCAGAAAGGTGCTATGACCGAATGTCAGGCGTTAATGTGTTAACGATAATTGATATGCACTTCAATACAACAACCAAGCCCAAAACTAGTGCCATTGGATATAGATGTTCATCTGATCCATTAGACTTGCTAAACAAGATCAATTAAATATTCCTTTAAATCTTATCTGTTTTGAATATTTCAAAGGTGTAAAACTTTTAGCTGCATAAATATTAACAAGGAAAAGATGATATCTTAACAGATAGCTAGAGCAGTCAATATTCATGTTCAAGGAGCAATTAATTTTACAGGTTCCTCTAATGTGTGCTTTAAGGGCAAAGGTTAAGCATATCAACAATAGCAAGTAATAACTGTCACTTGTCTGTTTATAGAAATATAACTATAAAAGATTGATTTCAATTCTTCAAATAAGATAATATTTATTAATGGCAATTTTAAAGAAACCAAATTATATTTTTGAGGAAAGAGTAATTCCCAGGACTTGAAACATATTGCTTATTTGGAGAAAAAAAAATTAAGAAGACGAAGCGTAAATACCTTGAGTGCACAGTCCACCCTAGTCATCAATATGATACCAGGATGCACTGCATTAGGTCCATTGAAAAGCCTTGCAACCTTTTCATATTGAGGCTGCATAAATGAAACTCAAGTATTACAATCATACGTTATGGCACATTGGATCATGATTAAACACAAAAAACTAAAATAATACCTTATAATTTCTGCAAGCAGGACACCTGAAAACAAGTAATCACATGAAAGGAAACAGTGTCATATAATATCATAGTGTTGGTGCAATTAACAAAGTCAATCAAACAACATGGTCATTTCAGTTAGAGATAAAGAGAGAGATTGATTACTTTCATTATCTTAAAACGCAACTTGCAATTAGTGAAACCAAAGTGCAATGCCATAAATCTTTAGATTTTTTTGAAATGTGCAAAACCACTTTGAAATCCTATTAGCATCTTCACAATCATGAGCATATTTCTCAAACTTACAGTACTAAAACAAATGATTGCACGAAATAGGCCATCTGAGAAACATTAATATGAACACAGCTCCATGGAGTCCTAGAATTTATATGAATATATTTGTTTCATATCAAACCTTCATTGCACGGTACGTGCACTTCCAAAAATCTAATGATTGCTCTATTATTTGAATCCCATACGATGAATAGAAACTTATTATACAATCACAACTTAGTGAGACTTTCTAAAAGATGCACTGAAAATTTATGTCCAAAATCATTTTCTCTATGCATTGCCACCCCTAAGTGTCATCCTATCAACAGATACCAAACTAAATAAACATATAAACATTGCCTGGTAAACCACAGAGCATGGCCATGCACGCATGAATTCTAAAACACTTAATAACCTATGAAATTCACATATCTAATTTTCCCAGATGTCCTTAATATCCAATTCAAGTACCAATGCAGGCTCCTGCATGAAACATACAACATATTCATCAACAAACAAACACAAAATCCTGACAATTCCATCTAAACGAGCAACTTTTTATTCCAATTTGTTGCAATCTTTTCATCATTTTCTCGACCAGTTATCCCGCGAAATATGACATCAGTAAGCTCACAAATAGACTGATCGAGTTCATATACCAAAAGATTTCTTCAAATGGCACTTCAAAATGACTATTTTCGCCTTCTAACAGCTATATCTACTCATTAAATCGAACATAAATAAAATTATTATCAAAATAACTTAAAAAATCGATATTTACTGAATCAGACTAAAGGAACTCACCAATGAGCAAAGAACTCAACGACGGCGTGAGTAGCAGGCGTCTCTCCGAGAACCGCATCGAAATTAGTAACGTTCAATTCAACGGCGTTATCTGCCCCTCCGTTATTCTCATTAACACCAATCGACCGAAGGATCGAGCGCGATCCAACCGAAAACGACGCCGCTTTCGCGCTCAGTGATACAGCAAGCAGTAGATTCACAACCAGAATTAAAAATCTCCGAGACATGGAGAAGGAGGAAGTGTATTCTCGTACTGACTCACCAATTTGTTTTCCGAAAACAGTGAAAGTGTTTTCGGTATTTTTTGTATTTTGTTGATGTATTTTTAGTTTTTACGTTAACGTTATGTTGGATCTGTTATAGTGATTTGTGAGTTGCGGTGGTTGAGCGAGCGGGTAACGTAGGTCTAACTCCGGCGGGCACGGGTGCGTACTACGCCTCCCTCTTGGATTTTTTTTTTTAAAAGTCAAATACCACCTCACCCACGATAATTCGGTTCTAAGACTTCCCAATGTCATATAATAATTTTTGAAAAAAGGAAATAAATAAAAAAACAAATCTCAACGAATTATTACAGTAACGGCTAAAAACGTCCAGATCTCTGATTTTTTTTTTTTGAAAAAAAACATAATTAGTCGTTTAATAAAAATATATTTCTAATCTCTGTTAAATAAACAAATTACTTCTATAATATTCAGTTTTGACCAACATAATTTAATATTATGTAGGTTAAGATTATAGGATATTTCAACAAAGTCCGAAATTGTTAATATAAATGGATAAATTATAATTGTTTAAAGCAATTTATACCTCGGGGACCCAAATGTTATTATCCCTCAGAATAGCGTATTTTGGGGGACTTTTACACTTTACATGTAATACAAGATAATATTTATTATTGTATGTTACAACTTACAATTAGCTTTTTCGTAATGTAATAAATGATGTCGTATAACAAATGTAAGAATAAAATTCAAATTAATAAATCTTACAATAGCTTGTAGTTGTCTAAAAAATCATATACATACCACCATAAAAATAATACTAATCATTAATATAAAGTAAAAAAAATTTCTAATATGATAACAGCATACGACATTTAGTAAATTTCTTGTATTAGAAATGACGTGATTGAATTGTATATATATCATATACAGATGATAATTTAAGTTACGGTACAATTATTTAACATAAATTTAATTCAAATAAATGGGTTGAGGTTAAAAAAGATTAAAAAATAGATAATAAAAATATGATATGATTAATAATAGAATTGGATTTGAGTTTAGATTTTAACACGTGAATCTGTTTATAATATAATTAATTATTTAAATTTTTTTATGATTAAATAAATTTATTTTATATTTTTCATATCTTAAAGTGTTTAATTATATTATCATATTTTAAAGAGTTTTCAATTTTATTTGAAATAAAATATATTAGTATTTAAATAAATAGTATTATAAATATTTTAGAATATATTAAGTGGTGACATAGTTATGAGCCACTTAATACATTTAATAATTATGTAAGGTTAGTCTTTTTAATTTTTAACATGATTATTAATTAAATGGAGTTTGAGTTAATTTGAAATATATTATACTTTTTGTTTGATACAATTATATTGATATGACTTGTCAACTTAAATTGTCACCCTTAATGTTATATTATTAATATAATAATATATAATTTCTTAAAATAAATAATTTAAATTTCTTAATTTTTTAAAATTAAAGGGTTAGATTAGTGTTAGTAATTAATTTATTGGGATTTATCCCAACAAACTTGACATCCTTGTTGTACTTTATATTAAAAATTACTATACGTATTATGATTTTATTTGTATTAGAGATTCGTACTTTATGTTATAAATATTACGAATGTTCCAATTTAAGTTGTTATACCATCACTATCATGATTTTGCATCTCCATATCGTAGCTTTCCCTGAAGTCAATGAAGAAGCTAGACATAGTTGGATTAATTTAGTCCTTTGGTTACGAAGGATAAATGGTCCTTAGTAAAATATATACATATATGCAACAATAACTTTTCATTAATTGTTGTCATTTAATAATGAATATGGAGTTACACATAGTTTACTTAAAAGAAAATAAATTCCCTAGATTTAGCTAGGGTGATTTACAGACATTCCTGAATTCTTGAATTAGACTAACAATATGAGAAAAGAATTTATTATTTCATGAGATTTTTTACTACTATTCAATAAATAAATCTTGTATTTACAATGTGTTAGTATATGTTTATGTTTCTTTTGCATGCTTGTATGTGTTGCATGTATGCATACACACCCATCTCTTTGTATAATAACTAGTGTACAACTATAATTTTTTTTTATACTCATTTAAACCTTTCCATAACTTATTCTTGAATTTAAATAAGGGGCAGAATCAACGACCTTTTTTTTTTTACATAAAATCTTATATTAATTATAAACTACTAGATATAAATACATTAACAGTTGATGTTGTATTTGATATATGCATTAATTATATATTAATTGTATGCTCAAATGCAATTTCAACTGTTAAATGTGTTTATATCTAATCGTATACAATTGATATAGGATTTTGTGTAAAAAGAAAAAAAAGGCTGTTGATCCTACTCTTTTAAATAAATAATTGATTAATAATTATAATTTATTCAAGGAATAGAAAACATACATGTTTATAATATTTCATAATTTAATTGAAATTAATTAAGAATTAAGATATATTAGTTTATTACTTGAGAAATACATGAGAAAACATAGACACACAAATTATCTCTAATTTAAATCAAACCTCACTAAATGTCAATAATTGTTTTTCGTTTATTTCAAAGTATTCATAATATAAATACACCAATTAATTTTTAAGTGCATTTGTTGGGCAATTATTCAAATATGAGTCCCTTTTCTTATTTATTTTGTGTAATGTAATAATATATATAGTCTATTTACATTTTTACTTCATTAAAATAAAATTACTTAACAAAAAAAAGTATATATGAAAAAACGAACTTGTATTAAAAATTATATCCATTTTGGTAATTTTAAAATCATAAAAAAGTTGTCACCTCATCAATTGATTGGATGATAAAATCCCGTACCCTTAAATTTGAAAGTATAGTAAGACTCTTTTACACATCTCTTGATAAATTCTCTCTCTCATTATTAGAGTATAAATCTCATAATGATAAGCTATTAGAGTGATTATGTAAACTGCTTATATAATTATAAATTATAATGTTAGTATTAAAAAAAATCATAAAAAAAACAATGAAAGTACAAATACAATAAAATTAATAACAAATAAGGAGTAACAACATCCAAGTCCTTAAAGTTTTTGTGATTTTGAACGTAGGAATACAATTTTTCCATTTACAACAAATAGGTCACCGATGAGGCAATGACTCACCCCTAAATTCCTTACCAATTGGCCGAAGTTGGAGCGATAACTGATCTCGTTTGAAATAATTGTAGTACTAACTTATGTCGTTATATTATGCTCAAAATAAAAGATAATAATAATTTAATTACTTTAATAGGGATTTGAGACATATTTGATGCGCCTAATATAATTTATTATTTATATAATAAATTTGTACAAACTTATATCTTATCCGTCGAAATTAATAAATTAATAATAACATTCAATTCTTGCGGTTTTGAAAAAAAATAAAGATATAAATTTTTTATGGTTATTAAATAAGTCTCCACTTCTCATAAATAACTTAATTATCCTTATATTTGTGAATTTTGAGCATTTCAAAATAAGAGTATCTAATGTAAATTTGTGCATTTAAGATTTTGGTTGGTGCAATTAATGGAATTTTTTAAGGTAATGTAAGGGATTTAGGGTTTAGACTTTGCTTACGCTGAATTAGGGTAAGATTTGATTTATTACTTATAATATCTGAAAAAGTAAATTTATTTTTTCAAAAAAGTAACGAAAGTTATGGGTATTTAGAAATTTTGTAGGAACTTAGGACCTATGTGATACAAACTGAAGTTTTTTTCTAATTTATAAAACTATGAAATGTTAGGGATGTGGGTGTTATTATCGCAATCGTGAAATGTGGGTGTACATAACACATTTGCGGGTTGTAGAGAGTACCTTTGGAAAACAACCAACCAACCCAAGCCTAAAATCAATCATATCCCCAGTCAGTTATCAGACAACAAACCGTTCGAATATTCGAAGAATAGGGTTCTTCAGACAACTTTCGATACCAAACTGGAAAACCAAGCTTTAAATCAAGCAAATTACATTTCACGGTCACTAAACGCGTAAAAATACTTACAATTCCTCGTGTCGAAGGTATTCTAATTGATCTCTGAATTTCATTTCGGTTTCTTTCTCATATCTTTCTTCTCGTTTCATATTTCGTTTCTGTTTCTGAATTTTGACCCGTTGACTACAATTTAAGTGGAAATTAGTCGATTTGTTTATGTGATGTGTAATTGAGTTGTTATTGTGATAATTGTTGATGGTGAAGTTTTGTATGTAATTGATTTGTGATTAAATTTTGTGTTAAGCAAGTACACAGCGTTCGAATGGCGTTATGCATCTCATTTATTTGTTGTTTGGCGTTAAAAAGTTTTACGAAGAATTTAGCACTCAATTAGCCGAAGCATTCAGTAGTCACAATATTCAAGCATGAGAGATATGCTTTGTATATTATTTGATTTTTATCTTTTTTTGTTTGATATGGCTTGTTTTATGGAACTGGAAATCATTTAAGCTTTCATGTTACGTGGTCTTATTGCATGATTAATTTGATTAATAATTATTGCTAATAATGTGGATCTATTGCATGGAGTTGCATGTGTGCAAAATTGTAGTAGGGCGGTGAACACGGAAATGTTTTGGTAATACTTTAGCAATTGCTTGAAAAGTGTGATGCTACTTCATTTGTTTGATTGGATTCTTGGAAGTTATATAGGCCGTAAATTCTTAAGTTACTTATTTTGGCTGTGGCAACTTTATAATGTATGTTGTATATGATGCTGATAATCTCATGTTCCAATCTAGAAAATTGCATTAGGCTTTGTGGGTTTGGATCATGTTTTGTGTTGATATTAGCAACCTGTAGATATCTGTGCCTTGGATTTATGGCTTGAGTGTTGGTTTTTGGTTTTGTGTATCTTGTAGGACTTTCTGGACGGTCAATTTATATCCAAAATTATCATATCCATCAGAGTTCACTGCCAACATGAAGTTCTTAGAATACACTCCTCTAGACCGGTAAACCCTCCTTTCAAGATTAAAATGTAATTTTGATAAATTCGCATATTCGGCTTGGTTATTAAGTTTTCATAAATAGTACTTGTTCAATTTGATTTCAAATTAAATTGTGTTGCGATCTCATTTTCCAGCATAAATGATTTCTTGGGCCATTTGAATCTTGGAGAACTTACCATCAAAGGATGCCTTGAAGCTTACTCATGTAAGTGTGATTTGGTTATGTCTGAAAACATATTTTGGATTCATTGTAAGATGAACTTAGTCTCTTTCTTGTTTCTTCTAGGCAAACACACAGGAACCGACAAAAGACTATCTCTCAGCTTGGAGCATGAGGTAAACCAAGCACTAGTAGCAAGAGAGTGACTATGAATATATATTTAAAAATGTGTTAGGAACTTTTTTATTTTATATTACTCTGCCTTTTCTTTTTTCAGTTATGTGATATTAACTCTGTATTGCACTCTTTTTTCTTTTTGGCAGTTGTCTCTTGCATATCTATGATGGGAACCAATTTAATACTCTTAATTAGAATATAATGGAATAATAGCCTCTTTCCTTCTATGAACTTTTATATTACAACCTTTTGCTAATTGCTTCAGATTAAAACTACTTAGGGAGTATATTCATAGTCACTCTATTGCAATTAGTCTTGATATCTTTTTCTGATTAAAATTTTTGAGTTTTAATACACTTTATTCCTTTTCCGTTTCACCTCAGATTCTTGATTATCTTGGGAAATCTTCGGACACTGACTCCTCCTCACCAGCTGAATTCCTATTGAGCAGGTCCAGGTGGGCATTTTGCTCAGACAGGTTTATGAACTGTGGATTATCTGTACATTTCTTTAACTCATTTCTCTTCATGCTCATTCCAGCCGAAAGACGTTGATCTACCTGGTTCTTACACTCTGTCACATGTATCCGGACTATGACTTCAGGTATCCCTGTATGTTAACATAAAAATGCAATTTTCCTTTTAGTAGGGCTTAAAAGGAGGATTATGGGTAATGCCACTGTCAGCTTCTTGGGCGACATGACATCCCACTATATAATCCTCTTTTAACTGCAGTGGGAGTGTTGTCAAAAGGTTTGACAGACAGTTTATAAACTGTTGCTCTAGTAGCTGAGAGTTCAAGTCTCTCCATTTCCCAAATCTCATACTGGCCATTTTGTGGTTGGTATGTGTCTGATTCTGCTCATATGAGTGTTATGAATTGCATTCTGCTGATGTCCTGATGTAGGTTATATATTGTGATTTCCTTACACTACAATACTTGCATTTTTTTGGTTTCTAGTGCTGTGAAAGCACACCAGTTCTTCACAGAGGAAAGCTGGAACACTTTCAAGCAGATCTTTGACACCTATATGTTTGAAGCTTCAAAGGTACTATAATTACAACTTTGGTAATCTGCATTATATTTTCTCCAGCTGTATTGCGTTTTCTTGCATGCCAAAAGTTGCATTTGTTGCAGGTGTTGTCTTTATCCTATCACATTTCCTTTATCTCTCATGTCTTTTTGATCTCTTAAGGTGTCTCAATTTAGTCATAGAAATTAGGTGAGTGGTAATTTCATCTGTACAGAGAGTACTGATTGGTGTTGGACTGTATCTGGGAAATCTATGCTTTGAGGATCCTTTGTCTGATCTGTTTCTAAAGTGGAATGATGTTTAGTGTCGTTGATCATTCCATGAATTGGAGAAAAGTAAATACTGGTTTTATTGTTGAGCCTTCATGTATGATTCAGCTATTGATCTGATGGGGCTTGATCTGCTTAATCAAACTATTCTGTTATTATGCCCTGTTAGTCAGTTTCCTTTTCTAGGCTACATATTTATTTCAACTCCACGTTAAGATTTCTGTCCACGTCCAATTGTGCAGGAATGGAGTGAGACATATGAAGACAGTTCCCTGCTGGAAACATTATACAAGGCTCTGGATGAGGTGAGCTTGTACTTCAAGAAACTGATTCAAAGTTGTTCATAGAGACAGGCTTCTGATACCTAGCATTGCAGGTTGTGAAATTACCTGAGTGCGAAATTTACAGTTACAATCCGGATTCTGATGCAGATCCGTTTCTAGAGAAAGGGGCAATGTGAGTTCCTGGATTATCATCATACATCACATAATTTTTATATGGCTGTGTTATGACTTGTGTCCTGTTTTATTCAGATGGTCCTTCAATTTCTTCTTCTATAATAGAAAATTAAAGCGTGTTGTGAGTTTCCGTTTTTCTTGCTTAAGGTGGGTGAAACTATTTTATCTCCTTGAATATCATAGACTTCGCAAATTTCCCCACTAAGTCTTATTGTTCTCACTACTGATTTTTCTTTCAGTAATTTGGTGGCTGAGGGACTCGCTGCTGACAACTTGACTTACGAGGAAGATGGAGAAATATTTGATGACATGGACATGTGAATACTGACAAACATAAGCTGTTAGTACAATGTTTATATGCAAGACTAAGACTTCCATATGTATTCATGTTTTAGTTTCCATCTGGCTAGGGCTAAGGTGTAGGATCAGCTTCTTGCTTTCCTGTGCATATCCTACTCCTAGTAGGAACAATGCTGTCTATAAAAATGTAATGTTTCCATATGTACCTCTCTGTACACAATCTTGGATAAGAATAGAATTCTTGTGTGGAATAAATGTGAGCTGATTTTGCATGTCAAAGATCGAATGACGGTTGATGACACCGTGCGGCATACAACATTTACCGTTTGTAGATGACCTAAAATGTTCAAGAAAAGTAACTTGCAGACCTGTTCTTTCCATGATTGCTAAGTAATCAAATTTCCTTCATTGAGTAGGTAGTGCATAAATTAATGGTCATAACTGGCTTTATATATTTGATAACTTGTGATATGGAGCAGGAGAAAACCAAATTCAGAGGGGCAAGGCTTCCAAGCATTCCTGCACAGGTAATATGTAGAGTTTGAGTATGTTATTAGTTATTGATGAGACAGAATTTCTATCAAATGTTTCAAATTTCAAATTGTGTTGAGATTTCAACTTTTTTGTAAGACTTTTCAAGCTTTGTGATGTATTGTAGCCAAATCCGTTGCATTGAATGTAACATTACAAATGTATAGTGGTGAATACATATGAAGATGAGCATGTCAAATTGTTGCCTCTGAGCTTTCATGGGTCTCTATAACTTCTTTTTCTGGATGATGCAATGACTACAATTAACTGCTAGGAAGTGGAATGCTAGATGTCAAACATGAGTGAGAAAATGAGTTATTTCCAAAAGTTAATATTCCTAAATACTTCAAAAGGTTAGACTCTTCATGGTTGATAGATGTGAGGAGAAATCAATCTCTTAACATTTTCTTTTACAGCAAGTGATGAAATCAATTAATTGGACTGTACTCAAGAAAATATTAATGAAAACTCTCTTTCAAACTTTTGAAGAGGTACAGGTTATTGTTTCTATCTTATTTGGATGCTACTACAGGTGCTTTGGCTGCATGATTGAAGATCCTCGACATCATTATTATTAATTTTTCTAGTCCACTAACTTTAATTTATCTGCCTAACTACATATCAACATTCTAACTAAAAAGTTCATTAGAAATTGGTACACTTGGTGATTTGCCTCCATGACAATTAATTAAATTGCAAATTAGATTATTAATTTATTAATTTTCCCATCATCTTCATAATCATCAACTTACATGTGTTCTTCCATCACTTTCCAAACGTTTCATTTTAATTTGATTACGGGGCTATAGTTTTGTATGGATTAGAATAATCATGTGACATATGGATTAATTGTATTTGTACAAAATCTATCACATATTTCATGCTATCTTTTGTGCATGGGTACATATCTTTTTATGTTCTTTTCCATATGAAACATTTAGAAGAAAAATAGACTCTCAAAGATTGTATTATAGATGTAAAGAATTAGTAGTTCGATAAGTTCCATTGATGTATTAGAGATGATTGATAAATAATTAATATTAAATTAATAATACATAAAGAAGTTTCATAGATTTAATTTGCAATTTTTAGATTTGTTTTATGATAAAGTCGATATAATAATTTGTAAGTCGTAGATTGAAATTTTTAGATTTTTATATAATATGCTAAACAATAGTTCAATATAATTTAATCTAAGTTGTAGATTGAAATTTAAATAAATTTATTATTCTCGAAAATAAAATATATGAATAATTTTATGACATAAATTTACTAGGAATGTTTTAAACTTAAAAAGTAGTAAATAAAAAAAACCCTTAAAAGAAATCTTTGTTTTATTTAAGGATAAATATGGTTCCACATTTTTGTAAAAAAAAAAAATATATTTTTATTATTTTTAAACAAATTAATCATTATCGTCAATCATTAAACAAACAGTGTTGTATAAATTTTTTAAAAATTAAATAATTTTTTAATTGTCGTTCAAATGAAAGACAGTGTGAATTTTTTTTTTCCTTAGGTCTTAATTTCTGGACAATTTCAAATTCTTTTTTTTTAAAATGCGTGCCTACTCTTGTTGATCAAAAGAGGCCATTTTCACATAAAATTTACACGTGTCACCTATAAGTCGACTGCTACAGATCAGAAAGCTTATTTATACAGATAAGCTACACGTGTCACTTTCTCTTTCTTTTTGATAAAAAAACTCATAAAACCACGAGTAATTGGAATCTTTTTTTCCAAAAAACCAAAAGATTTAAATTAATTAATTAATAAATAAATCTGCCTTGTAATCAATGATTAACATTAATGACCATCGATTCTATTTCCAATAAGGCAGGGGATTCTTTTCAAGGTGCTACGTGGTGCAATTCTATTGACCTTTCTGGGTGTCTGCCACGTGTCAACATAACCTGATTTTGGCTGATCTCTTTGCACTTGGCTACTTTTTCTTTTTCTTTTTTTTCCTTTTTATTTTAAACACCATAATCAGATCTTCTTCAACTTATCTCACCTAACTACTGCATTTTCTTTTCTTCTTTATCGTTTGATTTTATATTCGTTGTTATTTAATTGTTTTAGTGATTAAAAAGTATGATAATATCTTTTCCTAGTCTACTAATAATTAAGAGAATAAAATAAAATACAATTAATTCACGAATTAAAAATATGATATAAAAAAAAAAATTATTACTAATATAAAAAATTATGATAATTTCATTTAAAACATTGTTAATGATTGTAATCTATGTTTAAAATTATTTTTAACTTTTTATTAAATTAATTAGTTTTGTACATAAGTAAACTAGAAAAAAATTTAAAGATAAAGATCATGATTGATCCATTTTATAGTTTATATAATCTTGGAACTAAGAGCGAATCTATTATTATATATTTTAAAATTTATAAATACAATCAAAATCATTGTCAAACAATAAATTTTTTTTATAGCATTTGATTAAATAGCATATTATTATGAATTAAAGAATAGTAGACGACTTTCTAAATCTACTTTTTAATTACTTTGCTTAATTGCAATTCAATCATTTGAATCCAAGAATATAGTGACATCACATGCATAGATATGCATAAAACACATCTATAAAAATTGATTGGCCTAACATGCAAATGCAACTATATATGCAAGCATCAATTAATTACTAAGCCTTCAATAATTATATAAACAAAGTAATTAATGATTCAATTAACATGAACTGTACTAGAACCTAATGTACCATGTACCAATTCCATCTTTTTTAATTTTAAATTTATATATAATTGTTGTTTTGATACCAAACCACAATGTCTTATTCTCATATATATCGATTAACTCAATTGCCTTTTTCTTGGACTAAACACATAATTAGTCCTTATTCTCGTGACATGTTGACCAATCTCTTATTATTAATTATCTTAATTACAAAATTATATAGGGCTTACTAATTAATTAAGCAACTCAAAATACAAAGTTAATTATCATCGAATTTTCCAGAACACATGTAAATTAAACTCTCTTAATTTTAGTATAAATTTACAAAACTGAAATTTCAGATCTCTTAAACCCATTTTTTTTCTTATTTTAAAAATAGGGTTATATAGAAAATTAATTTCGTCTATTATTATATAGTGAAATGGTTAATAAAATTATTAAATTTTTTTTTCTAAGATCTAATTCGATACAATCCTTGTATGGGGAATCTAAGTTCCTGTTCTTTTTAAAAAATTATAACAATTTGAGGATCCTAAGCAACCACCACATTAATACTGTAAATAAATATCATAGGTATTGAAAATTTTGACAACCAAAATATATAAAATATAATAAATTTAACATTTCAAAATAATTAAATTAAAATGATATAAAAGCAAGTATGGAACTATAACTTATTAGTTCCCACGTGACAACAATTTAATTTAAAGAAAAATTAAATCTTTTGTTTTAAGAAATTTTTTTGTGAGATATGTTCTTACAAGTTGATATTTTCCCAGCTGAATGAAACATGCATTAGTTTGTTCATCCTCAAAATTATCTATTTACTCAATTTATTCAAACAATAATTATTAATTTGTGATGGCCAAAAAACAAAAGGAACAAATTAGTGTATAAAAAATTAATCAACTTTTTCTCCCTCACTTTTTAAAAATTATTTAAAAAATATAAAATACTAATGTAATCAAGTCTTTTTCTAAATTTATAATACGAAGAATTTTCTTCTAAATTTCAAGTCTCTTGCACTCCATTTTACCAGTTAAACTAATTAAATATTTATAAATTCATATTATAAAAAATTACCGACATATAATCAAAAGTATATTTTTTATTTATTTTGTAATATTTGTATGAAATGAATAAAAAATTTTTCACACAAAATATTATTAAATAAATTAAAACACTTTTAAACTTTTAAGTTATCATCATCTGATGACAAAAAACTCTGTATATTTGTAGAAAAATCAAAACTGTTTGCTACAACATTACTTTCAAATCAAAACCAAATACTAAAAAAATATGTGGTGTTAACATTATTAATGTTGCATATATTAATTCACATTCATATAATTTGGTTAACAAGATATACATATACATATATATATATATATATATATTACAAATGGTCCTAGAGGAAAAGTAATAGATGACTGAAAAGAAGACATTTATGTAATTAACACCACTTACAATATGATCTAAACAAAACATGCAAATGAATTTTTATTGATTGATCTTCACGAATTAAAAAAATACTTCAATAATTTATTTATTATTGTACATAGCCTATAAACCCTAAATATTATCTCAAAGTTTGTCTCATATATAAATACATAAATCCTGCAAGATAATTAGGTGAATATATTTTCTCTTACCAAAGAGGGGGTTCTACCAATCAGACAGTGGCCAAGTGCTGGTAGCATGTGAAAATGGAGAAAGCAAAGACAAATTTGCTTTTATTAAAAAAATATTTTATTAAAATCAACGAAAGCCAACTTATGTACATTTGTGCATGATTAATCCATCCTCTTCAAGCCATCTATACTCATATTTCCTTTTTTTTTTTTTTTATCTTATTGATAGAAACCTAAATATATGAGTAATAAAATCTCAGTCCCTAAGCTTTTACTTTTTTATAAACAAAGACATATATAAGTTTTTGTCTATGATAAATAGGTCTCTAATCCTCATTTAAATGAATGAAATACAGTTCAGGGTTATATATGCTACATATATTTTACAAGTGTATGGTTGAAAGTGACATTTATCATTTTAAAGGTGCAATTATTTTACGGTGGAGTAACAAGATATCAAATATTAGAGAAAAAAAAAGAATTATTTCAATTAAAAATTTTTATTTAATTATTAACTACTATTTTAACCGTACTCTAAAAATGAAGTATAAATTAATAATACCGAATGTACTTTTAATTTAGAATTTCAGTCCTCCTATTGGGTTTTAAGAGTTAATTAAAGTGTTTAATAAACACTCATTTTTGGGGAAAATCACTCATTTGCTCATATATATATTTGCATTTATTAATTTTATTTATAACAATTGTAACTTTAAAGTCATAATAATTTAATACCTCCTAAACAAAGCTTAATATTGTAACAGTCAAGAATCAACATTAAGAAGATAATTTTGTTGTTTCAGAAGGGGTCACCGGGTTAGGGATTCATTTGTTAAACTTAGAAAAACTATGTCCTCTTTTATGACAATATAAAATCTCAGGGACTGGTATGTTATAGGATATATATATATATACCCCTACTGTGAAAAGCTATAGCTGTGGATGGTCATGGTTCTGCAAAATATTGCAGTTAATCGCACATACATATCAGACACTAAAAAGGAGTTAATACCATGAGAGTTAGGAGCTGTCAATTTATCATTTGCTTGTAATAATATACTTTTAGTGGGGACTAATCTGTACAAAAAGCAAAGTATTAGAAGACAGTTTATGAACTTTGCTCTTCACAGGTACACATGGCTTCTTCTTTAGCGGCTGCTGGTTTCTGTAACTGGTGTCCATGTCGCAAGCTAAAGAAGAAACCCAACAAGTTTCCCCAAGTCCGATCATCCAAAAGCTTCAGAGACGAAGGTACAAATTGAAAGGTCTTAATATAAACTCACATCCTAAAGAATAAGAAGAAGAAGAAGACGAGATACACATTGATTATGGCTTTTTGGCCCTGGATTTCCAAGTTTATTTCTTAAAATGGTTTGTTTTGATTTCTCATGCAGCCGTTTTTACTTTTTGTTTTTTCTTTTCACAGGAAAGTCTGCAGATATGGTGGATGCAAACTTGAGTATATTAAAGAAGAGAATAGAGGAAGTGAGGAAGAAGGAGATGGTGATGACCAACAGGAGTTGCAGAATCAAACATGGGTGGAATTACAAAACTAGTTATGATCATAAACACAAGAGAGCTGATATATTTTGTTCATCAATGGAGATAATTGGTTTTGTGGGTGGTGCAGTTGGCTTTGTTTTTCTGAGCGGTACTCTTTGTATCTTTCTAGTCTCTTTTCTGGTCAATTTTTATAACTGAAGTTTGGTCTCCTTCTACATATATCATTTTGTTTTCTTTTTTACTTAGATTTATCTTAAAATACATGTATGTATGTTTAACTTTGTGTATGATGGTTTGATGATTTGATGGCAGGCAAATATATCTAGCTTAAAAGTATGTTTATGTTTGTTCCGACTTAACTTTGAAAGCAAAATAGACGAGCAAATAATATTCGGCAGGTAATATTTACCATCTGTTTTAATATTAATTATACTTACCAAACAAATGATGTTTGATCTCTCTATATAATTTTTTTTTTGTTTTAATTAATGTGAATATATATGATTAGAATTGAGGTACTGTCAAGATATTATCAATATATGATTAGAATTCGTATGATGGGAGAAAGTTGCTTAAAGATATGTTATAAGGAAGTAAAATTGATGTGAGGTGATTTTTAATCAATAGCAATAATTGTGGGGTAAAAGTAACATTAACTATTAAATAAAATCGGTTGTTTGTCCAACTTTTAACAGTGATATTTTTAAAATTAAGTATAACAATTCAAATATATTATATATTCCGAAAATTTTCAATAAAGGGAAATTGGAAATTTCTGATTGCTTAAGGGTGTTAACTTGTAATTGATGATGTAAAAGAGTAGTACATATGTCAATTGGGTTTAGAAGGGAAAGCCGCCATCTTTGAATATCTTCATATTCTTTGAGATTAGGGTTTTGTTTGATATGGTATTGATGTTTAATTAACCATATATGTACACAGAAATGCAGACAGTTGTTACAGGAATCATATGCCAGTTTTCTAGCTCGCACAAGGAATTGGAATATAGCAGGAGAAAGTGGAGAAAAAATATCTAAAAAATAGAATATATATATATATATATATTATAATAATAAAGTATAACCATTATATATCCATGTATAGAATATTTAACTAATAGAATATTAGCAATCGTTTTTCTTGACCTGACTTGTATTTTCTTTTAGTAGTTTAACGATGATTTTGAGATATAAAACTTGTTAATTTTAAAATAAATAAATAAATAAATTTCATATATTCCCTTAAAATTATTCTAAAGAAACGAATATAATCCTGGCTTTAATTTATGTATGCCAAGATTTATGCAGATTCCTATTCGTCTTTCTCTTTTTCTTTTTCTTTTTTAAATTTTTTGGTGCTTTAATTATTTTTTTGATCATGTTATTGTCGATGTAGTAGTTCAAGAGATGATTGAGCCAAGCTAGCTAAATTAAAAAGCAAAAGTAATGAAAATGACTATGTCAAAACTCCCCAATATATATTGTACAGTTTTCAATTTTAGTTTATGAGCTTTGCAGAAAGAATACGCAACTAAGCTTCAAATCAAGCTCGATGCTAGCTAACACTTGCTTCATTTATTTAATTTTATATATGTCTATGTCAACTAATTTCACTTCTTTTCTTTTTGGGTGAGTCTAACATTTAACAATTAATTTATAGTTTGAATTATTTCTTTACAAAAATAAAATAATAATTTGATTAATTCAATCCAACCCATATAAATAATAAGATGATTCCGTAAAAATTCTTCAACAATAAAAAAAAGGCTTTTGTACAATATATACTTTTAGAATTTTTTTTTTCTACTTTTAAGTAAAGTGCATAAAATAAGTTAGTAATAAATCCATCTTACAAATCAATCTTGACTAACTTGAGAATTAATCTTTTTTTAAAACTCAAATTTTGTTTAATTTTGTAAATGAAGTACAAGCATTGGAGATTTGACGCAAAAATCAAATTAATGTGCTTGTCTAATGAAATTTGGCTACACACACACATATATATAATATAGCCTATTGTATTTAATAATTAATTAAATTAACAAATAATAAATTTCTAACTCGTGTAACACACACACACACACACACACACATATATATATATATATATATGTATGTTAGAATCGGAGGCTGCAATTAAAACCAGTAAGCCAGTCCGGCTTGTTTACTATTCAGAGCCCAACACAGTCTTCGTGTCGATTGGGCCTACGGGTCAACAGTAAAATGGGTTATCCGCCCGACCCGATCCTAAATGCCTGCCTTTGAGAAAATAACTATACATACATATACATATAATATACATATAATTAAGGTTGTTTAGTTTGGTTTCTGCATGCATGTACCTCCTTAACATTGAGTAATTAACTTTAAAGAATATGATTAATAATTATTTTATCTAGTTAATTAATTATCTGTTTTAATTAAGTATTAACATTTTTGTTTCTGCGTGCATGCATGCATGCAGCTAGCTTGTTTATAAACCTACTAGTTTAGTTAGGGTGCTTAGTGTATCTCATTTATACGATTCTTAGAAAATATTTGTGAAATTAATCCATCTCTCTTTCAAACATGTATATACAATCCTTTTATTTTTTATTTACTTATTTTCTCTCTTTTCTTATCTGATATATTTGGATGCTACCTAATACACCTACTTGGTTGCATGATTGAAGATTATTGAAATCATTATTATTAATTTTTCTAATCCACTAACTTTATGATTTATCTGCCTAACTAACTACATATATACATCAACATTATAACTAGCTAGATTAATTAAGTACATTAACTAGAAATTGATACACCTGGTGATTTGCCCAAAAGTGAAAAATAGATTATTAATTTATTAATTTTCCCATCTTCTTTATAACTATCAACTTACAAGTGTACTTCCATCACTTTCCCAACCCTATTATTTATTTAATGTGATCATTACATGGCCTTATTTTGTATGGATTACAAGAATTATGTGACAGTTGGGATAATATTATTTGCACAAATCATCGCATGTTTCATGCTGTCGATCTATTGCATGTGCATAGATACATATCTTTTTATCTTCTTCTTATTCTTCTTCTTTTTTTTTTTTTTCATTTTATCTTTCAATTCAATTAGTTTATAAAATAATAAAATTAAAAATATTTAAAATATTAAAAGATAAAATTGAAATTCAAGGGGGCGATGAGATATTAAAAAGAATATAAGAAAATAATAAAATATTAACTTAAAAAACAGGAGGATAATGGACATTCTCCCACTTTATTTTTTCAATTAATACTTCATTACTTCATATATATTTTTTAATACCTCATCACCCCCTTCTTCTTTTTTTTTTTCGATTTTACTCTTCAATTCAATTAGTTTACAAAATGATAAAATAAAAAATATTTAAAATATTTTAAGGTAGAATTAGAATTCAAGAAAGATGATAGAATATTAAAAAAAATATAGAGAGTAATAAAGTATTAACTTAAAAAACAGGTGGTAATAGGCATTCTCCCTTATATTATAGATGTAAATAATTTGTATTTTGATAAGTTTCATTCATATATTATTAGAGATTATTAATAAATAATTAATATTAATACTAATAATACATTAAGAAGTTTTTTTTAGATTTAATTTAAAATTTTTAGAATTTAAATATAATTTCTTACTATTGAAAATGATAAATTTGTTAGGGATGTTTTTAAAACTTAAAAGTAGTATATTAAAATAAATTAAAAATCATTAAAAGAATTCTATATTTTATTTAATAATAATTATGATTCCACATTTTTTAACAAGTTCATTTTTAAATAATCAACAATAAAACTTACTTTTATTAAAAGAGTATACGAATGATATAGTGAAACAATATCGTTTAAATAAATTTTTTAATTGAAATAAGAGAGATATTGAATTCTTATTTCACCCAACCACTGCAATTTTATTTTATTTTATTTATCTTTCTATACCATTTTGATCTATATTTATTGTTATTTAATTGTTTTAGTGATAAAAAATATTATTATTTCCCCTTTTTTTAACTTTAATAAATTTATTTTATATATTATCTTTTAGGCGGTGTGTATTAATAATTGAGAGACTGAAATGTAACTTATTGACTGAAGTATTAAAAAATATAATATATTAAAAAAATTATCATTTATATAAAAAATTTTCAAAATTATTTTAAATTTTTAATTATTTAAATTATTTAAAAGCTTTATCAAACAAATCAGTGTTTTTATGTAAAAAAAAAAAAAGAAAAGAAAAATTAGAGATCAAATAGATGATTGATCGAGCCCAACAAATAGATGCAGAAGCATATTAATAGTAGTATTTGTTACTTGATCACTATCTAAATCGACTGTTTAATTACTTTTTGCTAATTGCAATTCAATCATTGGAATAAAAAAATAGTGTCCATCACATGGATAGATTGAAAATACATCTATACATACATACATACATATATAAATATATATAGGTATATATATATAGATACATATATATATATATATATACACACACACACACACATACTATAATACTAAAAAAAGGTTGATTAGCCTAACATGCAAGTGCAACTATCTATGCAAGCATCAATAAGTTCTTAATCTCTTTTAATTAATTAATTAATAATACACATAGACAACCAAAGTAATTAATGATTGAATTAGCATGGACAGTACTAGTCCTATTCTATCTTTTTAATTTATATATTCTTGTTGTTTTCTTACCAAACTACAATGTCTTATTCTCATATTGATTAACTTAATTACTTTTTTCTTCTACTAAACATCTAATTAATCCTTAATCTGGTAACATGTTGACTAATCATTATTTTAATTACAAAATAAGGCTTAATTACTAAGCAACTTTAAATCTATTAATTACTATCGAATTTTCTGGATCATGGGATTAATAAATTCCAAAAATGAGATGTTAGATCTCTTACACTCTTTTTTATTTTAAAAATAAAGTTATATATAAAATTAAATTTAATCTATTTTCAAAGATCTAATTAATCCAATCCTTTTATGGGACACATAAGTTCTTATTTTTAATTCTTAAAAATTTTAGGATCCTATGCAATCACCATATTAATGTTGTAAATAGATATTATAGATGTTGCAAAATTTAATAACATAAATAAATAAAAGCAGCAAGTATGCGATGGTTGTATATCTTCTTGCTCGTAGGTTATAAATTCCATATTTCAAATAATAATTAAATTAAATGATGCAAGTCTTTATGCAACTTAAAATTTAGATGTGTTTTGTTATTTTAAGATTTTGTTTTGTGAAATATGTTCTTACAAATTGACATCTTCCAAATTGAATGAAACGTACCTCAAAGTTGTCTATTTAGTGTATTTATTCAATCTAATAATTATTACTTTGTGATGAAAAATGGACCAAATATCTACTTTTTCTTTCTCCCTCTTTGTTTTAATTTATTTTAAAATACAATTTTGCTATAAATTAATCAAATTATTTTTTAAAATTTATAATGCGATCAAGCAGAGTTGTTCGAAATCTCAATTCTATCAATTAAATTATCTAGTTCCAACAACATAATTTGTTCGTTGTTAATTAAATAAAAATAAATATTATATTATAATTATTTATTGATATATAACCAAAATTATTTTTACTTATTTTTTAATGTTTGACTAAAATGAATAAACTCCTTAAAAAATGTTATTAATAAAAT